>OW028676.1:20000-405000 GCA_932294315.1 Epinotia nisella | reverse complement strand
TTTGCCATCCCATTTAGTAGAACAAATTATTCTAAAAACATGTTTGTTAAGCGTGCATGTGCACTTTATAACCATTGTAATAGATTAGTAGATATAGACATATTTAACTGCACCGTAGACTCATTAAAAAGTGCCTTTAGGACAAACAATTTGTAATAATTAGTAATACATTTTTGTCTTTGGAATGTTATAGTTATAATTAAAGCAACTTTACAGTATAAAATATAATACATCCGTACATAGTTAACAAATACTGTAGGTATTCAAGTTTCAAGCATAATATTATATACTGTTTAAGAACCTTTTGCACCTCGTTTTTTATTGGTTTGTAGTACTTTTATTTTTGTAGTTTCAGAATAGAACTTTATTAGTAATGTAAAAGCAATACAGCAACTGTTTTTGTATGAGGACAAACATCCCAGTGCTCGACGCTAGCCCATTTTCATTAACACTTTAACTTTTAGTAAATCAATTAAATTGAACTTTATATGTCAACTATTGAGCACTATAAGGTTCTTTGGCTTACATATCTATACTTATAAGTTTTTTTTTTTGAATTATTTTGGAAACTATAGGTCTGTTTAGTATTAAGATAGCCTGCACAAATATCTTTGTATGACTGTTTGTTTCATAATAAATAAATAAATAAATAATCAGCGATCCGACAAACCACAGAAACAATGCCCATGTTGATTTTGAGACTTTGTCATAACATTTCCCCCTTTTAGGGGTTGAATACTCAAAAATCCTGAAACACGTGTTTACTCATTTATCGCAAGGAATACTACTGTGACGTTTCGAATGAAATAGTCTAACTAATCTTGTTTCCCCATACAAACTTTGGACCCCCATTTCACCCCCTTAAGAGGTGAATTTTATAAAATCCTTTTTTAGTGCACCCTTAGACCTTATAAGGAACCTAAATACGTGCCAAATTTTGAATCTCTAGAACCAGTGGTTTGGGCTTTGCGTTGATATGTCAGTCAGTCAGTTTATTATTTTATATATTTAGAAGATACTAGCTTTTGCCCGCGGCTTCGCCCGCGTAATAAATTTAATTTTAACCGTCTACAAAAAAGGTGCATCTCTGTTTGACCCATATGTTCCAATTGCATTGCAATTTGGCACTAATACTTTTAAGAATTTTCATGTCCACAATGTTAAATTTAAAAATCGATGCCATTTTCGTAATTGACGTCCCAAAAAACCATGAAAACGACACACACCCATATTGATATTTAGACATTCAACCACATCGCACCCCAACAGGGGAGATGGTATTTTAATTCGGCGACCAGCGACCCGATAAATCATAGAAACAATACCCATGTCGATTTTCAGACGTTGTCACCAAATTCCCTCCTTTTAGGAGTTGAATTCTCAAAAAACCTGAAGCACGTGTTTACTCATTTATTGTTAGAAATACTGCTATGAAGTTTCGAAAGAAATAATCTAACTAATCTTGTTTCCCCATACAAACTTTGGGCCCCCATTTCACCCCGTTAGGGGTTGTATTTTGAAAAATCATTTCTTAGTGTACCCCTACAGCTTATAAGGAACCTACGTGCCAAATTTGGGATCTCTAGAACCAGCGGTTTGGGCTGTGCGTTGATAGATCAGTCAGTCAGTCAGTTTCTTCTTTTATATATTTAGATTATTACTGCCCCTGCCTGTATATGTTTGTCCAGGACTGTTACTGTTATCATACCCTTCCACTCTCTCCTTAGGTCCGCGACGTTTGTGTGAGCGTGAGCCAAGAGCAGCTCTGGTGCGGGGCCAGCGTGGTGCTGGCGCCGCGACAGCGCGTGTGCCAGTTCGCCGAGGACGCGTGGACGCGGCTGTGGCGCGCGCTGTCCGCGCCGCCGCCGCCGCGCGCCGACCCCAGGGCGGTCACCAAGAGACTGGCACAGACCATGCACTGCTATCAGGTGAGATCATACGTTTGTGTGAGCGTGAGCCAAGAGCAGCTCTGGTGCGGGGCCAGCGTGGTGCTGGCGCCGCGACAGCGCGTGTGCCAGTTCGCCGAGGACGCGTGGACGCGGCTGTGGCGCGCGCTGTCCGCGCCGCCGCCGCCGCGGGCCGACCCCAGGGCGGTCACCAAGAGACTGGCACAGACCATGCACTGCTATCAGGTGAGATCATAGAGCGCTCGTTCATTACAGCCGGTTTGCTAATGTCTCGGCGATTTTTGTTAACTCCCAAACTATTTACCCCAAGTTTTATTTCCCAACTCAACGTTTCGTACTCATATCAGTTCCCAAAAAAAAAATTGTGAATTTTGATAAATTATTGTTCGACAAATTATTACCTGGGATTTTTGCTCGCTTCGCTCGCTCGGCTCGCGCGCTGTAGGGTCGCGGCTATTCTGTGGTCGCGGTTATTCGTAACACTCCTCGCTTCGCTCGTCATCGTACCTACAAATATTATGCTAACTGTACATTAGAAGAAATTAATATTATATCATACACTAGCTATTGCCCGCGGCTTCGCCCGCGTACTTTTTGTAACCGTCTACAAAAAATGAGGTTCTCAGTTTGACCCGTATGTTCCGATTGAATTGCAATTTGGCACAAATACTTTCGAGAATATTAATGTCGACAATATTAAATTTCAAAATCGATGCCATTTTCGTAATTAGCATCCCAAAAAACCTAAAAACGATACACATATTGATATTTAGACATTTCAACCTCATCGCATCCCAACAGGTGAGATGGTTTTTCACGTCCTCCATGTTGGATTTTATAATCGTTGTTATTTTCGTAATCAGTGACCCGATAAACCATAGATACAATACCCATGTTGATTTTCAGACTTGGTAACCACATTTCCCCCTTTTAGGGGTTGAATTTCCAAAAACCTGAAATACGTGTTTACTCATTTATCGTTAGGAATATGAAACTATCGTTAGGAATACGAATATGAAGTATCGTAATGTGAAACTTCGAATAAAATAGTCGATCTGATCTTGTTTCTCCATACAAACTTTGGACCCCCATTTCACCCCCTTAGAGGATGAATTTTGAAAAAAAACTTTCTTAGTGCACCCCTAGACTTTATAAGGAACTTCACGCGAAATTTGGAATCTCTAGAACCAGTGGTCAGTTATGCAATTTTTCATCAATGTTTTCTTATGACATTATCGCGTAAAATTATCGTCCGTAAACCGACTTTACAGACAACCATTTTTTTAATGCCTTACTGTCATAGTAAGAGAAGCAAAAAAGGTACGTGAATACATTTCCATTACTGTACTTCCACCTTACAGAAGATCGCAGCAGTAGTTAATAACGCTACTACTTGCTCTGTAGGTGTGGTGTTGTTTTCCTGGTGGTGAGTGAGGTCGCCAAAGCAGTCGAGGATGTGTTGTGTTGAGATTGAGGGACCCGCGCTCGTCTCAAGCTACACAACGAGTCCTCAAATCAATAAATGGTCAGCAACGCTTGTGATTCTTCTGGAACGGCAAGCGTTCATAGGCTACGGTGTCAGCTTACTTCCAGGCAGACCGTGCGCTAGTTTGTTATTTAAAAAAAACGTCGTTTTTTCGAGCGTATGTATATCTTATTGTTTCCTTCGGCAGTCAAGTAAAAAAAAACCGGACAAGTGCGGGTCGGACTTGCCCACCGAGTGTTCCGTACAAAACTACAAATGTAACGAAATGACTAATATTCAAATTGCATTGTTCACGTAAAAATTTCATGGTTAAATATCCATTGTCATAGCGGGGGACTGGGTAATCTCGAGGCTTACAGCATTCTCGAGGGCTAAAGAACTCGTGTCGTTCCAGCCGGAAGCCCTGTCCCGCGGCAGCACGCCGCTGTCGCCGCTGGCGCCGGGCGGCGGCCTGCCGGGGCTGGCGGCGGCGCCGCGCCGCGCTGCGCCCGCGCACGACGGCCTGCCCTTCCCCGAGCTGGACCTGTGCACCGTGAGCCGCCAGGAGCAGGTCACCGCCGCCGTGAGTCCCTAGTCCATGTGCTGCACTACGACAAAACAATAGTCAACCATTCAGCCTGTGCATTCTGATGATCACCTCCTTGTAAACTATAAAAACATACCCATATTGATATTTAGACATTTCAACCCCATCGCACCCCAACAGGGGAGATGGTTTTTCACGTCCGCCACGTTGGATTTTAAAACCGTTGTTATTTTCGTAATCAGCGACCCGATAAAGCACAGAAACCCATGTTGATTTTCAGATATTGTCACCACATTTCACCCTTTTAGGGGTTGAATTCTCAAAAAACCTGAAACACGTGTTTCATCATTTATGATTTAGAAATACTCCTGTGAAGTTTCGAATAAAATAGTCTAACTAATCTTGTTTTCCCATACAAATTTTGGACCCCATTTCACCCCCTCAGGGGTTGAGTTTTGAAAACTCCTTTCTTAGTGAACCCCTAAACTTTATAAGGAACCTACGTGCCAGATTTGGAATCCTTAGCATCAGAGGGTTGGGCTGTGCGTTGATATATGGGTCAGGCCGTAGATTTTGCCACAAAAGGTATAACCTAACTCTCCGCTCCTTTTTTTTAAACCTTTAATACGTAATATTAATTTCTCAACCACAGCATTGTATTCCCTAAGAAAAGGTGAACCTCGGCCACTGAAGATATTTAAATAAATCCATAAACTTGGGAAGTTACACAATATTTGTTCACGAAAAACGTCGAAAATTTCATAAAAAACGCGAATCCGCTTAGGTAGTAGTGTACTTTACTCAATCAGAAGAATTAGAAAAAAAGATATTTTTGATAATCTTTTTGATTTGACGTTATGAAATAATAGTTATCTAGCGGCCTTTTAAATATCGTTTCATGTTTCCTAAGAAAGTACATTACTTTTCACACATTTAAAAAAAAACACACAAAACCATTTTTCTGCGCTACTTTGACTGCGTAACTAACGTCTCCCCGTTTTGTGGAGTTAAACATTAGCAGTATTTGTATTAGAGTAGTGGCAACACCAAAGCTACTTTGTCTATGGTCAATAACGCGGTAGCGGCCATATTTTTGTCAGTCGGCTGTCAATTTCAGTTCAAAGTGGAAGGGAACCAATTTGTCGCGGAGTGCATTTTTTAAGATTTAAAGGTAAGTTTTGAATGAATATTTGTTATTGTTATTGTGCCCTATTCAGTAAAGTGTGTTTAATCTTTCAAGGCTAATGAAACCTGGAAAAACAGTGTATTTATCGAGTTATGATTGATTCTATCTGCGTTACGTTACGCAGAATGGCTGTATGCTACTCTGCGCTACTTAGTAAAGAGGTGTGCACACTTACTTGCTTAGATTTGCGGTTTTTTAGGTGTCTTTGTTGCTCTTGACATAGTTTGCAAAAACTCATTTCGTAAAAATATTGCTCGAATTCCTACACTATTTCACAGGACTGTCAACCTTAAGTGGGTCCCAAATTAAAGCTCGTGACTGTACCTAGTGTAATATCTATGGAACCTATTACGTTTTACATGATTTTGTTTCTACTTTAAAATTGTCAATAATTCCGAATACTTAATGCGTTTTATAATGATACATACATATAAACAACACAACAACTACAAGTACAAGCTCTAAATACAAATATTTATAGATTTCATTCTGTCTCATTCTGTGCACTTATAGTTTGAGCTGTAGTCCAGATCCGAACATATTTAATAAACCGCTTTTGTTACATAGACTATAGCTTGTTTTGTGAGTCTAATAAAAAATAAAAAAAAAATAAAAAAAAAATTACTTGGCCATGCTTTGCGTATTTTTATCTTCTGCATGTTAACATATGTTACTGTAAGCTACGATTACGATATTTCCTTTCAGATGCCTTTGACTCCGGCAGAGAAATCCAAGAAATATAGGGAAAAACTAAAAATAACGAATCCTGAAAAATACATAGACTTGAAAAAGAAAAATAGAGCAAGAGCCGCCAAATCTTACCATAGTAAAAAAAACTCTTTAACTGATGCACAAAAAGAAGAACACAAATTAAAATTGTTACAGAAAAAAAACAGTCTTCAGCAAACTAACCACACAATCCAGTCCACATCCAATGAACAATCTGCTAATACGCCGCATCAGAATAATACAGAAACAGAAGACCGTTCAAATGAAAACGATCAGGAAACCCAAAATAGTTTGGCTGTACAAATTCCAGACAAGCCTGACCAAAATGAGACGGAGAGTAGAAGCAATGTGTATATAAATAGGAGAGAAATTAAACGTATTCAAAAAAATATGGAGAAAAAAACTCGAATTGAATTTAATAAACTCCGTGAACAAGTTCAAAAATTGATGAGAGGTTATAATTCTCTTCAGAGAGGAATGCGTAAATTGAAGAGTGACTACCGAGATTTAGCGAAAAAATATCAGGAGAAGGAAGCTGAAACTGACAACGGTGATATCGGACAATACCAAGAATACACTCCGAATAAGAGAACAGAAAATTTTGTCAGTGAAAACCTAAATAATGTTGCAACACCAGAAAAACAGACTATTAAAAAAAAGATTTTGGAATACAATGTTCTCACGGACTCTATTAAATCAAAATATAAAACATGTCGAAACCAAGATAAAAATACATTCAAAGATATTGTAGATAACCCGATGGTAAAAAGATATAAATTGAAAACCTGCCTTACAAAGAGTCTTGGGCTCAAAAACAGTTTAAAAAGACACATAGAAACAAAGACAAAAACCCATGGTCTGATAGAGAAAATAAGGAGATTTTACGAAAGAGACGACGTGAGCCGTGCAAGCGCAGGTAAGAAGGAATGCCGGACATATAAAAAATGTAAAATGCAAATACGTTATCTTCTTGATAAATTAGAAACCTTGCATAAAAAATACGTTTCTGAAGTTGGTTCAATAAGTTTCAGCACTTTTAAAAAGTATCGACCTTTTTACGTTATTTCGCCAGATTTGAAAGATTTAGAAACTTGCGGGTGCTTGAAGCATTGCAATATGCAGTTTATTGTAAATGCTTTAAAATCAGCAGGCATACTTGAGTCAAATGACGTTAACACAATTTTGGCCAATATCGTATGTGACCTTGAATTTAGACAATGCATGTACGGCGAATGCAGTATTTGTAAAGATAATGACATACAAGTAAACATGGAGGAAAATGTTGAAATCAAGTGGTTTTCATGGAACGTCAAAGATCACGAATATGATGAAAAAGGAGAGAGAAAAAAGACTAAAAGAATGGCCAAAAACGAAAATATTGGCAAATTAAATGATTTGGTTGAATTGTTTAACCTAGAAATTAAAAAAATTTAAAATACATGTGTTCAACATGCGGCATCAATACGTTCAGTACAAGCACTGTGTAGATACTTTGGACATCAACGAATGTGCGATACATGTAGACTTTTCTGAAAATTGGCTTTGTAAGCACCACGAGGAAGTGCAAGCCATGCATTTCGGTGCTTCAAAAAAGCAAATTACTCTTCATACGGGCGTGCTTTACATTAAAAATGAAAAACCATTATCGTTTTGTACAATATCTCCTGACAATTCTCATAATCCGGAAGCAATTTGGGCGCACCTAGATCCCATATTAAAGTTTGTCAGGCATTCATATCCAAATATAGACACGGTTCATTTTTTCTCCGATGGTCCCACGAGTCAGTACCGCCAAAAAAAAATTTTTTTTAATGACCCGCAATACTTACGATCATGGATTCATAAATTTTACTTGGTCTTACTTTGAGGCATCTCACGGAAAAGGTGCGGCAGATGGCGTCGGGGGTACTATCAAAAGAACTCTTGATTTCAAAGTTTCGCATGGTACTGATATACCTGATGCACAAACTGCGTTCAATATTTTGCGGGAAACGGCAACATCTATCAAAATATTTTTCATAAGTTCCGAAAGCATCAAATTATTAGACACAAGTATTGTTAGCAAACTGATCCCTATTCGAAATACATTAAAAATTCACCAAATTGTAAGTTTTGCTAAATTCATGCTTAAATACCGCATCCTTTCTTGCTTTTGCGAAAATCTAAAGGGAAATTGTGAATGTTTTGGTCCAGAAATACACAGTTTTAAAATTGAAACGGAAGCTACACGAGATGGAAATCGAAAAGATGAAAACGGTATGAGATTGGAGCTCGACGAAACCACTGGAAAACTAAAACAAATGAAAGAGAAAAAAAACCAGAGCTCGGAAATAAAAGAAAATGAAGGAGAATTGTTTGACTGGAGCAAGGATATATTCGACATAGATGAGACAAATATTAACGTCAATATATTCAATGATTCTGAACTTTTAAATGAAATAGAATTTAAAGTAAATGATTCAACTGCAAGTGAAAAACACGTTGAAAAGGATAATGAAGTGGCGATCTATAACCCAGACAGTCTTAATATGATTTGTTTAAAAGTTCTCAACATTCACTCGAGTTTATCAAACCAAAATACCATAGCAAAGTTATCGGACGTATGCCCGTTGAATAAAATTTCAAAGAATGACAGTCAGAATCTGCCCTTTAAGGTGATGAATGCCAATGATTTGCCGACATGTTTACAACCGGAGATAACACCTTTCAAGCTATCAGGAAATGAAACAAAGGTGTCAGTGGGCTACTCTAAACTGATAATACTCTCTAATGTGAAGGTAGATGTAGCCTCTGACGTACAGAAAAATGACATCAAGGCCATCCTTAAAGGGGCTGAAGTTATTACGGAGTCTGCACTAAAGATGAATTTGGTTTCGAAGAAAAAGGATATAAAAGTTAAACAAAACAATGCTTTAAGAGAAACAGATAAATTAAATAAACACGCCAGTACGTCCAACGAAGCAGATAGTAAACGAAAACGGAAAAATGTGACTGCTAATACAGATAAGTCAAAATCAAGCAAGCAAACTGTAAAAAAGAAGAAGATACCCTATATTGAAACAAGCTCTGAAAATTCCGATATTATGAGTCTAGCTGATACAGATAATTCTGAATATGAAACATTTAATGAATACATGATCTCATGTTTAGAAGATCAAGTAGAAAATGAAAACTTCGAGCCACCATTAGGGCGTAGTGATATTGACAATTTCACACGTAATGACGAAATTTTAAAAAAAGATGACTGGATTGTGGCAAAATTTGCCACAAAAAAAAGTTTGAAACATTTTGTTGGACGTGTTTTATGGGTAAAAGATAATAATATGCCTACTGTAAAATTTGTGAGGAAAGTAAGAAATGCAACAGGTAGTAAAGGGTTAATATTCACGTATCCAAACGTTGAGGATGTATGTGAAATGCAGTTAGATGATGTAATTAAAGTATTACCCCAGCCAAACATTTCCCGACGGGGCCAAATAATCTTTCAAACCGACAATATTAGTCATTACAACATACAGTAAACACTAAAAATTACCTATGCATAAGGTACCTTTTTTTTAATAATGTGTCCACTAAACCAAAGTTTTGATATTTTCATGTTTTGTTTAGGTGTCGCAATTACGCTCGACGCTCCGAACAAACTTAGTTTGAATCTTATTTTAAAATTACATGTTAGATTAAAATAAAACTTTCCAACTATAATATGATGAGACATATATTATCTAATTTTAATATGAATAAGGTTTTGCTTAGTAATATAACAGAAAAATAATGTCAATAATGTCAAAGTAAAGTCAGAAACATGTTTTCATATTAAAATTCTATTCACTTTAGTGTTTTTCACTTACAAGTTTGAGCAAAACTATTTCCGATCAAACCTAGATTTGTCTCATATCATTGAACATGCAAACTTTCATACAATTCCTATACGTCATTAATAAATGAGTACTAAACTACGCTTGCATGGAGAGCCCAGTTCAGTCGAGCGTAATGGCGACCTTTAAGAGTTATTTGTTGAGTAGGTAACTATATTTTGAGTTCTTTAGTATCATTAAGAGTAATTAGAACTAAAGTACTGGCTTTAATATCTTTAAGAGTAACAAGAGACAGAGCAATAATAGCAATATAGATAAAAGTAATATTTAGATGAGTGAGAGTAATACTTGACACGTTAGGAGACAATTTTAGTTTGCATTCGTTGTTTTTGATTAAAATTAAAAAAAAAGAATATTTATTTGAAAAAATATTGTTGTTCAAGTATTGCCATTACGCTCGATGCTTCAAGCAAACGTAGTTTGAATCCTATTTTATAATGGCACGGTAGATGGGTATGAAACTTTCCATCTATGTATAATGGGGTGAGGCATACATATCTAATTTGATATGAATAAGTTTTCCTTAATATTATAACAGAAAAATAATAAGGCAGAAACATGTTTTCATATTAAAATTCTATTCACTTTAGTGTTTTTCTCTTACAAGTTTGAGCAAAACTATTTCCTAACAAACCTAGATTTGTCTCATATCATTGAACATGCAACCTTTCATACAATTCCTATATTTAATAAATGAGTAATAACCTACGCTTGCATGGGGAGCCCAGTTCAGTCGAGCGTAATGGCGACCTTTAAGAGTTATTTGATGAGTAGGTAACTATATTTTGTGTTCCTTTAGTATTATTAAGAGTAATTAGAACTAAAGTACTGGCTTTAATATCTTTAAGAGTAACAAGAGAAAGAGCAATAATAGCAATATAGACAAGAATAATATTTAGATGAGTGAGAGTAATACTTGACACGTTAGGAGACAATTTTAGTTTGTATTGGTTGCTTTTGATTAAAATAAAATAAAAAGAATATTTATTTAAAAAAATATTGTTATTAAAATGTCGCCATTACGCTCGATGCTTCAAACAAACGTAGTTTGAATCCTATTTTATAATGGCACCGTAGATGAGTATGAAACTTTCCATCTATAATGGGGTGAGTGAGACATACATACTACATATCTGATTTGATATCAATAAGTTTTTCTTAAGTAGTATTATAACAGAAAAATAATAAGGCAGAAACATGTTTTCATATTAAAATTCTATTCACTTTAGTGTTTTTCTTTTACAAGTTTGAGCAAAACTATTTCCTATCAAACCTAGATTTGTCTTATATCATTGAACATGCAAACTTTCATACAATTCCTATACGTCATTAATAAATGAGTACTAAACTACGCTTCCATGGGGAACCCAGTTCAGTCAAGCGTAATGGCGACCATTAAGAGTTATTTGATGAGTAGGTAACTATATTTTGTGTTCCTTTAGTATTATTAAGAGTAATTAGAACTAAAGTACTGGCTTTAATATCTTTAAGAGTAACAAAAGAAAGAGCAATAATAGCAATATAGACAAGAGTAATATTTAGATGAGTGAGAGTAATACTTGACACGTTAGGAGACAATTTTAGTTTGTATTGGTTGCTTTTGATTAAAATAAAATAAAAAGAATATTTATTTGAAAAAATATTGTTATTAAAATGACGCCATTACGCTCGATGCTTCAAACAAACGTAGTTTGAATCCTATTTTATAATGGCACCGTAGATGAGTATGAAACTTTCCATCTATAATGGGGTGAGACATACACACTACATATCTAATTTTGATATGAATAAGTTTTGCTTAGTATTATAACAGAAAAATAATAGAGCAGAAACAGGTTTTTCATATTAAAATTCTATTCACTGGTAGTATTTTTCTCTTAAAAGTTTGAGCAAAACTATATCCTATCAAACCTAGATTTGTCTCATATCATTGAACATGCAAACTTTCATACAATTCCTATACGTCATTAATAAATGAGTACTAAACTACGCTTGCATGGGGAAACCCAGTTCAGTCGAGCGTAATGGCAACCTTTAAGAGTTATTTGATGAATAGGTTATTAATTATATTTGTGTTCCTTTAATATGATTAAGAGTAATTAGAACTAAAGTACTGGCTTTAATAGAGTAACAAAGCAATCTGAGTATTAGTAAGATGAGTAAGAGTAATATTTGAGACGTTAGGAGGCAATATTAGTTTGTTTTCGTTATTTTTGAAAAAAAAATTAAGAAAAGAAGAAAAGGATTTATTTGAAGAGAATTGTGTGATTTCAGTCTTTGTCTAAAGTGATAAAAAAAAAATCATACCATACCACAATCCATCTTTTTATTTTGTACCTGACCTAACCTAACTATGATGAAAATCCTGAGGCTTAATAGCACTGATAGGTCATATGTATTATTTAGTATGGAGTCTCTCGGTGGTCTTAGAGTGGCGCATTTCTTAATAATGTATGATATTTCCTAACATCGTGTCTGTACTTTCCTCATATTCGAAATCAAACGTGTATAGTCGAGTCGAGTGTTTTACTCGTATGAAACAACCCATTCCATCCACGACCTATTGGCGCTCTCACTTCGTTCCAGTGCCTTTAATATCTCGGCTGTAATGGGGTTTTTCTTCCCTCGGTTCACAATCTACTATTATTAAAAATTAATTCCAAATATTTTATGCAAAAATCACACATGTTGCGCGCACCTTAATTATTTTGCGTTTCCGTTGTGCGTCACTCTGCGCACCTGCGTTACTGTTCTGCGCCACTCTGCGCATCCGATTCGTAGAAAATTCTGCGCTACCGCTGCGCTCTTTGTGGCAAAATCTACGGCCTGACCAATATCAGTCAGTTAGGCAGTCAGTCATAGATTGGATGCATTAATGGTTACTTAAATTGGGGGTAAAATCGGTTCCCTTAATATGTTTACGCGGGTAGAATATTGAAAAGGTTAGAAACCATTCTAATGATCAGTCGCCTTGTTAGGACATGCGCGCGATCAGCACGCAATTACTGCGAGGCGTGTCATGCGGCGCGAACAGCGTGTTACATACTACTACTATAACGTCTAATTGTCTCAAGTTAATGGTGTAAAACTCAGGTTTTATTCACATCCACATTAAGAGAGGAACCTCCTGTCCAAAGTTGGTAACTTTAGTATCAACTGTTCACTCTACACATTCCGATGATACACCTGCTGCGAGGGGAGACGTGCGCCGCAAAGCATCTTACAGCTACAAGTATCACGTATCATCATCATCATATCAGCCGAAAGACGTCCACTGCTGGACATAGGCCTCCCCCAAAGAGCGCCAAAGTAATCGGTTCTGCGCCACCCGCATCCAGCGGACTCCCGCGACCTTTACCAAGTCATCAGTCCACCTTGTGGGGGCTGTGGTCGCCACTCGAGAACCTTTCCGCCTCAACGGCCATCGGTTCTACTTGCAATCGGTCCCACTGCCACTTAAGTTTAGCGATTCGGAGGGCTATATCGGTTACCTTAGTTCTGCCGCGAATAGCCTCATTTCTGATGCGATCACGCAGAGAAACCAACATAGCCCTTTGGGTGACTTTGAGCCTTATGAGGTCCATAGTAAGCGACCACGTGTACAGTTAACGACGAAATCTCCGTTTTTATAATAGGCATGATGACTAAAAAATTTTCTCGATGCCATTTGAACCAGTTTTTGGAGAGGAACAAATGTTTGTATGGGAGCAACTACCATAAAAGAACATAAATACCCAAAAAATTGAGTTAAAGACGGACCTCGCTGGCCGCACCCGAAACGCTTCATTCTGATTGACTCAAAGGTATGACGTCACACTTTAGTATTTTGAACTAATCATTGTAGGGGAAATCAAGTAAATTGCTGTTTCGGTCGCGAAATACTGCGTTTAGGTCCATAGTTGTCATACAATTTTGTTTCTATAAAAGCGTAAGGATTCTATTGGTAGCTTTAAATTAACACCTGGACAATAAAAAAATGCATTTTTTTTTCTAAACTTTCAAGGTTCATATCTTTTTATGATATTAATTATATTTTGTAATTTATACTTTATTACAATAATTTGATGGTTTACTATCCATTTAGCAACACTATGTTATCAATTTGAATTAGAGTCATCATGCCTATCTCCACCGTGAACCGTTCGTACACATTCCGATGGCGGCCCCCCTAGAACCTGCGCGCGATCAGCACGCACCTGCTGCGCCGCGCGTCGTGCGGCGCGGACGGCGTGCACGCGGCGGCCACGCGCTACGTGTCCGCGCAGCTCGACGCCACGCGCGCGCTGTGCCGCGCCGCGTGCCGCGCGGCGGGCGCCACCGGCGCGCAGCAGAGGGGATTCGCGTTCATGTATGGTGTTCACGGGGCTCGTTGCGGCTGCGGAAACTTGATTAACGTTGGGCAGATATAGTGAACTCCAGTGGCGGATTCAGGATTTTAGGAAGGTTGCTTGACTCTGTTTGGGGGGAGTTCGGCCCTTTTGGGAACCCCCTGGATCCGCTAGCGGTGCGGTCCTATGCCAAATTCTATGGTTTAAATTAGTAAATGTCGCGGTGTGGCACCGCGGTTATTAGTGTGGGGGTGTTCGGAAACCACGATTATTCCTAATAGGGTATTTTCATCTATCAAAATTAATTATCAAAGTATTTTTTTTTACATAGTTTTTACCGTAAGAAACACGAATATAACACTATTCTATGAGTGATTTCTATGTTTCTACACATATCTTCTTAGAAGTCTGGTCTGTTGTTTGGTGTTGGAATTATGACGTTACGATAAAAGCAGCTGCCTTTTTGGCGCGAATATTGAACGTTCTAATTTCAAGCATTATTTATTTGCATAAAGCGATATTATTTTGAGGAAATATAAATACCAGTTGACTATCGAATCTATACCAACATTTTAAAATATAATAAAAAAATCGTAGAATACCCAATTCCTAAAATACATTTTTGGTACCAGTTTTTATTGCTCCCTGTACTATGTATTGCACAGACAGAGAGACAGAAACACGACGGTTTTATTTTGTGTAGTTCAGGTGTTGCTATGGCCACCTTCCGTCTCCATCGTCGGACCAGCTCGGTGGTGCCACAATTTTGCGTTGTCACCGTACTTACACAAGTATGCCGAATTTCAGATCAGTCGGTTACCGGCATATGGCTGAAAAATGGTTTTACTAATGTTGAAAATCAATTAAATACATACAAACAATGCCAGTTAAATATAAGCTTGTAAGAACTGCTTGATGGCTATCGTAACACCGACCGCGCCGTCACTATAGATTTAAAACGTTAATCAATTTTCGAGCATATCGAGGTCCCTTCGTTCCGTGTTTTGAGTTTTTTGTAGCTTGATCAGTTTCATCACATGTTACTTGGGCTGTGTGATTTCATTTTCATTTGATTTTCTAGGATTTTGGTTTCATTCTCATTTGGCTAGTTTGTTTGGTTTTATTTCGTTTGTGTTCGTTTATTTTGTTTTAGGAAGTTTTTTTGCTCTTTCAGTTCTTCATCCTCATTTGTTATGTCTTATTAATTTCTCAACGGTGTTGGACCATTTTTATTTATGTTGTGTGTTTATTAAGTTAAAACTTGTGTATTTTGATAAATTATTGTTAGACAAATTATTACCTGGGATTTTTTTTAAGATCATTTATGTATTCGTCAAATGTATTAAAAATGTGTTCGGTTCTGGCGCTTTGCCTTTGTTTTAATTTAGTAAATTATTGATGTTATTTTCGTGTAAGCCTAAATTTACGTTCGCTTGTTTATTTGTAACATGATTTTATTTCAATTTATTTATGTGTGAAGTGCAAAAATATGTAAGTACCGCTTTAATCCTCTCAAAACTATGTACTAATCTAAGAGCTGATCTAAGAGCGACGGGACATATTTATTTATGAGTAAGTTGTATGCACTCATATTTTTACACTTGACTGTGCCCCGTGTGCTTAGTAATGTAAGGCCAAGGCCTGAGTGGACGCTCCGCTGTGGGCGCCACACGTTTGATGTGACACACGTGGACTTACAATGATATTTTTTTGATTTGCAGTTACATGTATGGAGTGCACCCCGAAAAAAATATACTTTTTCTGTTCATTATAGAATTATGTAGAGGCTAACAAAATGCACCTATCCTCCAATTCAAATACACCTTGTAGTTGTCGAGTAAAATCCCTGTGACATAAGGACAGACGGACATGACGAAACGGGTTCCGTTTTTGCTAATGAGGTCAAAATACCGAAAGAAAACCTACATTGTTTGATTTAAACCCGAAAAAGCATAGTTTTAAACAGGGACCCATTAGCAACAGAAAAGTTGATCGGTCCAAAATAGTATCTCAGTAAGTATAAAAGAAGCCTTTACCGACTGGCAAGCGGACACTCAAAATAGAAGATCTTAATAAGAAATACAACATTTGGATGTCACGAACAAAGGTTATACCTAAAAAAGAAGTAAAATTTGTTTTCCAGTGAAGAAATGGACGCGTCGCACGCCCTAATAGTGTACAGCGTGCTAGAGCAGTACTCCCTGGCGTGCTCGCGCGTGTCGTTCCCGCTCACGCTGGGGTTCAGCTCGTTCTTCGCGCGGCTCGCGCACCGCGCGCTGCCGTTTGCGGCCCTCGCCCCGCTCGTGCACCGCGGCGCGCTCGAGCTGCAGATCGACGTGTGCAAGGACATCGTCGCCAGTTAGTTTACTCATCCTAATCAAAGAAAGGCAGGACCGGTCATTGTGGCACTCTTTGGGGGAGGCCTATGTCCAGCAGTGGACGTCTTTCGGCTGATATGATGAATCAAAGAAAACCACTCAGAAAGGATATGCATATTACTAGCTTTTGCCCGCGGCTTCGCCCGCGTACTAAGCGTAATTTTTAAACGTCTACAAAAAAAGGAGGTTCTCAGTTTGACCCGTACGTTCCGATTAAATTGCAATTTGGCACAAACACTTCAAGAATTTTCATGTCCAAAACATTGAATTTCATGATCGATGCCCTTTTCCTAATTAACGTCCCAAAAAAACCATAAAACCGACACCCATATTGATATTTACACATTTCAACCCCATCGCACCCCAACAGGGGAGATGGTATTTCACGTCCGCCACGTTGTATTGTAAAATCGTTGTTGTTTTCGTAATCAGCGACCCGATAAACCATAGAAACAATACCCATGTTGATTTTCAGACTTTGTCACCACATTTGGGGTTGAATTCTCAAAAAATGTGAAACTCATGTTTACTCGTTTACCGTTAGGAATACTCCTGTGAAGTTTCGAATGAAATAATCTAACCAATCTTGTTTCCAAATATATACAGATACAAAGCTTGGGTTCCTATTTCATCCCGTTAGGGGGTGAATTAAAAAAATCCTTTCTTAGTGAACCCCTAGACCTTATATGGAATCTACGTGCCAAATTTAGAATCTTTAGAACCAGCAGTTTGAGCTGTTCGTTGATATGTCAGTCAGTCAGTCAGTTTTTTCTTGTATATATTTAGATTATAGAAGAGAAAAAGAGATGTCCACAATATTAAATTTAGAAATCGATGCCATTTTCGTAATGAACGTCCCAAAAAAACTATAAAAACGACACCGATATTGATATTAGACATTTCAACCCCATCACACCCCAACAGGGAAGATGGTATTTCACGTGCGCCACGTTGGATTTTAAAATAGTTGTTGTTTTCTTAATCAGTGACCACCGACCCGATAAACAATAGAAACAACACCCGTGTTGATTTTCTGACTTTGTCACCACATTTCCCCCTTTTAGGGGTTGAATTCTCTAAAACCCTGAAACACGTGTTTACTCGTTTACCGTTATCGTTTACCGCGCGCAAGAATCGCGGGGCGCCTTTGCCTCGATCGACGTTTTCTTTAGTTTCAAGTTTCAAGTTTCTTTATTTGGCCAAGTAACAAAATAACGTTACATCTAGCAAGTCATGATACATAATAATTTTCTCTTATTTTAATCATGCACTTATGAAATACGATTACTTACAATAATGAAAGTTAACATGTCAAAACTTCAAGTATGTTTACATACGATATAACAATTTATAAAAGTGATCTCTCTTGTTTAAATTTTTCTGTAAATTCGTTGATTGTGTAGAATGGGTTACATTGAAAGAAGCGTTTAAGCCTGCTCTTAAATTCTATAAATGGCATATTTGTTATGTGAGAGGGTAGAAAATTATATAGAGTAATTTTGAGAGGGAGACCTTGTTTGAATGATTTTACTAGTTTCGTTGGAGGTACGCACAGTTTATCTTTATTGCGTGTATTATATGTATGTATGTCTTTCCTTCTTTTAAAGCTTTCCCTCTCAATGTGGATTTCCAACAGACTATTAAATATAAATAACGATATTACAGTCATAATTCGACCTTTTATAAAGTATTCTCTAACCGAAGTGCCCCTGCGTAGACTAAAAAGAATTCTAATGGCTCGTTTTTGAGATACAAGGATTCTATGAATGCCAACAGCATTTCCCCAGACGGTCAAAGCATAGTTAAGATGAGCGTGGATGAGAGCGTTTAATTACCATTATACTGAAATCTGTGTGCGTATGTGAAAGTTTAACCATTAATCTTGGATTAATTATTGTAGCGAAAGACGTGGACGAGCGCACGGTGAACAACAAGCTGCGACTGATCCAGCTGATCGGAGAGGGCCGCGCGCGCCGCACGCTCGCTGCCTGGCCGCACAGGTAACACAGGGGTTGAATTTTCAAATAACCTGAAACACGTGTTTACTGACATATTAATGTCAGTCAGTCAGTTTCTTTTTTTATATAATTATCGGCTCTACATAGACTCTACATATCGACTACCTATCGACTCTAGATAACGACTCTACATATCGACTACATATCGACTCTACATATTGACTATACATATCGAAACTACATAACGACTTTACATATCGACATTACATGTAGACTCTACATATCGACTCTACATATTTAGATAGATATCCACAATATTAAATTTCAAAATCGATGCCATTTTCGTAATAACGTTCATAAAAATCATAAAAACGTCACCCATATTGATATTTAGACATTTCAACCCCAGCTCACCCCAACAGGGGTTCAGTCAGTCAGTCAGTCAGTTTCTTCTTTTATATACTTAGATAAAATATATGTCCACGCTATTAAATTCCAAAATCGATGCCATTTTCGTAATTAACGTCCCAAAATACTATAAAAACGACACACATATTGATATTTTGGACATTTCAACCCCATCGCACGCCAACAGTATTTCACGTCCGCCATGTTGGATTTTAAAATCGTTGTTGTTTTGTAATCAGCGACCCGATAAACCATAGAAACGACACCCATGTCGATTATCAGACTTTGTGACCACATTCCCCCCTTTTAGGGGTTGAATTCGCAAAAACCCTAAAGCACGTGTTTACTCATTTATCGTTAGGAATACTGCTGTGAAGTTTTGAATGAAATAGTTATTTAGATTTAGATTTTTGATTATTATTTTTCGTCTTATAACTTACTACACTATGAAATGATTAATTGATTGTACCGTTTGTAGGGCTGCGCTGGTGCTCCGCGCGCGGGAGCACGCGGCGGCGCTGCTGAGCGGCGCGGGCGGCGCCGCGCAGCCGCGCGAGCGCAGACACAAGCCGCAAGGCCACGGTCAGTGCTCCCGACCTACTGTACCGTTTGTAGGGCTGCGCTGGTGCTCCGCGCGCGGGAGCACGCGGCGGCGCTGCTGAGCGGCGCGGGCGGCGCCGCGCAGCCGCGCGAGCGCAGACACAAGCCGCAAGGCCACGGTCAGTGCTCCCGACCTACTGTACCGTTTGTAGGGCTGCGCTGGTGCTCCGCGCGCGGGAGCACGCGGCGGCGCTGCTGAGCGGCGCGGGCGGCGCCGCGCAGCCGCGCGAGCGCAGACACAAGCCGCAAGGCCACGGTCAGTGCTCCCGACCTACTGTACCGTTTGTAGGGCTGCGCTGGTGCTCCGCGCGCGGGAGCACGCGGCGGCGCTGCTGAGCGGCGCGGGCGGCGCCGCGCAGCCGCGCGAGCGCAGACACAAGCCGCAAGGCCACGGTCAGTGCTCCCGACCTACTGTACCGTTTGTAGGGCTGCGCTGGTGCTCCGCGCGCGGGAGCACGCGGCGGCGCTGCTGAGCGGCGCGGGCGGCGCCGCGCAGCCGCGCGAGCGCAGACACAAGCCGCAAGGCCACGGTCAGTGCTCCCGACCTACTGTACCGTTTGTAGGGCTGCGCTGGTGCTCCGCGCGCGGGAGCACGCGGCGGCGCTGCTGAGCGGCGCGGGCGGCGCCGCGCAGCCGCGCGAGCGCAGACACAAGCCGCAAGGCCACGGTCAGTGCTCCCGACCTACTGTACCGTTTGTAGGGCTGCGCTGGTGCTCCGCGCGCGGGAGCACGCGGCGGCGCTGCTGAGCGGCGCGGGCGGCGCCGCGCAGCCGCGCGAGCGCAGACACAAGCCGCAAGGCCACGGTCAGTGCTCCCGACCTACTGTACCGTTTGTAGGGCTGCGCTGGTGCTCCGCGCGCGGGAGCACGCGGCGGCGCTGCTGAGCGGCGCGGGCGGCGCCGCGCAGCCGCGCGAGCGCAGACACAAGCCGCAAGGCCACGGTCAGTGCTCCCGACCTACTGTACCGTTTGTAGGGCTGCGCTGGTGCTCCGCGCGCGGGAGCACGCGGCGGCGCTGCTGAGCGGCGCGGGCGGCGCCGCGCAGCCGCGCGAGCGCAGACACAAGCCGCAAGGCCACGGTCAGTGCTCCCGACCTACTGTACCGTTTGTAGGGCTGCGCTGGTGCTCCGCGCGCGGGAGCACGCGGCGGCGCTGCTGAGCGGCGCGGGCGGCGCCGCGCAGCCGCGCGAGCGCAGACACAAGCCGCAAGGCCACGGTCAGTGCTCCCGACCTACTGTACCGTTTGTAGGGCTGCGCTGGTGCTCCGCGCGCGGGAGCACGCGGCGGCGCTGCTGAGCGGCGCGGGCGGCGCCGCGCAGCCGCGCGAGCGCAGACACAAGCCGCAAGGCCACGGTCAGTGCTCCCGACCTACTGTACCGTTTGTAGGGCTGCGCTGGTGCTCCGCGCGCGGGAGCACGCGGCGGCGCTGCTGAGCGGCGCGGGCGGCGCCGCGCAGCCGCGCGAGCGCAGACACAAGCCGCAAGGCCACGGTCAGTGCTCCCGACCTACTGTACCGTTTGTAGGGCTGCGCTGGTGCTCCGCGCGCGGGAGCACGCGGCGGCGCTGCTGAGCGGCGCGGGCGGCGCCGCGCAGCCGCGCGAGCGCAGACACAAGCCGCAAGGCCACGGTCAGTGCTCCCGACCTACTGTACCGTTTGTAGGGCTGCGCTGGTGCTCCGCGCGCGGGAGCACGCGGCGGCGCTGCTGAGCGGCGCGGGCGGCGCCGCGCAGCCGCGCGAGCGCAGACACAAGCCGCAAGGCCACGGTCAGTGCTCCCGACCTACTGTACCGTTTGTAGGGCTGCGCTGGTGCTCCGCGCGCGGGAGCACGCGGCGGCGCTGCTGAGCGGCGCGGGCGGCGCCGCGCAGCCGCGCGAGCGCAGACACAAGCCGCAAGGCCACGGTCAGTGCTCCCGACCTACTGTACCGTTTGTAGGGCTGCGCTGGTGCTCCGCGCGCGGGAGCACGCGGCGGCGCTGCTGAGCGGCGCGGGCGGCGCCGCGCAGCCGCGCGAGCGCAGACACAAGCCGCAAGGCCACGGTCAGTGCTCCCGACCTACTGTACCGTTTGTAGGGCTGCGCTGGTGCTCCGCGCGCGGGAGCACGCGGCGGCGCTGCTGAGCGGCGCGGGCGGCGCCGCGCAGCCGCGCGAGCGCAGACACAAGCCGCAAGGCCACGGTCAGTGCTCCCGACCTACTGTACCGTTTGTAGGGCTGCGCTGGTGCTCCGCGCGCGGGAGCACGCGGCGGCGCTGCTGAGCGGCGCGGGCGGCGCCGCGCAGCCGCGCGAGCGCAGACACAAGCCGCAAGGCCACGGTCAGTGCTCCCGACCTACTGTACCGTTTGTAGGGCTGCGCTGGTGCTCCGCGCGCGGGAGCACGCGGCGGCGCTGCTGAGCGGCGCGGGCGGCGCCGCGCAGCCGCGCGAGCGCAGACACAAGCCGCAAGGCCACGGTCAGTGCTCCCGACCTACTGTACCGTTTGTAGGGCTGCGCTGGTGCTCCGCGCGCGGGAGCACGCGGCGGCGCTGCTGAGCGGCGCGGGCGGCGCCGCGCAGCCGCGCGAGCGCAGACACAAGCCGCAAGGCCACGGTCAGTGCTCCCGACCTACTGTACCGTTTGTAGGGCTGCGCTGGTGCTCCGCGCGCGGGAGCACGCGGCGGCGCTGCTGAGCGGCGCGGGCGGCGCCGCGCAGCCGCGCGAGCGCAGACACAAGCCGCAAGGCCACGGTCAGTGCTCCCGACCTACTGTACCGTTTGTAGGGCTGCGCTGGTGCTCCGCGCGCGGGAGCACGCGGCGGCGCTGCTGAGCGGCGCGGGCGGCGCCGCGCAGCCGCGCGAGCGCAGACACAAGCCGCAAGGCCACGGTCAGTGCTCCCGACCTACTGTACCGTTTGTAGGGCTGCGCTGGTGCTCCGCGCGCGGGAGCACGCGGCGGCGCTGCTGAGCGGCGCGGGCGGCGCCGCGCAGCCGCGCGAGCGCAGACACAAGCCGCAAGGCCACGGTCAGTGCTCCCGACCTACTGTACCGTTTGTAGGGCTGCGCTGGTGCTCCGCGCGCGGGAGCACGCGGCGGCGCTGCTGAGCGGCGCGGGCGGCGCCGCGCAGCCGCGCGAGCGCAGACACAAGCCGCAAGGCCACGGTCAGTGCTCCCGACCTACTGTACCGTTTGTAGGGCTGCGCTGGTGCTCCGCGCGCGGGAGCACGCGGCGGCGCTGCTGAGCGGCGCGGGCGGCGCCGCGCAGCCGCGCGAGCGCAGACACAAGCCGCAAGGCCACGGTCAGTGCTCCCGACCTACTGTACCGTTTGTAGGGCTGCGCTGGTGCTCCGCGCGCGGGAGCACGCGGCGGCGCTGCTGAGCGGCGCGGGCGGCGCCGCGCAGCCGCGCGAGCGCAGACACAAGCCGCAAGGCCACGGTCAGTGCTCCCGACCTACTGTACCGTTTGTAGGGCTGCGCTGGTGCTCCGCGCGCGGGAGCACGCGGCGGCGCTGCTGAGCGGCGCGGGCGGCGCCGCGCAGCCGCGCGAGCGCAGACACAAGCCGCAAGGCCACGGTCAGTGCTCCCGACCTACTGTACCGTTTGTAGGGCTGCGCTGGTGCTCCGCGCGCGGGAGCACGCGGCGGCGCTGCTGAGCGGCGCGGGCGGCGCCGCGCAGCCGCGCGAGCGCAGACACAAGCCGCAAGGCCACGGTCAGTGCTCCCGACCTACTGTACCGTTTGTAGGGCTGCGCTGGTGCTCCGCGCGCGGGAGCACGCGGCGGCGCTGCTGAGCGGCGCGGGCGGCGCCGCGCAGCCGCGCGAGCGCAGACACAAGCCGCAAGGCCACGGTCAGTGCTCCCGACCTACTGTACCGTTTGTAGGGCTGCGCTGGTGCTCCGCGCGCGGGAGCACGCGGCGGCGCTGCTGAGCGGCGCGGGCGGCGCCGCGCAGCCGCGCGAGCGCAGACACAAGCCGCAAGGCCACGGTCAGTGCTCCCGACCTACTGTACCGTTTGTAGGGCTGCGCTGGTGCTCCGCGCGCGGGAGCACGCGGCGGCGCTGCTGAGCGGCGCGGGCGGCGCCGCGCAGCCGCGCGAGCGCAGACACAAGCCGCAAGGCCACGGTCAGTGCTCCCGACCTACTGTACCGTTTGTAGGGCTGCGCTGGTGCTCCGCGCGCGGGAGCACGC
The DNA here is from genome assembly GCA_932294315.1 of Epinotia nisella. Taxonomy (NCBI): domain Eukaryota; kingdom Metazoa; phylum Arthropoda; class Insecta; order Lepidoptera; family Tortricidae; genus Epinotia; species Epinotia nisella. The sequence goes on along the minus strand of OW028676.1, from coordinate 381,461 downwards.
GGCGGCGCTGCTGAGCGGCGCGGGCGGCGCCGCGCAGCCGCGCGAGCGCAGACACAAGCCGCAAGGCCACGGTCAGTGCTCCCGACCTACTGTACCGTTTGTAGGGCTGCGCTGGTGCTCCGCGCGCGGGAGCACGCGGCGGCGCTGCTGAGCGGCGCGGGCGGCGCCGCGCAGCCGCGCGAGCGCAGACACAAGCCGCAAGGCCACGGTCAGTGCTCCCGACCTACTGTACCGTTTGTAGGGCTGCGCTGGTGCTCCGCGCGCGGGAGCACGCGGCGGCGCTGCTGAGCGGCGCGGGCGGCGCCGCGCAGCCGCGCGAGCGCAGACACAAGCCGCAAGGCCACGGTCAGTGCTCCCGACCTACTGTACCGTTTGTAGGGCTGCGCTGGTGCTCCGCGCGCGGGAGCACGCGGCGGCGCTGCTGAGCGGCGCGGGCGGCGCCGCGCAGCCGCGCGAGCGCAGACACAAGCCGCAAGGCCACGGTCAGTGCTCCCGACCTACTGTACCGTTTGTAGGGCTGCGCTGGTGCTCCGCGCGCGGGAGCACGCGGCGGCGCTGCTGAGCGGCGCGGGCGGCGCCGCGCAGCCGCGCGAGCGCAGACACAAGCCGCAAGGCCACGGTCAGTGCTCCCGACCTACTGTACCGTTTGTAGGGCTGCGCTGGTGCTCCGCGCGCGGGAGCACGCGGCGGCGCTGCTGAGCGGCGCGGGCGGCGCCGCGCAGCCGCGCGAGCGCAGACACAAGCCGCAAGGCCACGGTCAGTGCTCCCGACCTACTGTACCGTTTGTAGGGCTGCGCTGGTGCTCCGCGCGCGGGAGCACGCGGCGGCGCTGCTGAGCGGCGCGGGCGGCGCCGCGCAGCCGCGCGAGCGCAGACACAAGCCGCAAGGCCACGGTCAGTGCTCCCGACCTACTGTACCGTTTGTAGGGCTGCGCTGGTGCTCCGCGCGCGGGAGCACGCGGCGGCGCTGCTGAGCGGCGCGGGCGGCGCCGCGCAGCCGCGCGAGCGCAGACACAAGCCGCAAGGCCACGGTCAGTGCTCCCGACCTACTGTACCGTTTGTAGGGCTGCGCTGGTGCTCCGCGCGCGGGAGCACGCGGCGGCGCTGCTGAGCGGCGCGGGCGGCGCCGCGCAGCCGCGCGAGCGCAGACACAAGCCGCAAGGCCACGGTCAGTGCTCCCGACCTACTGTACCGTTTGTAGGGCTGCGCTGGTGCTCCGCGCGCGGGAGCACGCGGCGGCGCTGCTGAGCGGCGCGGGCGGCGCCGCGCAGCCGCGCGAGCGCAGACACAAGCCGCAAGGCCACGGTCAGTGCTCCCGACCTACTGTACCGTTTGTAGGGCTGCGCTGGTGCTCCGCGCGCGGGAGCACGCGGCGGCGCTGCTGAGCGGCGCGGGCGGCGCCGCGCAGCCGCGCGAGCGCAGACACAAGCCGCAAGGCCACGGTCAGTGCTCCCGACCTACTGTACCGTTTGTAGGGCTGCGCTGGTGCTCCGCGCGCGGGAGCACGCGGCGGCGCTGCTGAGCGGCGCGGGCGGCGCCGCGCAGCCGCGCGAGCGCAGACACAAGCCGCAAGGCCACGGTCAGTGCTCCCGACCTACTGTACCGTTTGTAGGGCTGCGCTGGTGCTCCGCGCGCGGGAGCACGCGGCGGCGCTGCTGAGCGGCGCGGGCGGCGCCGCGCAGCCGCGCGAGCGCAGACACAAGCCGCAAGGCCACGGTCAGTGCTCCCGACCTACTGTACCGTTTGTAGGGCTGCGCTGGTGCTCCGCGCGCGGGAGCACGCGGCGGCGCTGCTGAGCGGCGCGGGCGGCGCCGCGCAGCCGCGCGAGCGCAGACACAAGCCGCAAGGCCACGGTCAGTGCTCCCGACCTACTGTACCGTTTGTAGGGCTGCGCTGGTGCTCCGCGCGCGGGAGCACGCGGCGGCGCTGCTGAGCGGCGCGGGCGGCGCCGCGCAGCCGCGCGAGCGCAGACACAAGCCGCAAGGCCACGGTCAGTGCTCCCGACCTACTGTTCCGGGCAGGACGGCTAAATTTAATGTGTCTGGAGCCCGGCAGATCGCTCACGTAACGCATTGTACGAGCGTCAGGTAGATCTAAATGTCACTTTATTTTTTATATGGAAAAATGACAGTTAAATCTACCTAACGCACGTAAGAAATGTTACGTGATCGACCCACGGGTCGAGTCGCTTTACTAAGGACTCTTTCTAATTTTCTTATCGTTCTGCTTTCATTATCGAATGAGCTATGCTATTGAAATTTCAACCTTGCGACTTGGATAAGATGACAGCTATTTGTATGTGTTTTAGGACTTTTAGAGTTCCGTAGACAAAAACAGAACCCTTATAGTTTCGTCATGTCCGACTGTCACAGGCATTTTACTCGAAAACTATAAGGTTTATTTAAACAAAATTTTGAGGATAGGTGTATTTTGTTAGCCGCCAATGCCGCTACATGTTGTGTAATGAAACTAAAAAAAAATATTAGGGGTGCGCTCCATACATGTAACTGTAAGTCAAAAAAAAACATTGTAAGTTCACGTGTGGCACATTAATCGATAGGCCTTTTAATATATATATAAGGTTTCTCAGCAATTTTTTTCATAAAGTGAATGGAGTCGGAGATAGTCAATAGCCCCGGAAGTCACAAAAATTGTTCCCATTGAATTGCAATTTGTTACAAATACTTTCAACCCTTTATCTTGTCCATTTTCGTAATAACATCCCAAAAACCATAAAAAGACACCCATATTGATATTTAGACATTTCAACCCTAGCTCACCCTAACGGGGGAGATGGTATTTCATGTCCGCCACGTTGGATTTGAAAAATAAACCATACAAACGATAACCATGTTGATTTTCAGATTGTGTCACCACATTCCCCCCTTTTAGGGGTTGAATTCTCAAAAAACCTAAAGCAACGTGTTTACTCATTTATCGTTAGGGATACTGCTGCAGTTTCGAATGAAATAGTCTAATTAATCTTGTTCCCCAATACCAACTTTGGACCCCCATTTCACCCCCTTAGCGGTTAAATTTTGAAAAAATCCTTTCTTAGTGCACCTCTAGACCTCATAAGGAACCTACGCGCCAAATTTGGAATCTCTAGAACCTGCGGTTTGGGCTGTGCGTTGATATGTCAGTCAGTCAATCGGTCAGTTTTTTTAATATATTTAGATTAACGTCCAGTAAAACCGTAGAGAAATACAGTCCGAAATCGTTCACTTGGCGTAAGAACATTTAAGGGCAAGCGAAAGAGAAATATAGACCCAAATCCTATTCTGAATGGCCAGGGACCCTCACAAAGTAACGTTTCAGGCATCGCAGCGCTCCCGGCCGGCGAGAGGCTGTCTCCGCTGGACACGTTCCTGGCGCTGCTGACGGCCAAGGCCTCCCTCAACGAGCTGGACTTCAACCTCATCATCGAGGCCACGCTGGCGCTCGTGCAGGACCACAGCTAGAAGATGCTTCCACTCCACCATTGAAGGATGTGAACATGTGTTTTCATGTATTAGACATCTCGCGTGCATGACATCATCATCATATCAGCCGAAAGACGTCTACTGCTGGACATAGGCCTCCCCCAAAGAGTGTCACAATGACCGGTCCTGCGCCACCCGCATCCACGGCCTTTACCAGGTCATCAGTCCACCTTGGGGTCTACCCGTCTTCCTGTAAGAGGTCGCCACTCGAGAACCTTTGCTTGAATATGTTTCAAATATGAAAACACGGCTTCGCACATGTATACTGGCTATCCTGTAGTCGTGTATTTTTTAGTCAAAACTAGTACAATTATCCATGCAGAATATGTTGCATAAATAGATAATAAGGTGATCTCAGCTGTTTTCCCAAGATATTCGTTGTTGTACTTAATATAAGCGAGCGAAGTTGCAGTATCAAGACGGTGCTGACGTTTGACATTTTGTAGGTCCGATTAATGTACGGCCTAATTATCTGCGTCCACTATTATCTCATTTTAACCCATAGAGAAAGATACGCGGACGCGAATTATTGGGCCGTACATTCGGACTCTCGCTATTGACATTCCGTTGTGCATTTCCTATATTTCTAAGGTATTAGGATGATGGCACAAAATTGATATTATGTGTAAATGTCATTGAAATTAACGTTTACATTGGTAGTTTTTACCTTTTCTATGTGCAATTTCTAGTGCAATATATTATTTATTGGTAATATAAGTAAAACAAAGTCTTAGTTGTTTCATTTCAGTATTATTCCATAATTTTTACAGCAATTCACTACACACAAAATAGGCAACATTATTTTATTGAGGTCAAAAAATAAATGTCAACTATCAATCAGGTTTTGTTGTCATACAAAATATAGTTTTGTAATGTTCTACATTTTAAGTAGAACATTATGGTAAAAATTAAAAATCCAACCCACTACATGTCTAGGGCCTACCGCGAAACGATATTCGTTTTCGTTCGTGTATCTCCCTCTTTGTCGCTCGAACTAGCAAGTGCAACAGAGACGGAGATACACGAACGAAAACGAATATCATTTCGCGGTACGCCCTCTGTATTCATATAAGATTTTAGTTTTACTATAGAACATTTCGATGCTAGTGCGGAAAGTATGTCATTACATTACGTCACGAGTACCGAGATATGATGATGAAGAATGATATTTCCGCACGTGTATCGAACGACGTTTTTTAATACAGTTGCGAAAAAATAAGAAAAACAACAAGTAAGGAATTCGAAACTTTTATATTATTAATTCTGTAACATCACTGTAATATAGTTGAAAAAAAAATGAAGTTGTACAATTTTATTTTTTTACATACAGTTCTATTTTATTTATTTTTTATTGACATAATAATTAATGGTACAATTTGTACAAGGAAAAGTGAAAAGCACTAGTTCGCGAAAACCAACTTTCCGCACGCTAAACAGCTACGTAAAGTAGCACTCTTTGAGCAACTGTATTAAAAATTACATTTTGAATAATGTTTGGCGCATAGATTCCGTTCAGATAATGACGGACCGTTCAGATGAACACAATTTAGTATGGCGATTGGCTGACACTATATTATTTTGCTTGTCATTCTTAAAAAGAAAACTTAATTGTAAAATGGATTATAAGTTACCCAGTGAGCCCTCTGTTGATTCTGGTCACTGGTATGCGACGTAAACAAACTCTTGTACACCTCCGACGACTGTGGATCCTGCGCTATACTGTAATCCTTCTTCGTCTTCTTGTAAGATGGATCTTGAACTAAATCGTTAGATCCAAAGGCTCGCTTCTGTGACCCGAAGTGACCTCTAGGGACTTTATTTGGGTTATACTTTGGAAGGGATAGAGGAATGGTCTCAATCTCTTTCTTCACCGCTTGACTCGATCCTGCTTCGGGCTCTTCTTTGACCTCCGTTTTTATGTCCGATGATGATGATGGAGCATCTGAGGATTCCGCGGTCACAGTGCAAGTAGCAGTGGCTTCTATTTTCACAGGTTTCTCGGCTTTGGACTTCTTGGATTTTCGGTTGGCTACACGGGTGGCCGTTTTGGCTTTCAGCAGCTCGATGTCGTCATCTGTTCCGTTGAGCACGATGACGTCATTGTCTGTGAAGGGTGTCTGGCACTGCAGAAAAAATAAATTATAGGAGTTCAAATCATATTCAATGGATAAAATTCGAATTTATGTAAATGGCGAATGAAGTCGCGCGAAATGTACTAACAGTGGTTACACACGGCGAATTTCTGCAGTGATTAACGCATTACAGTCGCGATAGTTTCGCATATCGGTATATGATATGTATCGTAAATCGCGTGTCTGTATTGCTACAGAAAGTCGCGTGTATAACCACTCTAAAATAGTGATGAATGTGTAGCCTAGAGCCATGAGGGTACATACCATGTGGCAGAGCCGCTGCTTGACCTCCTTGAGGGCCCTCTCGGCCAGCACACAGCCGCAGCTCCAGAGGTACACGAAGCGGAACTTGCCCGTCATCTCAATGCCGCTGATGGGGCAGATGTACGGAGCACTGCCATCGCCAACGGCTCCATCTGTGAACTCGGTGGCTACGTATGCTGGGTTCTTCACCAGTTTTAGGTCTTTGATGTCCTGGAATAATAGAATTCAGCTAATACAGCGAACTTCTCTGGAGGAATTATTTATTCTCTCACATTGTTTGAAATAGCAGAGTGTAAATAAAGATCTTTCTGCCATTTATTATTATTAATAAAAATAAATAAATATTAGGGGACAATCATACACAAATCGAACTAGCCTTATAGTAAGCTCAATAAGGCTTGTGTTATAGGTACTAGAAGACGGTATATATAATAGATATAAATACATAGAAAACATCCAAGCCTCAGAAACAAATATTCATGCTCATCACACAAATATTTGCCCTTACCGGGATTCAAACCCAGGACCTTCAGTTTCGTAGGCAGCATCACTACCCACTAGGCTAACCGATCGTCATTATTTATTCCTTAGGTTACAGTCTAGCTACACATGTTAACAGAACATACATGTAAATACATAGGTACAGTCACGGACTTTAATTGTTGAGCCATTTAGAGCTCACTTTATACTGGACACTTCATAGCTTCATAGAAAACCAAAATTAGTTGACACCTAAATGGCTCAACAATTAAAGTCCTTGACCGTACAACAATGGTAAAGGCACAAGAATGAATTAACATAGAAACCTTGAAATCCCCTTTCATTTCCAAGTTCCATATCTCTGAATGGCCAATCAACTTTGTTGAAACATAGCTAAGAACCATCTCGAAGTATCCACCACAAGTACTCAGATAAAAAAAACCGCATTAAAAAACATAAAACTTTGGTTTAATGTTTTTTAATGCAGTTTTTGGAGTGAATCCAAGCTACATCCACTGGTCCAAAATTGGCCTTGGATTTAAGTTTCATGGATGGAGCTTGATTGGAGTGGTGATAGGCTCCAGGTACCGGCTGCTGAATGTCCAGTGTGTGTGTTACATGGCTAGGCTATTTAATAAAAAGTCATCAGATATTCCAACTGCCGTCCTGATTAGAATACTGTAGGTTCACCCACTTGCAGATAAGGATTTGAATATGTTAAAGACACTTTCTACATCATGAACACCAAAACGGACACTGCAGTAACGAAAAATATTACTTTCATGTTCTTAATATGGCTGATGGACTCCGGCTTGGATTCCTTGTCGAGCAGGGCCTCCAGCAAGGAGCTCTTGCTGTAGAGGCGGCCGAGCGCGCACGCCACCACCGGCTCCTGCAGCGGCTGCTGCGACAGCGCGCAGTTACGCCACTTGAACGATCGCTCCGCATCTTTGTCTTTCTACAACATAAACACACCTTATTAATATTTATACACGACTTTTCAAGAGGATAGGGTGATATCTACAATATTCCACACAAAGCAAGAGGGATAAGATTGAAATAATTGTAGAAATACATACTTGTTCAGGCTTCTTTTTCATCCGAACGAGTTCATCTCGTCGAGGTATTGTTCCGCCATCGCAACCCATTTGTTATGATGATGTCACGTATAATTCAATAAATATAGGTTGTAGTAGCAATGGTGATTTATTTAGATTATTTTAGTTATTACAAAATAAATACGTGCTATTATAACAAAACAACAATATTTTATGTCAATGTCTCAGACTCTGTCTCAATGACATGAGACGACAGCCATGCATGACGACACACTAATCCATAGCATAGACTATAAGATTTTTTTCAAAGTTATTGTCAGTGTTCTGCATCATTTTATAACAGCTAGACATTTCGATAAGTTTTACTAACACCACGTTATTAGCTAGCATCCGAACAGTGTTTTTGCTAAACGTCAAACCCTATGTCAAATTCACGTGTTGTGTATTTTACATGTATTTTATGAATTTTAAAGTGCGCTAATTCTTTCACTTTCCGTAAATTATATATTGACCCAGATGCGAAGTATTTGTTGTATTTGATAATGGTAGATGCGAAAATGGATCGCGTCCCAGAAAACGGTTCTGATGCTGAATCAACTACCCAAGACACTGTAGACAACAACTCTGTTTCTAACTCTGGAAAGTTGATCAACAAGAAGAAAACTAGGAAACGTGGAATAATATTCCTGTCTACTATCCCTCCTTACATGAATGTAGCTAAAATACGAGAAACATTCAGTCAGTTTGGTGAAGTTGGGAGAATTTATCTGCAGTCAAGTGCTAGTAAGTACTTTGAGGTTATGTTTATTCCTCCGAAAAGTTAATTCTTGATGTAACTACAGTTTAATGAATTCGCTTACAATAATCGTTCATATGAGCATGTACTGTGTCGTAAATACAGTAGTCAGAATTAAAGCTTCACACACAATAAAGTAATTTTAATGTTTCAGAGCCTGGAGAAAAGCGAAAACGCGTCCCTAACCAATTCACCGAAGGCTGGGTAGAGTTCCAGAAGAAGAAAGTCGCAAAAGAAGTGGCCCTTAAACTGAATAACACTAAAATAGGCACAAGGAAAAAGTCCCGGTACTATGATATGATTTGGAACATAAAATATATACCGAGGTTTAAGTGGATTCATTTGAGCGAGAGGCTGGCGTACGAGAAGGCTGCGATGAAGCAGAGACTGCGCGCCGAGATCTCACAAGCAAAGAAGGAGGCGAACTACTTGCAGACCAATGTGGAGATGAGCAAGCGGCTAAAGAGAAAGAAAGCAGTGAAAGAGGATTAGGTTTAAGGTTCTTAATAAACGTATCAGTTGTTAATTTGTCTTTATTTTAAGTGCTAGTAATTAGAGTTATGTTTACAACTAATGGTGAAAGAAGCACTCCGCCAAATATCAGAAAAGAGTTGCAGTTGAGAGGATTACTCAATCTTACATATTTGTCATGCGGGCGGCGCGGCGTTAGGCGGCAAGGCACGCGTGGAGAATACCTATGCACAAAATAAACATACATGTCTATAAAAGAGGTAATAGTGCAAAATGTTTCTATTCTGTTTATTTCTGGCTAAAATTAACCCGCCCACTGATAATCTCCTCCACCCGCATCCTCTGCTTGCTATTCAGCGGGTCGGGCGTGAGCTTCTGTATGTATCTCCGTGGCGGTATGACGTGGGACAGGATGCCCTGCGAGAACTCGCGGTGCACGCGAACTCCGCCCAGGGCCAGTGTCTGGAGGCGCTCAAAGCTGTGGAGCTCCTTCATGAACTGCCGGCGTTGGGCCACCTTGGCCCAGTGGTAACGGTGCCGGCAGACCACGCGGCTGAAAGAGAAGATTGGCTCAATATATTATAGCCATCATAAAGTATTCGTCCATCTCATCTCTCACTTATTTATTTTTAACCGACTGAAAAAAACCGGCCAAGTGCGAGTCGGACTCGCGCACGAAGGGTTCCGTACCATTATATACAAAAACGGCAAAAAAATCATGTCTGTTGTATGGGAGCCCCAGTTCAACTCGCACTTGGCCGGTTTTTTAGTATTTGTTGTTATAGCGGCAACAGAAATACATAATCTGTTAAAATTTCAACTCTCTAGCTATCACGGTTCTTGAGATACAGCCTGGTGACAGACAGACGGACGGACGGACAGCGAAGTCTTAGTAATAGGGTCCCGTTTTTACCCGTTGGGTACTTACGTAACCCTAAAAAAAAAAAGGAGGTTCTCAATTCGGTTTTAATTCTTTGTTTGTTTGAAAGTATATGCTTCCAGGTTGGTCTCATTGTTATCAAAACTTTAGTTGGATGATGGGAACCATGACACCATGAGGAATGAGGGAACTCCTCAAATAATAGAAGGCACGCGTGTAGTAATTTCGGTATTTTCTATTATGACTAGTGTATTTACTTATAATTTGGTGAAGTGGAACTGATGAGATGACTTATGGAACTCGTACTTAAAACTGCCAAATCAAGTGTGCCAAATCGACGGAACTCCTCAAATATTATCGGCCCACATACAGTGACATGATTTTCGTCTGTAACAATCAACGTGTTTATTCTCGGAAAGCAGTCCATGCGGTAAAGTGGAAAGGAAATGTTAATTTGGCTTGGCGGAGTACTAAATGAAGTCGGCTAAAACATTGTTTTTAAAGTAAATTATTTGTTTTTTACTTAGACGGTGGCAAATTAAGTATAGCCTATGGACGCTTGCGACGCCAGAAGAATTACAAGCGCGCTGCCGACCCTTTATTGATTAGATTCGTTGTGTTGGCAGAGACTCAATACAATAGAGATGCCACACCATTAACAATATAACAAAAACAAGTGTTTAGTGGATTTAAACCCCAGAAAACTATGAGTTTTATAGAGTGACCCAAGAGACGTAACCACAGCAACGAGCAAAAAAATAATAGTTGATTGGCCCAAATTGCATGATATTAAGAACATTTAAGTTATTTTTAAACCAACTTCGAAAATTACTCGAAAACGACTTCCCAGAGAGTGAATGGACCATGGGAGTCATCAGGGATCCTGGAGAAATCGAAGGAACTCTTAAAAATTTACAGGCACTTGAAGTAGAGTACTGAATAGAAGTCGTAAAACTTTTTTAAAGTAAATTATTTTATAAATCCAGTGAGGTTCAAACCCACTACTAGTTAGACTGATAGATAACTGTAAAATCCTTACTAAGCCAACGCCAGCTTGGTGTAGCTCGGATGAGTGCTGACATCGGAGCGGGCCAGCTCGGGGAAGCCCGGGTACAGCGGTGTCCGCCGCTTCCGCTCCGGCGGCGCGGGAGCGGTCAGCATGCTTCACGCAATACGTATGTAGCCGGATGTTAACAAAAACTGTTAACATTAACACATCTAGAAATAATGTGTTTAACTGTTTAAAGGTATTTGAAGGGTGGGTGACTGTTGCTATGATACGTTTGATCGTTATTATCAGGTGGGAAAAGGCCAGAAAGACTTGCAATGGAGTGTTTCGTTGTAATAAAATATCGCTGTTATTCCGTAGTTAGGCGATTATTCCGTAAATACGAGTATAAGATATATTGAAATCCTTTAAACTGATATCGAAAGTAAACCAACGAGTAAAGTCTATCTCTATCACTTTTTATCTATCGGGCACATCATTTAGAGTGCGCAGTAACTGCATGATTTAACGGTTAGGGCGCATAACGTCCATATAACGTCCCATTCGCAGAATGTCCCTTTCGCGAAATGTCCCTTACGAAAAACGACCCTTAATTCTGCAAAGGGTCCCGTGAAGGGATTACATAAATAAAATCCCGTTCGCTAAACGTCCCTTTCGCAAAATGACCCTTTCGCAACACGTCCCTTTCGCAAAAAGTCCGTTTCGCAAAATGATTTCTATTACTGGCCATCTCTTATCCCATGAGAAGACTCCTAGTCTCTACTTAAACAAGCTTTTTCCAGATGGGACATTTTGCGAATGGGTCATTTCCAGACGGGACATTATGCGAATGCGCCATTTCGCAGACGGGACGTTTTGCGAAAGGGGCGTTATGCAGTAGGGACTTTCAGCGAAAGGGACTTTCTCAGAAGGGAAGTTTTGCGAATTTAGCATTTTACATAAGGGACCATTTGCAGAGAAGACGTTTTGCGAGTGGGACGTCATTTTGGTGGAGGGACGTTTTGCGAGGGGGTCGTTATGCGCCCTAACCTGCCCTGTTCCTTCACCAAATGCATCCTTACCCTGTCGACATAACATTTATTCGAATGAAGCGATTTGCCTCACCTTTTTAAATGCAATCTGCTAAATAATGTAAGGCTGGCTAGAATTGGACTAAATAAAAGAAAAGATTAAATTAACAGTTTATTCATACAGCAGTATCATTTAAATTATTAAAACTACTTCCCCAACCTCCCCGAAGTGTTAACTTTACATACATTTGGATTTGATAACTTCCAGCTAGGAATCTTCACTATTATGGCCTTTCCACTGGACATGAGTCGTGATGTGCGACATTGGGCTCTAATACTATGACATTAAGATACAAGTTCACTGCCAGTAGTTAAATACTTTTAAATGCCAAAAATCAATAATGGAAATATATTTTCATGCAATTCTTGTTATGTTATTCATTAAATAACTAAAATGATACATTTCTCATTCAACAAAACAATTAAATTTTGTTTAACTATTTCTTCATATGCTTAAAGTACCATTATCCTCTTTTCGAATCAGTGGTAATTAGAAGTCTCGAGATCATGGGGCATCCTGGATACAATTGGATAATTGATTGCCCGATAAGATTAACAATATTTTAATTTACTTAAATTATTATCACATAAATTGTATGTTGTGAAGAATTTCGCCAATTTGCGACAATTTCGACGACAGAACGACTGTTGTTGCCGTGGAGTATGCTGTCGTAACCTTCATGCTTTTAAATAAGGTTTATATTCACTTCATACCAAAGATGTTTGCGGGTGACAGATTTTATGTTAACAATGATGGAGAAAAATGTGTGACAATGTTCAGAGACTAAAAGCTCTGTATTGTGTTAGGTGCCTTTCATTTCTAAGCACACAACAACAAAAGTATTATGAGTTTAAGTTACTCGAAATAAATGATTTGAATTTGAATTATAGCTTATTGTTAAAAGCTACCATAGATACAATAAGGGGATAGTTGCACATATTGTAAGAGGTCATTACAACTTGCTAAAACAAGAGAGGAGAGTAGAAAGGACCTGCATCCCAAATATTGATGACTTAGGATATGTGTAGAAAGCCCTACGTCTGATTTGTAGATCGTCACTGAAGCATAATACACACAATGAATTGTCATAGTACCAGGCCCAACATGCCTGTCCAGTGGGAAGCCTATTTAATATACAAGAGCTCAAGAGGCAGAGACGGCAGCGACTCTGCTCCGGCACACACAGTCATTGAACTCATTTACTATTATCGCACATAACAGTGACTTGTTGGGGTTTGTGCTGTAGCATTGCAGGACCTGCAAATACAAAATGGATCTGATTAATGTATAGCCATGATAATGTACAGACATGGATTGGGCTGTGCAAACATCGTCCAGAACAATAATTGAAAGCCACATTTCAGGCTGATATAGGGCTGTAAATTATTTGGTTGCACATTATTGGCTTCCTTTGAAAATATATTATAGTAGTAAGTATCATTGTCTACAAAGAAACCCCTTGATGAAGCCAGATTTTCATCTTTTTCACAATTAACTACATGTGTAGTAGCAATTTTTAGCTGTGTAACAGCAATTGCTTGTAGAGCAAAGAATGGGTTAACTGGCATGATAACATGAGAAATTAAGAACATTATAAGTATTTTCCAAATCAAAATTTACAGATGCTAGCAGATTAAGACAAAAGTAAAAACAACACATGTACCTTTGCTTTCTCCTCTTGACATGGCGGTAGTTTATTGGCGATTTTATCCTTCTGTGCTAAATCAAACAAATCATTGGCCTCTTTCAATGTCTTCTGGTACTCAATCTGCATTCCGCTGTTGATTTTCTCGTGTGCCCGCTTTAAGCCTTCAATTCTACGAGCCCAGTAGGCCTCTTCTGCTGCGCTATCTTGTTGCTGCCTTCGCGACTCGTAGTAGGAAGGTGGCGCAAATTGAGGTGCCACTTGCGGCGCCGCCGGCTGAGCTGCTTGCTGCAATGTTAACATTAAAAAACAAATTGTTTATGGGCCATTACTTTTTATATCAGTTACAAAATCTTCACGATTTGAAGTTATTCAAATTGAACTGCCTACAACTGCTTTTGAACTAGTTTTACTGTATTTCTAGATTGAAAATAACCTAGAATTCCAAGGTTATCCATAGAGTAACTTTCATTTTACTCTGTAAATTATTGATCTTTGAACTACATGAGTGAAACGATAAGTAAATAATAAGTTTTTTAAACGGTTCGGTAAACAAAACTCTTGGCACAGTTTGTTTAATCTAGGCGACATTGAAATAAATTATGTAATTCAGAGGCAGCATCATACGTTTGCGGCGAGTTGAGTCTGTATCCTTTCTAACGCGTCCTGGGAAACTTGAATAGCATTCTCGTTGTCCACGCTTAGTTTTCGTGTGCTTTGCGACCCTCCCATGTTATTAAATAAAAAGAATTCAAGTAATTTAGGTTCGGCGAATCACGTCAGAAAGTCATTTTTTGACAACTAGCTCAGCTACCACAGATAAGATATACTATAATTTACTTTTGTTTTTCTCTCTGGCAGCACTGGCTTTTTCATTCAAGTCCAAACTGAGGTTATATGTTACGACTTTAAGAGTTGAACAACTAAAAATACAAAATACTTTGGCCAATGGTTTGGTACATATTAAGATTTAGAAATAAGAGTATTACTATTCAAAATGTTGATTAATGATAGAAGGGTCCGTGAAAAAAAAGACAACGATGCCAGCCATTCTGATATTGATTTCTCAAGTTTACACTGATGGCGGGAATTACGAATTGCACACTTGAAGAACGTCCTTCCTTTTGTGAAGTAGGTTATAATTACAAAAACCATGGTATATGACGATTAGGTGTTTATGATGAATACACACATTTACCTATTGGTTGCGGTCAAAGGTATGGTAAGATACCATAAGAAACGGTATTGGGTAAGGTACTTCCCCGCTTAAGCTTCTGCATAGCATAGCGATGACATCTCATATCATCTGCTCTCCTCTCCAGTGCCGATTCTAGCTTAACCCTTGCAAAATTACGAAAAACTTTTACACCTGGCATTAAAAAGTGTTAAATATATTAGTTTGATTAAATTAATCGCAGTGGGCGCGGTACACATAGCCTCGCTGTAGTAAGAAAGAAGGTTTTGTAGGCATAGACAAGTAATGGTTCATATAACATTTTTTAGCGCACAATGGCGGTATAACCGGTCGGGCCGGTTGCTATCTTCGCCGTGCTTTCTTCTGTCTGATCGCTGCGCGATCCGGCTCACGAATGCGCCTTTATTATTAAATCGAATTTAATATTTAAACGGCAGCAGGTAAGAAGGAATCCATGTCTAAAATGCCAAAAACGGAATCCTTTTTTTAACGAGAGTCGTTTCAGCGATAAGTACGTATGTACATACGTTTTTTCATTAACAGAAATAAGTGAATTATGCGCGTATCCCAAAGAACGTATATAAAAGTAGTAAATTATAAAGTAAAAAAAGTTCATACCATTTTCGCCTGATATTTACGGAATTTATAAAGACTAGGTACTTTTCATTATTTTTTACCGTCGCGGTATTAAATGTAGATGAAATATTAAAGAATATTTAGTCCAATTACCATACCAAATTTTTGGTGCGAAATAAAATGCTGATATCTATATATTGACACAATGTATATTGTTAAATGAATAAATCAATGAATGAAATGAACTGTATCTTTCTTAGGCTAAAATGAACTTTGTTGTTATTCCGACCTAAATCTAGTAAGTAAAAAACCGGCCAAGTGCGTGTCGGACCACGCAAAACGAAGGGTTCCGTGCCTATTAAAAAGGTCGTATCGTCACAGAAATTTTACGGCACTTACATCCTTTTCTTTGAGTAAGGCAGTTTTTCAGCAATATCTCGAAAACCTCTAAACCGATCTTGTTCAAAACAATTTTCGGTGAATGAAATTAATGAGCCCTATGTCCATGTATTTTTCCATATTTTTAAAATACACCGTTCAAAAATTAGAGGGGGGACACAGAATTTTAGTGACTTTCGGGGCGATTATCTCCGACCCTGTTCACTTAATCAAAAAAAGTGCTAAGAAATCTTATATTTATTTTGTAAGGCCTATCGATTGATGTGCCACACGGGGGGTCACAATGAAAAAAAAATTTTGACTTTTAGTTTTATGTATGGAGTGCACCCCTAAAAAAAATTTTTTTTGTCATTTTAATTACAAAACTATGTAGCGGCTAACAAAATACACCTATCCTCAAAATTTTATTCGAATACACCTTATAGTTTTCGAGTAAAATGCCTGTGACATACGGACAGACGGACAGACGGACAGACGGACAGACAGACAGACGGACAGACGGACATGACGAAACTATAAGGGTTCCGTTTTTGCCATTTTGGCTACGGAACCCTAAAAACGCCGATTTCGTCACTGACTCACTCACTGTTGATCATAAAAATTCTTAACGTACTTCCTTAAGTCCTAGAAAGCTGAAATTTGGTATGTAAGCTAGTATTAGAGATTAAACGAACTTACCTGTAAGTGAAGTTATATCATAATTATGTATCTTGACTAAAAAAAGATTAGCCTGCTGTCGCTTATTTATATTATGCACGCGCGAGAGTCTATACGGCGACCAAGATGTGCCCAACAAAGCTAAGCTTTTTAGCTAAGGTGTAGAATTTGTAGAACGTGGCTGGTAGAGTTAAATCGTGTGGAGTAGGAAGCTTGGCGCTACTTGCGATCTAATTGCTTTTTAACGCTGAAAGCTATATGAGCTAGAGAGTCTTAGCAATCACTTTAATGTTTTTAATGGGTTTAAATATGCTATAATCTGTAAGCTAGCACAATTGTATTTACCTAGAATAGATGCATAACTTTGCTTTCTCCTCTTGACGTGGTGGTTTATTCGTTTTTTAAATATTTATAGGGTTCATAAAGAAAAGTATTTAATCATTAGATTAAAATAAACGGAAACGACGTAGAGTAACGGGCTTAAACTGACTTAATGAAGTTTAAGAAACAGGCTTGTCGAATACTTAACGAACAATGTTGGACACGGGTAGATTCGGAATCCAAGCTCGAGATTAACTCGTGGGAAACTCTTAACTCAACACTGCTGCCAAGTTATTTTGTAAATAAGTAGATTCTTTTTATTCTTGCGGGGCTGGTGATAGATGAACCAAAATATGCATATAATCTTTATAAATTAAACTAATTAAAAGCACCCCCGACAACAATTAAGAACCATCTCCACAGGCACTGAATTGCCCCTGCTTGCCTAATACACATCACAATTAAGGAGGCAATTAAGAGTCCCATTCCAATAATGTCCCCTGCAGCAGGTGTGTGAGTAGCCAGCTTTAGAGAGGCGTGTAGCGACATCTAATAAAAATAATATAGATACCAGCCTGTTCGCGAGCTGGATCGCGCCGCGCCCAGTCGCCTCGCATTATCAGCGCGGCTTCGAACTCCGAACGTACCGGTAATCACCCACTACACCATTACAGCCGAGGCGCACCACTATGCAATCACTGGGATTGATTGAAACAGTCGATTTTTCTAATTTTGAATAATAAAACATTCCGGTGAAACGAATAGTTTTTCCAAACCAAAAATACCTTAGAGGGTTACTTGAGATACCAGAGATACAAGAGCCGTCTTGTGATAGCCGTGCAGCAGTGGAACGTTTATAGGCTGATCTATTTATTTATTTTATACCCTAACCTTGTCCTGCCTGACGTCACTGTCACACGCATCGGCTGTTAAATGTGCCCAATCGATATGACAGCCACATAATGACCAAGGATGGGTTTGGTATATATCACTGCTAAATCTCGCAAAATATCCCAGAGCCACGACCCATCGTAAAATGTGCATGTTTTAATAAGTTTTTTGACCCCCAGAAAACTTGTGCTAAACCTAACCTTTGCTTCTACATTATGATTCAATCATGATCAGTCATGCTTCTAAAGTCATTCACAAAACGATATTTCACACCCAAAGATAAAATCAAAACTTCTTTATACATACCTACCTATTCCTATTGCAACGTCACCAAATTGATTTTGCCGTTACGCTCTTAGAATTAATGTGTATCTTGTACAGGAAAATGGTCGTTGCAGATTTTATCAACCGCAAACATAAGTCTGTGAACCAAACAAAAGTCTTTACAATCTTTATGGTACAATTTAGGCAAGCGAGTCATTTTATATATCAGCCATTAATTGCCGAGATCAGGACGTTTTTTATAACGTTTTTTCATTGAAGCACCTGTGCCTAAAAGCGCTTGAATCCGATGACTCGATATTTTGAACAAATAAAACAATTTTTCGAAGCAATTAGCAAACTACAACCAACCCTACGAGCTAAAAAATAAAGTTCAATATGTGTTAGTTATCGAAAATGACTTCTTTTTAAATAAGGGTGAGAAGATGCGACCACTGACAAGCCAGAGGCAAGCAGGTAGAGAAATCGATTGTTATTACTACCTACATTCGGATACCAACTTAATTTTACCTATCGAAACACCACATAAACTAGAGACATAATTGGGAAACCAAGCTTAAACTGTAACGCCAAAATTAACGGTAAATTAAGTTGTAATTTGATAACAGAACCGAGAGGTTACGAATTGTTTAATAATTAATAATACCGCTTTGAAATATTTTGATTTGAAAGCGGGTGAACGGGTGGCCTATTTGTGATCTGAATTTGACTGAGTGAACAATGTAATTGAACATTAGTCGTAATTGTTGAATGTCGATTGCGAATGTGTTCACCAATCAAAGAGGTTACCAATAGGGCTGTTGTAGACTTATGTTAAACTTGATAACGTGCATAGTGTTGTTGGATAGGAAACTATCAACTTATTGTAATAAAGTATAAATTAAAAAGTATAATTCGAATTATAAAAAGATATGGACCTTGAATGTGTAGAAAAAGGAACTTGATCACATTGATCAC
This sequence comes from Epinotia nisella, assembly GCA_932294315.1. Classification (NCBI taxonomy): domain Eukaryota; kingdom Metazoa; phylum Arthropoda; class Insecta; order Lepidoptera; family Tortricidae; genus Epinotia; species Epinotia nisella. The sequence goes on along the minus strand of OW028676.1, from coordinate 362,896 downwards.
GGAACGATATTTCAACTTAGAAATTTCCATAGCTTTCAGACTTCCTAGTATTGTTCTAAACGCCGTCAAATTAAAACCACAACCAAAACAAAACTATACACGAATAAGCAAAATAAATGACTATCACAATGACACATTTTATATTTATTTTTAATCCGCCATACTTCTCCAGCCAGAAACTATTGGACTGCACCTCGTATGTGTCATCAACAAACTATTAATTTATTAGTTAATTTAAAATGGTCTCGCCCTAACAGGGTTCATGTACCTTAGTTAAGTTAAGTTCTTAGACATGATTACTAAATATATACATATGACTGCAATATTATTAAATATATAAAAAAATAGTATATGATTTAATTATCCGACCCACCGTAGCCCTCTTGGCCTTCAACCTTGAAGGCCGCCAAAGGGCAGGAATGTTCCCTTTGCGACATTGTTCATTTTAACTTTGCGAATTAAGATTACAGCTTTTATGTTTGCTTTGGGACTTTAGTTTCGAGTAAGTCACTATTTTGCGATGGACTAGAACTTTTCCGGAATAAACACTGAGTTTTCCTTTCGTTATAAATAAAACCGGTTGAGTGCGAGTCTGTCTCGCGCACCGAGGGTTCCGTAAAAACTTTCATACACTGTACGTAGGTACAGTCAAGGACTTATTGTTGAGCCATTTAGATGTCAACTAATTTTGGTTTTGTATGAAGCGTCCAGTATAAAATGAGCTCTAAATGTCTCAACAATTAAAGTCCGTGACTGTACCTACATTCACGACTCCGCTTTATTATGAACAAAATCTTAGCAATACTGTCCGAATCCAGTATGCCGACTCGCACACAGACGCAGGAGTGATCATCCAAAACACGAACAACCGCAGATCGATAATTGAGGGTTAGCTTCCGAGAGTCCCACACCCCCACAAATGAAAGCGCTGAAGTATGCACACTATCCTTCTTATAGGTTCTACGTCGAACAAGCGTTAGCGTGATCTATCTGACAGGCAGCGCCATCTAGCGTGTAAATGCGTAAACTCGTATGTGATGAAGGTAAACATGAATATTCTAGTGCTCGACACTGAACCAATAGTACAATCAGTACAACCTAGTCGAAACAATAAACGTCAAAAACAAATAAGAAAACAATGAATTTTGAAAAATTCTATTCTTTTTGACATATCTAATCTGGCAACACCGATATATAAGACACAGGTTTCTAAACTTTTAAGCCAAGCTGTAGAATTTGTAGATCGTGGCTGGTAGAGTTAAGCCGTATGGAGTAGAAAGCTTGGCGCTACTTGCGATCTCATATCTTTTTGACGCTGAAAGCTATATGAACTAGGGGGTCTTGGCAATCACTTAACATGTAATATTTTTAGTGGGATAAAATTGACAACTTGCAGTTTTATTGACAATTTGCAGCACCAACAAACGGGACTCTGGTGTTACCTACCGCATCTCCCGACGATTGCTCAACTCCAGATGTCCGTCTACATTGCTTGCCCTCATAATGTAATGTACAAACACCCATAAGCACTTCAATACCACATACTCGTACCATATCAACAACTTCCTTTTAAGACCTTATTCAAACGTAATTAGGTTCAATGCTGAATACAATATTTTTGGAGTTATGATGTTTTGGGGTTAAGCGCTGCGCCGGCGCATAGCGCGCGTTGATGTCTTTTGTATGCAATCATAGCATAGCACTTAGTTTTTTAGCTGGGTGAGGAAAGTCTGCGTGTCAATATTTTCAAGACTAGGTGTCCCCGCGGTATTGCTCGTTCCAAGGAAGGTGGACGGAGCCACGGGACAGAATATGGGCTATTTCCACCCGGAAGGTCCATTGTACATTTTATACTTTTAAAGTCGGATTTCGGATGAGTAGTTTCCGCGTAGTTTCGAAGATTAATTCCTACATAAAAACTCACATTAAAAAAAAAAAAAATAGTACTTATCTTTAGATACCACATGGTAATGAATGCTGGCACATTTCGAAGTGATTCGTTTTTTCCACGGGTTTTTTATGCCAAACATTTAAAATATTTTCAACGACTAAGATAATGCAGAACCTACTAGAATTAAGATATTAAACGAAATTTAAAATAAATTAATCATTTAAAACACCCCTGAACAAATATCTAATCATCTCGTTAAACAAGTCTTTTTCGAATAAATAATACTCATTGGTCATCCGTTTGGGAGCTACGATACTACGGACGGACACACACCCACCTATTTCACCTCCATAGAGGATGATTTCCGGGATAAAACTATCCCATGTCCTTCCTCGGGCTTCAAACTAGTTATCTCCATACCAAGTTTCATCTCAATCGGTTCAGCGGTTTAAGAGTGAAAAGGTAACAGACAGCCAGACTTACTTTCGCATTTATGATTATTAGTATGGATATGGATTATTGCTGGACTGAGGAAGATAGAAATACATATTGAACAAAGCAAACATGCCACTTACACGAAAGAGGTGTAAACATAATTTATAGATGTGAATACAAGATTATAATTAACATTAACTAAGATAAATTGAAACTGAGTTAAATCTAGTTTATAGATTATATTAAACATACTATTTCCAACCCAACATAACCTATAACGAACATCTTATCTTATAAGAATTTGACCCCGAGCTCTCGAGTGGAGAACAATACCTCAGCTCTTGAGCTCTCGAGGCGAGAGCTGAGCTCTCGGGCGCCCTCGGCCGACCCACTCGGAATGCACAACGTGAAGCTCACTTGACTCGGTCGAGCATATTCCAATTTATTGTGGAAATAAGAAATTTTCAATTCTGAATTATTTCTTGGATTTTCTTTCGATGTTATTAAAACGTATTGTATGTGCTTTAGTGACATCTAACCAGGACGCACTGTTTAAATAATATAAATATTAGAGGACAATCTAACGCAAATCAAATTAGCCCTATGGTAAACTCAGTAAGGCTTGTGTTTATGGGTATTGGGTACTAGACGACGATATATTTAATAGTAAAATACTTAAATACGTGGAAAACATCCAGGACATCACACAAATATAGGCCCTTGCCGGGATTCGGACCCAGGACCGTCAGTTTTGTATTGAGAAGTATTAGGACAGGTAATACTTTAATAATTTTTCTTATGTATCCTTTTTACAAAACATGAGTTAATCGCCTCACGCAAACAGACCCACGGTCTACTTACAACCAAGTTGTTGTCACATCCGAAACGATAACTTTACCACAAAGAAGTAACACTAAGTCACGTTTAGTAAAAATAATGTTGAAAATAGTGAAAGTTTTTCACTTGCTACTTAAATTAAAATTTAATCATCTTCCTAGCATTTTTTCCTGTAGTGCCCTAAAAGAGCCCGGGGTCCACGTTGGCACCTAATCCCAAGGGATTAGACCGGTTTCCTTAGGATGTTTTTCTTCACCGAAAAGCCGCTGTTATATACCAAATGATATATCGTACGTGCATCTGAAACCTGCATACATCGGAGAAGAAATTCAAAGCGGTATGTGAAGTCCCCAATCTGCACTGGGCCAGCGTGCAGCGTGGGGACTACTGCCCGTTCCCTCTCATTAACGAGAGGAGGCCTGTGCCCAGCAGTGGGACGTATATAGGCTGGTGATGATGATGATGATGATATCATACATAAGTTTTATAAAAGTCCAATAGTAAGAGCCTCCAAATTAAAAGTGCGAGCGGTAATTTAAAAATATATAACGTTATAAGAAACCATTGATGAAAAATTGCATAACACGTACTTATCGATAGGAATACTCCTGTGAAGTTTCGAATAAAATAGTCGATCTAATCTTGTTTCCCAAAACAAACTTTGGACCCCCATTTCACCCCCTTAGAGGGTGAATTTTGAAAAATCCTTTCTTAGTGCACCCCTAAACCTTAATAAGGAACCTACGTGCCAAAAATGGAATCTCTAGAACCAGCGGTTTGGGCTGTACGTTGATATGACAGTCAACGGAACGTGACAATGTGCCACACTTTTTCGTGCGTGCAGCCGGCGTTCATCGATTTATAAGACGTTATCACGTCAAAAGTTAAGTTGCAGTGTTGGTTGAGTCAACTTTTTCCGCGTCATGCATGTGTCGGGTGACGGATAAAGCCGACATGCCCGCAATGTGCAATTATCACGTCCAGCGCCGGCCAAATAAGACGCGAAGAATTTATAATTGCGTGTTCGGACCTACGATGGCTTCTGACCATTTTGGTCTGTTCACGCAATCTACATAATTATGTGCAGTATTTTTGCCCGACTACGACCGAGCCGAAAGGCAGGGATATGTTTTTAGCAGTGTATGTTTGATGTTTGCTGTAGCGTTTAAAACACTGAACCGATTTTGATAAATGGGGTGTCAATCGATTCAAAATTATGATCCGGGTGACATAGCGTACCTTTCGTATGATGGATGTTCCATACAAATAAGTGACCAACTTTGAAAAAAATCTTTTGCTATTTTCACGACTACATTTTGCCGGTGCACGAGCACGACTGGGTGAGGGGTGCGATGCGGCTGCCGTAAAGCAGGAATTGCTGTTCCAGTGTTTGTGGTGTATAATCCGACTCCTGCCCCCCCTATTCTGTAACTTGTTTTAAGCTCACCTTAACGCTCACCCACAAATATATCTTGACACTGCGGTGCGTAGTAACTAAGCGTAGGTAGAGGTCTAGCTCTGCACTAACGGAGCCCCCATCGAGATAATTCAGATTTAGAAGATAAGTAATTAATTTTTTAATACACGCCATATATACTTAGAACATAAATTTATTTTCTTATTGTCCATCTTCTTCCCTCCATATCTCATTAAATATTGATCCATTGGAGATAATTTTATGTAGATTACTTAGATGTAAGAACACTTTTTGGTATGGCCTACCGTTTAGTTTAGACCTTTCCGAATACCCGCTAGTTTACTATTGACCGCCACGGCCAGGCCGCGCCAGTCTGTGACAGGCCTAACTTATTCGCATCACTGAAAAAATGCGAGGTGGCACCTCCACGCTCTTCGGTGGCTTGACAGTGACGACCTTGAGCTCAAGTCAGTGGCGGCAAATGGGTTAAACAGCCTCAAGTCACAGGGCTACAATTCCAATAATATACATATAAGATAGCCTATTCTGAAACGATTTATATTTGCGAAGAATAAGTTATAAAATAGAATTTCGTCTGCATAAGCTTGACCAATAAAGCGCATAGCGATCATTCCGTGGAACGGAACGCTGAGATCACAGATAACACAAAATACCACAGATAAGATCAGGCACGACAGACGCATATTGCGCCACCAACTTAACTTTGCCGGTGGCCAAAATTGGAACTAAACTAAATCTACATAGACTAGATAGATACTTATCCCTAAGGCTTGAATCACACTGGCGCGGCCTGCGGTGGCGGTCATTATTGAATTTGACAATTCCTACATACATCTCAAAGTGACAGATAATTTATACGGTGTTTCAACTAAAAAAGGTTTTATGGTCGTTTATGAGTAAGGATATCACTATTGTATTGTCTGACTAGGAAGTATACAAGTCAGTAGTGAAATAGCTGATCACAATCACTCGCCCTTTGAGAGGACAGTGCTAGCGTAAGCAAAAGATAAATACATTATTCTCATTTACGGACAAATATTATCTGACCTGAACGAATTTAAATGTTCGTGAGACATGTCTAAAATACCAGTAATACCACTCCCGAAGAGTTCCAAACATGTTGCCCGGTAGTGGGTGACATTTAATATTTTAGCTACACCCGTAGTGGGTGACATGTAGTATTTTGAACTCTGACCTTGTTCGCCAAACTATACAGTTATCACGTATCAAACTAATTTTAGCTAGGTCCTAGAACAATGAGCAGATTTGTCGTTTTTTAACCCCCGACGTAAAAAGAGGGGTGTTATAAGTTTGACGTGTCTGTGTGTCTGTATGCCTGTGTCTGTGTGTCTGTTTGTGGCATCGTAGCTCCGAAACGAACGGACCGATTTTAATGCGTTTTGTTTGTCCGAAAGTTGACGTGATCGAGATGGTTCTTAGCAACGTTTCAACAAAATCGGTTCACTTTGAAATTAAAATGTCGGGGGTTTTTTAACTTTTCTAAGTTGTAGTTATAACAACCCACCCGCCGTCAGTTTAAAAAAAATATCTTAAGCCTCTCACAGACCACCGCGCCACCGCAGGCCGTGTCACTGTGATCCAGGCCTTACTTGAATTATTATGATACATGTTTGACACGCAGTACGTGGTATAACGCCTCTGTCTGAAAAAGAAGTAATTAACAATATTTGATACTAATGTCCAACGTATACTTCAGATTGATTCGCTTGAAACTCAAAGTTGGCCGAAGTGCATCAAAGAAGTCCGATTAAAAAGCAACTCTAGCGTCCAAGGTAGAAGATTCCAATTCCAAGGACAATTTTATACAAAAACGGCCACATTGAATAATCTACAGTAAGCCAAGAAAGTAGCAGACCACTTTTAGACTCTATTATTTATACATTAAGGTCCAAAAGTGGTAGACTTACACGACAGCGCCGCCGGTTTGTGGTGGTTGGGGTCAGGGGCCTCGCCCACGATCGCCCAAAAAAGTGGACTCGCCCGCGGCACTTTTGGCCGGTACTGGGTATTGAGTTCGTTTAAACGCTTTGTTCTTTCCGTTTTAATGAATAATGTTGTTTTTTCTACCACGATAGGCATCGAGGTAGACGATTGTAACTCGATTCGTATTTTTAATACAATATTTTAATGGGTATCGTGCCAAATCCAACCAGCACGGCTATCACAAGACGGCGCGCGAGCTCTCTCGATTTTTCTCGCACTATTCGTCTCTCTCTTATTAGAAAACTTAAAAAGAGAGGTATAGCGCGAGAAAAATCGAGAGAGCTCGCGCGCTGTCTTGTGATAGCCGTGCAGAACAAGCTACACATACTAAACCAATTCAAATTCAATAAGTTAAGCGGAATAGAGTCCATGCACCCTACATTCGTTGTGCTGTTTTTGCCTGAAACACAGGGTATCCTAGCTCAGGCTCGTGTTATTTGCCTCTAATAATAAGCTCCTAAAGAAAGAAAGAAAGAAAGAAAGAAAACATTTATTCACTACACAAAAGACACACAGAGATAAAGGAACAGACATACAATACAATAGTCTAGTCATCATAGTCTTTAGTAAATACCGATGTACATTATGTTGTTCTACAAGGTATCAAGACAGATGTAGGTACCTCTCGATCAACAGCATACCTGTCCTTAAGGGCCATTTACATGGTGCAACAACTCGCATGCGAGTTTTGTTACATTGCAGACTTTGATTGAATCTGTCGTATTTCGCTGGGTCGCAGCCCCGCAATGTACCTAATGAAAATCGCATACGAGTTGTTGACTTGTTGCACCATGTAAATGGCCCTTTAGTCACCTTACTCACCAAGTAGTGTCGTATGATTGCGGTATTCTGCAAGATTAGAGAAACTGGTACTGAGGTTCGAGTCTTGGACCTCAATTCGGGTTAAAAAACCCGTAGTACTTAAGTACAAATATCTGCACACGACCGGCTACAACTTACAACTGTAGGGTGTGTCTGCACACGAACGGCTACAACTGTAGTGTGTGTCTGCACACGAACGGCTACAACTGTAGGGTGTATCTGCAAACGAACGGCTAAACTGTAGGGTTTATCTGCACACGAACGGCTACAACTGTAGGGTGTATCTGCACACGAACGGCTACAACTGTAGGATGTATCTGCACACGACCGGCTACAACTGTAGGGTGTATCTGCACACGACCGGCTACAACTGTAGGGTGTATCTGCACACGACCGGCTACAACTGTAGGGTGTATCTGCACACGACCGGCTACAACTGTAGGGTGTATCTGCACACAACCGGCTACAACTGTAGGGTGTATCTGCACACAACCGGCTACAACTGTAGGGTGTATCTGCACATGAACGGCTACAACTGTAGGGTGTGTCTGCACACGAACGGCTACAACTGTAGGGTGTGTCTGCACACGAACGGCTACAACTGTAGGGTGTATCCACGGAAGACCAGCGAAAGCGTTAAGGTCCTAACGTGAAGCTAAGTGGAGACCATTTCAATAAATATTACTATACTTATACTTTAACCATCACGCAATGTAATATTATGACATAAATAAATATCAATATCATGCATGCTGCCACTGCTGGACATAGGCCTCCCCCAAAGAGTGCCACAACGACCGATCCTGCGCCACCCGCATCCAACGGACTCCCCCAATCTTTACCACACCATCAGTCCACCCTGTGGGGTTTTGTGTACTTTAATAGTACTTTTAAGTTTTACTAGCTACTTGTTACTTTACTTAACATCTAAAGCGTCATAAATAAATATATTTTTTCTGTCCAAAGCGTATTCCGATGCTTTTGAGCAGCTTTACATCGCGATTACGATTATACTGATGGTGTCGGAAATGACTTAAGGTTTAATTAGACAAACAGTAAACCTGAATGAATTCACATCTAAACAGCTAGTTACATTTTTCACCATAACACTACATCCTGTCTAGAAGGAAACGTAACCAGTCTGTCTCATCTACTAGCTGCAAATTATCTTAATTACTAAAAGTTTATGACAGCATGTGTAACGAATGGCGTCGAGGAACGACTAACACGGAACCTACGCGTGGCTACCGTTGCTTTGCAAAACATATTATTTTGCTTATCAGTCGTTATTTATATCATAATAACGACACTCATAGGTTTGAGACCTTGATTTGATATTTCGCCCACTATTTTCGACAACATGGCTCAGATATTCTTGCCGTGAATTCTGAATAATGATGTTGTAACGTAACCAGGATCAAAAAACCGGCCAAGTGCGAGTCGGACTCGCGCACGAAGGGTTCCGTACCATTATGTATAAAAACGGCAAAAAAATCATGTCTGTTGTATGGGAGCTCCAGTCCGACTCGCACTTGGCCGGTTTTTTAGTATTTAAAGAAAAAAGAAAAAGAAAAGAAGACATTCACTACACAAAAGACACACATTGTTGTTATAGCGGCAACAGAAATACATAATCTGTGAAAATGACAACTCTCTAGCTATCACGGTTCTTGAGATACAGCCTGGTGACAGACAGACAGAGATATCGGTATGTTAACCATACAAAAATACCGGCATTAATATGATCTTTTGTTTATGATATAATTTTTGATCGGGTAAAATACGAAAATGTTAGCCAAATACATGATAGCGTCCTACATTAAGAGCCTAAAATAATTCAAAAGATTAGACTACTTCGGGGATTTCTGAAAAAAACCGGTTCCGATCCCTGGTTCAGGCGTGCGGCTGTCAAACGGCAGTCGTGGGTTCAAATCAAATCCCAGCTCGTACCAATGAGTTTTTCGGAACTTATGTACGGAATATCATTTGATATTTACCGTTAGCTTTTCGGTGAAGGAAAACATCGTGAGCGAATCTGCAATACATCTGAGAAGAAATTCAAAGAGGTATGTGAAGTCCCCAATCCGCATTGGGCCAGCGTGGGGACTACTGCCTGTTCCCTTCATGAGAGGAGGCCTGTGCCCAGCAGTGGGACGTATATAGGCTGATGATGATGAACCAGGATCAGATGAGAAAACGTTCTTCGGGTATAAATAACTGTTTAAGCAAAGAGAACAATTTACTCCAGGCAAAATACGGTTTCGAAAATAACTTAGGTTACTACATATCGACTCTACATATCTGGACCCCCATATAAAATTTCACCCCCTCTTTTAAGGGGTTGGGTGAAGATTTCCAAAAAAATAATGATGCACGATATTTTTGTTAGTCACAAATAGTTCGCATACCAATTTTTAGCTTTCAGCCTTGAAATTTGCGGAATGCTCCATACAAACTTCCACCCCCCATTTTGGGGAAGTGGGGGGTTAGAAAGAGACAAAAAGTAGTCTATGTCACTCTCCATCCCTTCAACTATCTCCACTTAAAAAATCACGTCAATTCGACGCCCCGTTTTGCCGTGAAAGACGGACAAACAAACAAACACATACACTTTCCCATTTATAATATTAGTATAAGTATAGTATATGGAAGTATGGATGGATATGGATTTGACATTTTTTCCATACAAGTTGTCAGTTCATTGCCTGGACTAATTGAATATTTACAATTTCTCAGAAACGGCATGAACTTTTAATATCAGCCACCTCATTGACACTGATATCTGAATAATAAACCGCATGTAATAAATAATTAACACAACTCTGCTCGAATTTCACAAAACTTCTTTAATTAAAATATTACGATCCCGTACTTACAAAAAGTACATGGCCACAACTACAGCGTCCATACAATGATCTCAAAAAAGCTGAATCTAAGGGATAAGGCTACTAAGTTTGTTCCTTTTGGACCTGAGGGCCTTGTAACCCGTGGGGGTACTACAGGGCTAGCATGGAGACGATTATCTCAATATTCTAAATTGATGAAGGCGTCCTAATCTATTGAAAGTACAAGATGATGATTAACATTAACTAAAATAAATTAAAACTAAGTTAAATCTAATAAAGGCCCTCGAGGCATTGTACCGAGGATGCTGGCGGCATTTCCTCGCTGATGCGTTGCGCGAGAAAGCCGCCAGCTCTTCGGTCACCAGTTACATCGACCAGGCGTTTCGCGATTTCTGCAAATGCGCATTGGGACCCCACGGACCGAGGGTCTCGACGCCAAAGGGTACAAGGTGTTCTATAGTTATTTGTATCTCAAGGGAGCAAAATTATGTATTTACGGCGAGAGCGGTAAATTGAATCCTGAGCGTATAGAAGGATTCAATTCAAGCGTTAACGCCCATGATGAAAATAATTTTGCTAATACAATTTTTCACACCGACTATGAGGAAACTATAACAATCATCGATAGTTTTGATTTCAGTAAAACGTATAATTTATAATGTGACAATTTTTTTAAATATTCCCAAAAAATCATAAATTTTCATATAACGTAAAGTTAAATATGTTCGTTTTTAATCGATTACGATAAAATTACAATCGATTATTTTATTAAGATCTGTGTTCAATTGGCACATTGCGTAAATGCTACATGTCAGTGAATAAATTAAAAAAGTAGCTTGAACAGAAAAGTAGCATTTTGATCTCCTCGTCGTGGAGCAAAACTTACTTTTCCGAATAAAAGGTGTGAAACAATATTTTAATGGCAAGCTCTCACAAGGAAGAGAAAATAAATTGAGTAAGACCACTTCACATACGAACTCATCACATAGCATAGGATGTTTCTGACGAAGTGGCAAATGTCCATGGTTTTCTCTTGAATATTATCCAAACTATAGAATAGATAATAGATCTTTCCTAATGTCGTTCGCTAGCAAGAAAAATTGCTGTCTTATATAAAAAATAAAGTAAAACGATTATAATAAGTACGCGATAAACAATAACGTGTGCACTCAAGAAGAAAGGTAACCAGTGTCCCTTGAAGCTTAATCACAATTAGGATTGTTCATTTTTTTTAACCCCCCATTTTTATTTTATTTTTCGAAAATATAGAGTACTTCAAGAAACTAATTTCAATATTTTAGCAATTAATCGCTTTGTTTATTTTTTATAATTTTTTGAAAATATGAGATACGACTTCTCGTAAATTACATGTGGTGGCTGAATCTATGTATATGTATAGGACACGCCCAATATAGAAAAAAAAGTTTTAAATGTCAATCGATGGTTTGTAGACATCTGTCAATGTCATCATTGTCATTCTAAACGTGTTCATTTCTCATTCTGAAATTTCTGCAATAAATTTAAAACCCAAATACAATGCCACATGCTTGCATGTGCTAAGAAAAAGCCTCTGTTTTGTGTTGCTGACCCATGTTTCGAAGTAACAAGGAATGTTATCTTAGTATGGGAAACTTTTGATGCATGTTACATAAATAACATCATTAAGCATGCCGAACAGTTTTGGGAAACCTATATATATATATAGTCACTAGCAACTCAAAGCAAAAAAGTGGGATTACATGTAAACGAAGACAAAACAAAAGTAATGACAAACAGACAGCCTATACAGATCATGCTAGATTCGTCACCGCTAGAATATGTTGAAGACTACATTTATGTAGGTCACTTAATTTCCTTTAAATCAAGCACTGAAAAAGAAGTTGATAGAAGAATAAAACTCACATGGAGTAAGTATTGGTCCCTGAAGGAAATTTTCAAAAGTAAAATGCCTACTAAATTGAAAACTAAACCCATGAACACCTGTCTACTCCCATGTCTCACTTATGCATGCCAAACCTGGCCCCTAACCAAAAAAACGCTGTACAAACTGAAGGTATGTCAGAGAGGAATGGAGAGAAGCTATCTGGGATTGAAATTTAGTGATAGAGTGAAAAACAAGTCAATCATAAAAATAACCAATGCCACAGATGTAGTCAAACGAGCGCTGCGACTCAAATAGAAATGGGCAGGGCATACACTAAGAGTTAAAGATGAAAGGTGGTCAAAGATAGCAACAGAATGGTACCCCATGGACAGCATATGAAGAAAAGGAAGACCACTCTCAAGATGGAGTGATGATATCAAAAAGACAGCGGGATGCTATTGGGGAAGAAAAGCTAAAGACAGGGAAACCTGGAAAGCTTTGGAGGAGGCTTTCACCGCTTTAGGCGGTCCTTATGCGGAAGAAGAAGAATATTTTAAGAATAATGAATAGGAAAGTGAAATATTAGTGAAAAATAATAAAAAACAAACAATATAAAACTTTATTTTTTAAATAGTGCATAAAATATGGCCAAAAACTCTGTTATAAGGAAATAAAAGCTCATCTTATCTTATATATTTACAAAATTAATAAAAAGTGGTCTGAATTAAATAACATGTTTTATTTTCAACATTAGATATTCTCTTCCTGTAAAGTAGCTCCAACATTTCTTAGCTTCGCTGTAGGTTTAACTGTCGGTTGTTTTTTTCACAGATTTAAAGTTGCTGTTTGTCACATCTTTTTCAGGCTGCAATATGAACAATTAAATATGAAAAGTTATGTAAATAAGCTAAGAAACAAAATATATTAGGGAAATCTTAAATATGTGTGTAAATACTGTCACTTGCTAACCTCAATGGGGCCACGAGGGAGGCTTGTTTCTCGAGATCCCATTAATTACATTTCACTTTCTGTATATAATATAAATTACACATATATGTTGTAAAAGATAGGTTATAGATACGTAGGTTAGGTTCGTTAGGCATCCTTAGATGCCCGAAGGGCAAACAGAGCAAAAAAATTGTCAAAATACCAGGATATCATACACCTAACGAACATATCCTACCTAGTGTTGGAAGAAAAGTGGGAGCGCACATACATATACAGCATGTTTAAGTCCATTCCAATAGAACTTAATGGGACTGCAAGAAACAAGTCTCCCTCGTGGTCTCATTGATGGGACAAATCAATGGGACCACGACAAAACCGCGCACATACATAACACAGGCGTGTAATACATATGTATGTATGTACTCTGTTAATAAACCTGCCCATAAAGCTAGCTTTTAGTCTGATGAGTCTAGTAGATATCCTTTCTGTATTTATAAAATTTATATTTTTAAAACTGAATGAATTGAATGCATGTGGTTTTTTTATACTTACTTCGAAGTGATCCTCGCAGCAGTATTGTGTATAACCACTGATAATACTGAATACTCCACGTTGGCTTCACGACACCATCTTTCACGCAAGTCTTCCCGGATGCGAACTATCGTTTTCGAGCTATTTTTGGAGTCGTTTTTACACGTTGGATAATAACATTTCATGTAATTTTCCATGTCTTCCATTAAGTTAATCACAAATAACGATATTTAAATTAATTTCGTATCTCACAGTTCTGTTAAAGTCGGTTTATGTTTATAGTGGCTTGACAGAAGCTTGACAGTGACGGAAAATACCACAGGTTCGATAAGTGTTTCTTTTTTAATGACCGAAGTCTTTTCTGATTCAGCCACGAGGGAGGTCCACAGAAGGTCAAACAAAGGTCACACGGATATATGCTGAAATATCTTTAATCATCCATTATTTTGATGAAGTAAATGTCGGAAACTGTTTGAATACCTCATATCTCGAAATGGTTTTCGAAATAGCACTTAAGAAAAAAAATGAACAATCCTAATTGGCGGCCGCCCGAAAACCCCGACTTGGAACATCAGGTACGGCAGGCTTCCATTAAATTCATTACCCTTCACAGACCAATAGGTACCTTTCGGCCTACGGTCTTCTACCGCACGATCCTTCGTCCCCTTTCTTCCCCGCGCTACCATTTCTCCTAACATATGTTTGACAGTAAAATACTCGACTCATGCTCTTGCTCTTTTGTGCATAACTCCTGCTTATTCAAATCATCATCATCATCATATCAGCCGAGAGAAATGTGGTGGTGGGATAACCCAGCAAGCATCCCCAGATTCACAAAGTTCCGCCCCGTCCTGCCCAAATCTAAAAAGTGTATGTTGAGTATTTGCAAAGACAAGTGTATGTTTTATATATTTTTTTAATATGTCGTTATACTTCTGAACACAGTAGCAGACCACTCACGATATCATTAAGTAGACACTCGTATATATTATGTCTATTTGTATATAGCTGTACTGTAGTACCTATGTGTCAGTGTAACGAGTGGATTTTTTTTTTCAAAAAACCCAACTACTTTATTGCAAATATTATAGCCTATGTCACTCCCACGATTAAGAGGAATCCAACGACACCTCATATGTCGAAATTCGTCAAACGATTTAGGCTGCAGGGCGTGCCAAAGAATAAGACATACACACATACATACAATACATACATACGCTCGAAAAACATAACCCTCCTTTCCTTCGACAGTCGGGTAAAAAGTCTTACCTTTCGAACAGCCATGCTAGCCCCGCAGAAGACCGCATTCCTTGCTCCGCTTCCCCCCACCTCTTCCAACATGTTACAAATTCACCAACATATTAATACCGCCCACGAAAACAGATACAACCCTTACACCCTTCACACAAGGCTCACTTTCAAATGAATTTCATTTATTGGAGTTACAAGCGGAACTGATCGGTTAAGTTTTTTTTTATAAGTGCCAGCGAAACTAAGGAACGAAATGATTTGGAGCAAAATTAAGTGTTTTTATGTGCAATCGAGAAAGGATTTTGGTTTGACTGAGTTGTCAGGTGTTTTATAAGGAGTCCTTGTTTTATTTTAGTTTGTATTTATACGCCAGTATTGTCGGTATCTCAATTCTTAAATGATCAGCCCAGTAGCATGATAGGTTTTATCGTCACGTTCTACGGCCCAAATGTGTGTGCCTGAAGCGTGTGTCAGATTTACAGGAGCAAAAAATCAAACGGTAGATTTATTAAGCTTGTGAACAATTATTTCCAAATGGTTTTATTGAAAAAAAATATTCAAAATAAGTTTACGTGTTACTCTTTTACTCTTCTGTGACTTTTTATTTTAAAAACACTAAAAAAAATTAAAGAAATATTAATAAATACAAAAAAAAGTTTTGATAACAAAAATACATACACATGTACATATGTTATTGTATTGTTTCTCTCGGTAACTGCTTTTTTGTGTGAGGTGTGCAATAAAGAGTATTTGTATTGTATTGTATTGTATTGTACATAAACTATTATGACTCACTATATTATGGTACCTCAAAATCGGCATTGACTACTGTGCTATGATCTCGTGGTGCCAAGATATATTACTTGGAGTTGGAGGCTTAGAGCATACATAACTGGAGTAGCCTTTCAGTAACTTACCCCTGTGTAGAAAACCTTGCACAATGTGCAAAAAATCATACAAAGACAATTTCACAATCGATCACAAAATGGCCTCTCAAGAGAACACCTGATAATAAAAATACTATAAGCTATAAGCACTTGATATTATAAACGTTCAACCACTTCAAGCTTTCAATATACAATTGAGTTTCAATATCCTATTAAGATGCTCCCCCCGCCGCCGCAAAATTCGGCAGACATTTTTGTACGCAAATACGACATAAGCATAAGGCTACTCCAGTTATGTATGCTCTTCGCTTGGAGGTCATAACTTTAGATCAAAATTTTCTCCGTATTTACAGCTGTTACCTGCTCTGCTGTGACCCTTACTACAGTTATACATACTTTTAAATATTCGTATTTATACGAAGCGTCCAAATTACGTTATCCTACGGCCATGAATATCAAATCTGTACAATCTAGATCTAGACGTAGGGCGAAACCGGGTCTAATCGGTAATTGTAATCTAGATATAATCTCGAGAGTATTCGATAACGCTTTATCGGGCCTTTCTCCTAACGCCGGTAGTTTAGATACTAGACAACAACTGGGGGCATGACATCGTTAAAACCATAGATAAGATAAGATATAACATCAGCCCGTGCAGCTGGAAAGCACCTTTACAAAATTGTCGTATGGTTAAATTGGTACGAATGTAAGAACCAGACTAGTGCGAGTTCAACACGCGTGGTGAGGGTTCCGTAAAATTGCTATGCTCTAAGCATCAGGTGCTCCATAATAGTGATAGTGCAAAATACACAAAAATATAGAGAATTTTCCTGTTACTTTGAATACTCAAACTTCTTATAGGCTTTCCTGTAATCTTTAGGCAAGGAACTATTTTCCATATTTTTTTCAGAATTTTAAGCCTAGTAGTTTCGGAGATAAGGGAGGAAGGTTTTTCGTCTTTTTTCCTAAATTACTTCAAATCTGTTTGTGCTAAAATTTTTTTTTTATCTGAGATGCTTACAACTACCCCTTGCATTTGATATTCATACAATACAGTTTGGGAAACTTTTTTTTAATTTTTCCCCCCCCAAAAGTGGCCCTCTTGTTCAGAATTCATTAATTTACTTTACGCGTCCATCTTTGGGTCACCAATTTACATATGTTTACCAAATTTCAACTCAATCGGTCCAGTAGTTACGGAGCAAATCGGCTGTGACAGACGGACAGGCAGACGCACGAGTGATCCTTAAGAGTTCCGTTTTTTTTCCTTTTGAGGTACGGAACCCTAAAAATATCCAAATTAATCTCTCATATTTGAATTCCTCCTTTTTATATTTTAATTATACATAATTTATTGTATACATTATTATTTATAAACAAACATAAACTTAAAAAAAATATATAAAGAAAGAAAACAGCATACATACCCAACTATAAAAACAATACACCATCCAAATTAATTGTCTCCTAATAATGAATCTCCGAATTGCTAAACTTAAGTGGCATTGGGCGCGGCACATTGCACGTAGAACCGATGGCCATTGGGGCGGAAAGATTCTCGAGTGCTGACCACGTACGGAAGGCGCGGCGTGGGTAGGCCCCCACAAGGTGGACTGATGACCTGGTAAAGGTCGCGGGAGTCCGCTGGATGCGGGTGGCGCAGGACCGGTCAATTTGGCACTCTTTAGGGGAGGCCTATGTCCAGCAGTGGACGTCTTTCGGCTGATATGATGATGATGAATGAATCTTTATGCACAATAGATAGAAAAGAGTAGTGTGTGCCCGTGACGTCACAGGTCGCGTCGTGACCAGACGGGCGGTCGCGGCACGTCGCCGGCGGCCCGCAGCGCGCAGACACACCTAGAAAACACAGTATTAGCTAAAGCAGTATCTCAACTGGAGTCTCTGCAGGTGTCAGAAGGTCTTAAGAGACTCCAGTTGATATACTGTAAACTAGTTTCTTACGACCTTTTTTCACTGCACTCCATAGCCCTCCGAATCACTAAACTTAAGTGGGCACATTGCATGTAGAACCGATGGCTTTAAAGACTGCTAGACGGTCGCCAAGCCCCTCCGACCGAGCGATTTGGTCGGCACCGACCGTTGTAGTATGGAATTTTGCTGCAAACTGTCTATACGGTCGGTGCCGACTGCCGACCAAGGACCCTTTATGGTGCAAATGTTCTCGAGGTGGCGCCCACGTACGGTCAAGGACTTTAATTGTTGAGCCATTTAGGTGTCAACTAATTTTGATATTCTATGAAGCTATGAAGTGTCCAGGCCCCGTAGCATGGTTGGCCTTGTCACGCGATAGGTGATAGGATAGAGCGTGCGTCACTGGCTGACACCGTTCGATAGAACGAGAACGAGACGACGCTCTTATCTTGTCACTTGTCGCGTGATAAGGCCAACCATGCTACGGCTCCAGTATAAATTGAGCTCTAAATGGCTCAACAATTAAAGTCCGTGACTCTACGAAGGTGCGGCGTGGCGCCCAAAAGGCCTGATGACCTGATAAAAGCCGTGGGAGTCCGCTGGATGCGGGCGGCACACGACCGGACATTGTGGCTCTCTTTGGGGGAGGCCTATGTCCAGCAGTAGACGTCTTTCGGCTAGTTCTCGCAAGTTTTTTGTTTTTAATTTGATACCATTATTTAAATGTTTTAACTTTAAGTCTAATTTATATTAAGAACTGTATTTACAATGTTCATTAAATTTTTACCAAATTTTATTTTAACTTATTTTGTAATGCTGATTTTGAAATCAGATTGATATATTTTATTTTAATTTTGAACAAACAAAGCATAAGTACTCAGTTTTAATTGGATTCATACAATAATATATATATTTATATTACAATTCTTAATTTAACTTATGACATAAAATTTTCACATGCCTGTTTTGGCGAAACATATTTAGGGACGCTAATTGATTGTAACATCTGTATGTACCATATGTTTCTGGTGAATAAACGACATTCATTCATTCATTCATTCATTAGTATGATGATGATGAAGCTACTTACTTAAGTATATATCTACTGTGCTGATGAACCACCGAGTCCGCCAAAGTCCGCTTAAGTTTATTTGGTTTATTATAGCGACGCGCGTTCACACACGCGTCACATCGTACGTTTGTTCAGATTTGTTTTACTGCTTTAATATCTTCTGCGCCGGCGGCCCCGCCGTGCATAGACATACGTAGACAGTCCTTTGTGTTTAGTTCTAGCGACGTGAGTTTTTTGCAACTACTTGTAAATGTTTATTAACCCCCGTCGCAAACGAGGGTTGTAAGTTGAACATGTTTGTGTCTCTGTGCGTGTGAGGCATCGTAGCTCCCAAACGGATAAACCGATTCGAGTGCGTTTTTTTAACCGAAAGTCTTGTCTGTCGAGGCGGTTCTTAGCTAGTGGAAGCGTGCTGGGCCCATAACCTAATAAAATAAATATTTCATGGACCTATTATATTACGTCTATGTAAACGATTCATAGGGGGTACATGCCATAATCGCCACGCTTGGCATGCGGGTTGGCGATCGCAGTATTTCCACCGTACTCCAGGATGCTGCTGCCCATCGTCCGGTGGTCTTGGTCGTAGTTTTAGGACCCGGGTCCGCTTCAGAAATGAGGCTATCCGCAGCAGAACCAAGGTGACCGATATAGCCCTCCGAATTGCTAAACTTAAGTGGCAGTGGGCGGGGCACATTGCACGTAGAACCGATGGCCGTTGGGGCGGAGAGGATCTCGAGTGGCGACCACGTACCGGAAGGCGCGGCGTGGGTAGGCCCCCCACGAGGTGGGCTGATGACCTGGTAAAGGTCGCGGGAGTCCGCTGGATGCGGGTGCATAAACAGACATCTTAGCCTATGGAAGCGTCCACTTTTTTAAAATAGGTACTACGATGGTAACAAACTAGCACACGGCCTGCCTGGTGGTAAGCTCAAACCCAAGCCAGTGCACGCTCGTCATTTTTGAAGACCCACAAGCGCGTTGCCGACTCTATATTGATATGAGGATTCTTAGTGTTGGTACCATCACCCTCAACACAACCACCCCGGGTGCTCCACCTCGTGACTACCTCCCAACACCAGGAAGTCCAGGAACACAATACCACATACCTACAGAGCAAGTAGCAGACTCTAGAGAATACACTTAGCTATTTGATACATATATACATATAATCACGCCTCTTTCCCAGAGGGGTAGGCAGAGATCACGGATCTCCATTTGCTTTGATCCTGACAAACCACTTTCGCTTCACTCACCTTCATAACATTTCTCATACATGCTCGTCGGTTTAGGGTACTTTTGACCTGGCCTTTTTGTAAGATTTGTCCGATTTGATCGGAGAAGGTTCGCCTAGGTCTTCCCCTTCCACTCATAAATAAGATAATGGGGAATGGATGAAAATTTGAGAAATGCCTGATTATTTTTTTGGTGATAGGAATAACCTTCCTTAGCACCAGATAAAAAGTTTCAGATTTTTCAGCTGCGACAGTTATTTTTGAAAAATATAAACTGTTTCCTCATTTACGTTTTGGGTCAAGAACGGTAAACTTTCCTTGATCTGTCTCATATTACAAAAAACTATCTTAAATATCTGTGGTAAACTGACACTGGTAATGATCAATATAGCTGCTGCAAGTGTCAATATCATTGCCAGTGTCAGTTTACCACACATATTTAATATATTTTTTTGCAATATGAGACCGATCGAGGAAGGTGCCGTAACTGACCCAAAACGTAAGTGAGGAAACTATTTATATTTTTCAAAAAATATTGACGCAGCTGAAAAATCTGAAACTTTTTTCTGGTGCTAAGGAAGGTTATTCCTATCACCAAAAAAATAATCAGGCATTTCTAAAATTTTCATCCATTCCCAATTCCCTAAAACAAAAGATATCGTCACTAAAGTCTAGCCTTGGTCGTGCAACCTTGTCGACCCAAGTCACGTAGGCTGGTGGGTGTATTTACAATTGTAATTGTCTTACGTGGTTATTTGGCAAAGGTTCCGATCTTCCTTGTTTTAGTGTATGCGTAGACGTATGCCAAATGCCAATGAACAAGTATCATAGTCAAAATAATAAAGTAATCCAAAGTTAGTGCAATAGCAGAGCACCAAAACACCAGCTTAATTCGTTCGGATATTAAAAGCAAAAGTACAATAGGGTATTTGACAATGACAAAGATTTTTTTTCTTACATTGTCAACAAAAAAGTCTTACGAAAATACGCGGAAAATATCAAGCCACGAGTTGCTCTTGCCATTTTAAGCATCTTAATAGGATATTAAAACTCAATTGTATATTGAAAGCCTGAAGTGGTTGAACGTTTATAATATCAAGTGCTTACAGCAACATGCGGGCATTTTTATGATCAGTTTCCTTATGCGAGGCGATTTTGTGAATGACCATTAATCGTTTGTGATATTGTCCATGTATGATTTTCTGCACATTGTGCAAGGTTTTCTACAGAGGGGTAAGTTACTGAAAGGCTACTCCAGTTATGTATGCTCGCCATCGGTTCTACGTGCAATGTGCCGCAACGGCCATCGGTTCTACCTGCAATGTGCCGCAAAAAACCTAAAATGATAATGTATCGCAGCGGGTTGTAAAAATAACGACACAAATACGAAACATTTGTATTTCTCGCTACCGTCGGGACGGTCGGAGAAGACAAATTACACAGCTTTTCTGTAGTTGAGTGATCCTATGTAAATAAAGAATAATCGTAATATCGTTAGTAAAATACAATATTATACTAACGTAATACCTATAATTTAATAGCTCGAGCTGACGGTAACCCTAGCTCTAAGGCTCCGCCTCCGAAAGAGCGCGTTGCATGCGATAGAAAGAAATGGCCACATTTAGGCACGTTGGGTGTACTTAAACAGGGAATTTGTTAACAGAGAACTTTCTGTACGTAGTACTATTACTTATTCTGTGCTTATGGTCGTGTAACGATTGCTCAAGAAGCAATATTTTAAGCTAAGTTTTAAAAATTCATGCACTATGAGCAGCGATAATTTCACGCGGGAGGTGATTGTAAATCTTACGGCTCATGATATGTGTCAGTTTATTTGATTTTGCCAATCTGCAGTCAATACTTGTCTCATGTTATTCTAATTCGTTTTTAGCGACGCGTGAATAGATCCACTGACCGGTAGCCATTGTGTTACCTATTTAAGAAAACGATCGGCTACTCTACTTACTAATAAAAATATTTTAGACTGACTCACCCAATTTCCATGCAAACGATTTTATTTTATAGATATCAGTGATGTCATGGAAAAGTAATTAAAACCAGTCAATTTAAATTCGCCAGTTTTAGACGTCGTGCGTAATCTTAGTTTTAATTACATAATTAAACACTTCAAACAAAAATTGTAGATGTGGGTGCCAAGACCTAAACTGGGACTGGGACTGGGCTGGACATGTCTGCCGTTTGCCGTATGCATCCGGAAAGATGGGCTAGAATATATTGTTTCTGTTGTTGTTTCAAAATAAAGATTATTCATTCATTCATTCATTCAATAAGTACGGAATGGACCCCGCAAGATGGCCACCGGAGCAGAGACAGGCCAAAAAGGAGATGGCGGAACGATTTGGACGGGTTCTGCTTGGGTTGGCGGGAACATACCAGCAAGAGGGACGAGTGGAACACTTAACTTACAGACTAAGAAAAAAAAACCCACACAATTTATGATGGGTCATTGGTCGTAGGACTAGGGATACTTAGAGAGTTTAAACAGTGATATAACCCAGCCATGACGTGGCTGTCATATTGATTGGACACATTGACTGGTTAATTAACCAGTCACGTGACGTCCACGTTACATCACAGTTAGTTCTCCCAAAAAACAGGGTAAAAAAAAATTGTCCTCATTATTCGTTTTAAAACACAAAAGTTCGGCATTAAAAACCTATAGGTTTACAAGTACAAGCTGTCAGGCAACATTTTAATGCACGTAGTTACTAATTCATTTAATTGCGAGTCAACATAGCCCGGTATTGTCAAGGACTTTAATTGTTGAGCCATTTAGATGTCAACTAATTTCGATTTTTAATAGTTAAGCTATGAGTGTCCATTATAATGTGAGCTCTAAATGGCTCAACAACTAAAGTCCGTGACTGTACATACGTAACGTTTCGTACTTTAGGTAAATCTAAATGTAATTTTTAGGGTTCCGCAGCCAAATGGCAAAAAACGGAACCCTTATGGATTCGTCATGTCTGTCTGTCTGTCCGTCCGTATGTCACAGGCATTTTACTCGAAAACTATAAGATGAATTTGAATAAAATTACAAAAAAAAAAAAAATATGGGTGCACTCCATACATAAAACTGAAAGTCAAAAACAAAAATGCAAGCCCACGTATGGCACGGCACATCTATCGATAGGCCTTTCACAATAAATATAAGGTTTCTCCGATTTTTTTTTGATTAAGTGAATAGTCGGAGATAATCGCCCCGAAAGTCACTAAAATTGTGTCCCCCCCCCCCTCTAATTTTTGAACCGTGTATTTAAAAATATGAAAAATATCATGAACATAGGGCTTATTAAACTCTTTCACCGAAAATTATTTTGAACAAGATCGGTTCAAAGGCTTTCGAGATATTTCTAAAAAAACTGCCTTCCTTAAAGTAAAGGACGTATGTGCCATAATATTTCAGTAACGATACCACCTTTTTAATAGGCATGGAACCCTTCGTTGTGCGTGGTCCGACACGCACTTGGCCGTTTTTGTTTATATGTAGAAATGACAATGAATTTGTCTTAACGCTCGTTCAAATAGTTACGTAACCAGTAACTACCCCTCAGGTTAAGCGCAACCTATATAAGGGTCAATCTGATACACATCTACGAACTACATATTGTTTATTATTAATTGTTTATTGTTTATACATACATTAATGCTCATCACACAAATAAAAACCCTTACCTGCAAGGCTATCACAAGACGGCGCGCGAGCTTTCTCGATTTTACTCGCACTATCCGTCTCTCTCTTATTAGAACACTTAGAAAGAGAGGTGTAGTGCGAGAAAAATCGAGAGAGCTCGCGCGCCGTCTTGTGATAGCCGTGCTGGATTCAAACACTGAGTCACTGCAACTAAAAGGCCTAAGTCAATTAAATATTACCGTTATTGTTATGAATAATCATTGACTCTGACTAAATATTCCAGGAATTAGTGTTGAAGTACTATAAAGTGGTAACCTCACTGACTCATTGGAAAGTAGGTATAGATCGGCGTACTAGCATGACATCACTCCCGGATCTCACTCAGATTAAGATCCGCCCAAGTGGGACATGTACTGTTAACATTTTGATGATTAAACTGTCTAAAGTTATGAAGGCTGGTGGCACATGGCTAGGGATCTTGTTTGTCATTTCCGATTTTAATCACTTGTCATATTTAATCAATGATGTAATATAAGAAAGAGGTAGATTTGTTGTCTATACGAAATTCCGTGTTTAAAAATGGCCACCAAATCTG
This sequence comes from Epinotia nisella, assembly GCA_932294315.1. Classification (NCBI taxonomy): domain Eukaryota; kingdom Metazoa; phylum Arthropoda; class Insecta; order Lepidoptera; family Tortricidae; genus Epinotia; species Epinotia nisella. The sequence goes on along the minus strand of OW028676.1, from coordinate 338,650 downwards.
ACAGCTAAGGCTTCCATTGACGACTCGAAACTGAGGCAAGTTAGTGCAATTGATCAATTTTAGTGTGCCATTTTTGGAGCGCTTATAACCTATCTACCACTTTTTTATATTACATCATTGTATCATTGTGTCATAGAGTCAGAAACAGTGTGATAAGAGATAAGTGTGGAATGGATGGAGATATAGTCACGAAAATTGAGAAGGGTATGTTAAGGTGGTTTGGGCATGTAGAGGGGATGGATGAAAGAAGATTAACGAAGAGAGTGTATGTAAAAAGAGTGGAAGGGCAAGTTGGAAGGGGAAGACCTAGGCGAACCTTCTCCGATCAAATTAGGAATGGATGAAATTTTTAGAAATGCCTGATAATTTTTTTGGTGATAGGAATAACCTTCCTTAGCACCAGAAAAAAGTTACAGATTTTTCAGCTGCGTCAAGTTTTTTTGAAAAATATAAACAGTTTCCTCACTTACGTTTTGGGTCAGTTACGGCACCTTCCTCGATCGGTCTCATATTACAAAAAAAAATATTAAATATGTGTTGTAAACTGACACTGGCAATGATATTGACACTTGCAGCAGCTATATTGGTCATTACCAGTGTCAGTTTACCACAGATATTTAAGATAGTTTTTTGTAATATGAGACAGATCAAGGAAAGTGTCTATTTACCGTTCTTGACCCAAAACGCAAATGAGGAAACTGTTTATATTTTTCAAAAATAATTGTCGCAGCTGAAAAATCTGAAACTTTTTTCTGGTGCTAAGGAAGGTTATTCCTATCACCAAAAAAATAATCAGGCATTTCTAAAATTTTCATCCATTCCCTATTGGAGAAATCTTACAAAAAGGCCAGGTCAAAAGTACCCTAAACAGACGAGCATGTATGAGAAATATTATGAAAGTGAGTGAAGCGAAAGTGGTTTGTCAGGATCGTAGCAAATGGAGATCCGTGATCTCTGCCTACCCCTCTGGGAAAGTGGCGTGTATGTATGTATGTATGTATCATTGTATTTAATCTTGAAGTTCAATATGATTAAGATAAGAAATGTAATCAAACCAGGTTCATTTACTGTTTATGTCACCATAAAATAGTGATTAGTGATTCTCTTACAATCTTACGGTGACGTAATTGTGAAGTGTGTGCTGTTGTTTTCGGAACATCGTTTTTTTTAAGTGGCAATATTTACCGTTCGCGAGTTTTACCACTTTATTTTATTTACCAGTAAAAATTTTGATAAGTATACCGCGAAAAAGAATTTAAAATGAAATAAAACCCCCAAGTTTTACGTACAGAGAATAAACTTGTAATTGAAATATGATGATCCCTTTATCTTGTTGGAGTTTGCCCGCAGCGCAACTAAAAAGTTGAAAACACACGTATCTTCGTATCTTCGGCAGAGAGTACGATTTTGTACCCTTTGGTGTCGAGACCCTCGGTCCGTGGGGTCCCAGTGCGCATAGGTTATTTGCAGAAATCGCGAAACGTCTGGTCGATGTAACTGGTGACCGAAGAGCTGGCGTGGCTGGCGGCTTTCTCGCGCAACGCATCAGCATTGCAATTCAGCGAGGAAATGCCGCCAGCATCCTCGGTACAATGCCTCGAAGGCCGTTTTTAGATTTAACTTAGTTTTAATTTATTTTAGTTAATGGTAATCATAATCTTGTATTTACATTTATTTGAAACAAAGAATCGATATATAGTTAATTCAGTCATCGGATCCCCTCCGGTAGCCCTCCGAATCGCTAAACTTAAGTGGCAGTGGGCGAGGCACATTGCACGTAGAACCGATGGCCGTTGGGGCGGAATGGTTCCTGAGTGGCAGCCACGTACCGGAAGGCGCAGCGTGGGTAGGCTAACCACAAGGTGGACTGATGACCTGGTAAAGGTCGCTGGAGTCCGCTGGATGCGGGTGGCGCAGGTCCGGTCATCGTGGCACACTTTGGGGGAGGCCTTTGTCCAGCAGTGGACGTCTTTCGGCTGATATGATGATGATGAGTCATCGGGTGCCTTTTGGTTTGTCCGTCTGTTTAACTTCTAGAGAGCTGCATTTAAATTTTCATCCAGCCAACATGAACAACCGTATGATACTTTGTTTATTATATCCGATACTGTTGTCATTTTCCTGTACCCGTCAATATCATATCAAAGGAAGAGTTTTGGCCGAAAGGAGTCGAGTTCCGGCGTTTTCGCGGCCGACTACTTAACATAAAATGTATGTAGTGAAGTTGCAAAAAATCCCCTACACTCAAAACACAGCGCATACTTAGCAGCTATGTCACAACCAGAAACACATCACCACATTACACAATACCTACAGTGTGTAAGTAGTGGTGTTATTATGGCTGCGAGGAGGCCAACTCCCAGCTTCGCTGCTAGCATAGCGAGATCCACTGTGGCCTCAGAGCATACATAACTGGAGTAGCCTTTCAGTAACTTACCCCTCTGTAGAAAACCTTGCACAATGTGCAAAAAATCATACAAAGACAATTTCACAATCGATTAATGGTCATTCACAAAATCGCCTCGCAAGAGAACACTGATCATAAAAATGCCCGCATGTTGCTGTAAGCACTTGATATTATAAACGTTCAACCGCTTCAAGCTTTCAATATACAATTGAGTTTCAATATCCTATTAAGACGCTCTCCCCCGCCCCCGCAAAATTCGGCAGACATTTGTGTACGCAAATACGACATAAGGCTACTCCAGCCCTGCTAGCATAACTTGACTCTCGACTCTACTCGCGCGCGAGATAGACTGTCCGTCACTTTCTGATTAATGCTGTCAAAAAGTGACAGATAGTCTATCACGCGCGCGAGTAGAGTAGAGTCAAGTTATGCTAGTAGGGCAGGAGCCGTAGCATGGTTGGCCTTATCACGCGACAAGTGACAAGATAGGGGCGTCGTCGTCTCGTTCTATCGAACGGTGTCAGCCAGTGATGCACGCTCTATCCTATCACCTATCGCGTGACAAGGCCAACCATGCTACGGCTCCTGGCCCCGTAGCATGGCTGGCCTTGTCACGCGATAGGTGATAGGATAGAGCGTGCGTCACTGGCTGACACCGTTCGATAGAACGAGACGACGCTCTTATTTTGTCACTTGTCGCGTGATAAGGCCAACCATGCTACGGCTCCTGTTATGTATGCTCTAAGCCTGTGGTCTAACTCTCTGAAAAATGAATAAATAATTAAAAAAAAAAAATAAGGCTTGCGTTCATTGTGTAAATCGTTGGAAGACCTTTATCCAGCGGGCTCTGTTGATCCAACAATGATTCTGCTACAGAAAATTCGCCGCCATGTTTGCACAAAGCCCTTCACAGACAATATTTCCCCCAGAGGTAGCCTGTTTGCTCCGTTATGCTAATGGGAGGTATTTACAGCGAATGTGTACACTGAGAACGCGATCGGGGTTATGTATGTAGTTTATTGACTAACAGTGGTTTCAACTCTTCATGAAGTGAATTAAAAGCCACTGACTTGAGATCTGCAGGTCTTATGCCAGAGTTTTCATTTTAGATTTCGGTACGTGACCGGCACTCGAGAACCTTTCCGCTCCAACGGCCATCGGTTCTACGTGCGTGCGTGGTATTTTTAGCCTAGTTTAGTGTTAATGTTATTTTTCTATTTTAAGTTAAATTTTTCATGTTTTACACAGTCGTAAATACATAAGTATTTATGAATAAATTTTCGTTTCAACTTTACCTAAGGTAATATAAAATTTTGAATGAATGGTTCGATTTTATGGTAATGATTCTACACTATAATTGCTTTTTTTGCTACATTACACACGGCATTGTAAATATATCTTTGACCTCGACTGTACCAACAAAAATATGACTTTAATGTATGGAACTACTCTCTCTATCTAGTCTGCGTACACGCAGGCCTAACGCATTCGGATTTATCCGCGGTTTGTTCGCAAACACGAATAAATTCCCCCGGCTCACTATTACAAGGTTCCATCCTGTACTAATTTAATTACATTAATGGAGAACCCGGTTACTGCAAACCGAAGGCGACGACTTGCTTCGATAACTTTGAATCGGATGTTTATTTTACAGTATTCTGTCAAGCGCAGTACCGCACTTACGAGTATCATGCGGTATTCCTTAGTAATATTTAGTCGGGTGTCTCCTTAGAGCATACATAACTGGAGTAGCCTTTCAGTAACAGAATTCAAGGTATACGCCTGAAAGATTTGACGACGAAATGTGAAAACTTTCACAAATTAGCGTAGACTTTTTTGACTACGAGTATTATAAGTTCAATCATAAACTATAGTTCATTACAATTGGGTTGTGTCCTCATGTTAAAATTGATAGCGCAGTGTTGCTAAATTGATAGTAAACCTTCAAATAAATGCAATTAAGTATAAATTACGAAATATAATAAAAATCATAAAAAGATATGGCCCTTGAAAGTTTACAAAAAATATGCATTTTTTTTATTGTCCAAAAGTAAATTTAAAGCTACCAATAGAATCCTTACGCTTTTATAGAAACAATATTGTATGACAACTATGGTCCTAAACGCAGTATTTCGCAACCGAAACAGCAATTTACTTGATTTTCCATATAACGACTAGTACAAATATTACCCTGTGACGTCATGATTCAATGTTAATCAGTATGGAGCGTTTTCGGCTACCGCCAGCGAGGTCCGTCTTTAACTCAATTTTTTGGGTATTTATGTTCTTTAATTGTACTTACTCCCATACAAACATTTGTTCCACACCAAAAACTGGTTCGAATGGCATCGTAAAAAAAAATTAGGACACAAGCCTATTATCTACCGAGGATGATTATATTGATTTGGTAGGTAACATTGGGTAACATTAACACTATTTATATACATTCACTTCTATATCTACTTACCGAGAAAGTCTAGCCAGTTTAAAGTCTGGTAGGATCATGGACCTAATTGGCCCATTTTGTATGAGCCCTGTAATCTCTGACAGGTTGATGTATCGAGTGGCACGGGCCAGTCCCTTTCAAATCGTTGCTATATCGGTCATGTGCCAAATTGACAGCCCATTCGGCTGTATTTCATAGTGGCTGGTTAGGATTGCGATAGCTGAATGTGGAATGTAGAACTGTCACGCAGTTTGCCAGATAGCCCGCAATTTCACAATGTTCGTATGGTTAGATTCAGGCCAGATAATTACGCAGGTAATCTAATGTATTCCTAATACCAATTCTGAGAATAATTGCGGACAAACCAGACTGTGCGATTATGCTACACTGCACGAGTCTGCATTCTCCCACCAGTATCATTCGGTGGTAAATGTCGCTGTAGTATGTCATCATCATCATCATCATAGTTCTGAGACTGCTTTTGTATTCTAGCTCTTTTAAACGCAAATTTGTCCTCACTTCTAACTAGTTCTAACTTCTTAAGAGGGTGATTTCCATGTTAAGAAATTGTCTATACTGATTGTTCTCCGGGACATAGACGACCGCTTTAGCCTAGTTGGTGGTGTCCCTGCCTACGAAGCAAGAGGTCCTGGGTTTGAATCCCGGTACGGGAATTTATTTGTGTGATGAGCACGAATATTTCCCGAGTCATGGATGTTTTCTATGTATTTAAGTATGTATCTATCTATATAAGTATGTTTATCGTCGTCCAGTACCCATAGTACAAGCTTTGCTTAGTTTGGGACTAGGTCGATTTGTGTAAGATTGTCCGCAAATATTTATTTATTTATTTATTTACATAAACTATTCTTAATAGGGAACATTTTAATACTTGGTACCAATTAAGTACCTCCATTAAGCGGTGCTTTTAATATTCCTATTTTGTTACCAAATTGTAAGTAATTTTGTATGAACTTTATTACTGTTTTTGATACTTTAGTTGCTTTTACACTTATTCTTTCTTAATTTTTATACTATGATGGTGGCAAATAAGCACACGGCCTGCGGTAGATTCTAAATTACTTATCTCGAAGCGTTGTATTAGACACACTTATCAATCGGGTAACAACCCAATTTTGAGGCATGTCTGTCATTTATCGACTCCGACAGAAGAAGTTTCACATAACAAAGAATCACGACCCCGAAAACAGATTATTTAAACACGGGATATTACCAGAATAGATATGACCATAATTGATTTCGTGATGATAAACTACGGCGATTCATCATCTTGCGCCTGATTAGGATAAGTTTCAATGAGGTTTAGTTCTTAATGGACTTATATAAATAATTGTTGTGTCAATGACTCTCTGACGCTGTAGTAAATTTACTAATCATGTGTGGAAAACAAAGAGCACTTAATTAAGATGAAATTATTTTTTAATACAGTTGCTCAAAAAGTGCTACTTTACGTAGCTGTTTAGCGTGCGGAAAGTTGGTTTTCGCGCACTAGTGCTTTTTACTTTTCCTTGTACAATAGTTATTTACGATACAAGTGCAAAAAATTGGAAATTCGCAACGAGTTTTAAATCGACACGAGTTGCGAATTACCTATTCGCACGTGTATCGTACAACGTTTTACAGTACATATGGCTCTTTAAAGTTTCAACATATGCACGGAAAGTGCTCATTTGCGCACTAGTGCGGGAAAGTAACACCATGTGTACTGTAAAGTATATTTCGATGCTAGTGCGGAAAGTATGTCATTACCACACGAGTACCGAGATATCTTGCTGATGAAACTATAAGGGTTCCGTTTTTGCCATTTTGGCCACGGAATGAGGATGTTTGTATAAGAGTAAAGATAAACGAGCCCCACGCAGACGAAGCCGCGGGCATGACTAGTAGCGATATGAAAAGAACACGTTATTCTTAGGAAGATCCTTTATTTAGGTAAACACAAATAAATCATCCATCCATACTAATATTATAAATGGGAAAGTGTATGTGTTTGTTTGTTTATTTGTTTGTTTGTTTGTTTGTTTGTCCGTCTTTCACGGCAAAACGGGGCGACGAATTGACGTGATTTTTTAAGTGGAGATAGCTGAAGGGATGGAGAGTGACATAGGCTACTTTTTGTCTCTTTCTAACCCCCCACTTCCCTAAAATGGGGGGTGGAAGTTTGTATGGAGCATTCCGCAATTTTCAAGGTAGAAAGCTAAAAATTGGTATGCGGACTATTTGTGACTAACAAAAAAATCGTGCATCATTTTTTTTGGAAATCTGCACCCAACCCCTTAAAAGAGGGGGTGAAATTTTATATGGGGGTCCAGATATGTAGTCGATATGTAAAGTCGATATGTAGAGTCGATATGTAAAGTCGATATGTAGAGTCGATATGTAGAGTCGATATGTAGAGTCGATATGTAGAGTCGATATGTATAGTCGATATGTAGAGTCCATATGTAGAGTCGATATGTAGAGTCGATATGTAGTCGATATGTAGTCGATATGTAGAGTCGATATGTAGAGTCAAATTCAATATGAAGAGTCGTAATGTAGAGTCGATATGTAGAGTCGATATGTAGAGTCGATATGTAGAGTCGATATGTAGTCGATATGTAGTCGATATGTAGTCGATATGTAGAGTCGATATGTAGCGTCAATATGTAGAGTCGATATGTAGAGTCGATATGTAGTCGATATGTAGTCGATATGTAGAGTCGATATGTAGAGTCGATATGTATAGTCGATATGTAGAGTCGATATGTAGAGTCGATATGTAGTCGATATGTAGTCGATATGTAGTCGATATGTAGAGTCGATATGTAGAGTCGATATGTATAGTCGATATGTAGAGTCGATATGTAGAGTCAGTATCTAGAGTCGATATGTAGAGTCGATATGTAGAGTCGATATGTAGAGTCGGTATGTAGAGTTGGTATGTAGAGTCGATATGTAGAGTATATATGTAGAATCGATGATTATATACAAGAAGCCGCCGGTTCTTCTCGAGGCAGAGGTTTACTTTCCGAACCGGTGGTAGTTTATCGACATTCATAGGTGCATGTAATATGCCTAAATTGAAGAATAAATCACTTTCACTTTGACTTTGACTTTGAGAAGAAACTGACTGATTGGCATATCACCGCACAGCCCAAACCGCTGGATATAGAGATTCCAAAGTTGGCACATGGGTTCCTTATAAGTTCGGGTGCACTAAGATGATTTTTAAAAATTCACTCATTTGGTTTTTTGGGGACGTAAATTACGAAAATGGCATCGATTTTGAAATTTAACATTGTGAACATGAAAATTCTTAAAAGTATTTGTGCCAAATTGCAATTCAATTGGAACATACGGGTCAAACTGAGATGCAACTTTTTTGTAGGTAAACGGTTGAAATTACTTTTAGTACGCGGGCGAAGCCGCGGGCACAAGCTAGTTATTAATAAACACTCGCTTCAGAAAACAGCAATCATAGCATTTCATCTTCAATATTAATATTCATGCTCGTGTTTGCAAGGCTACAGATGTGCCGTTGCTATTCCCGGCAATTATGCCACTGACAATATTGCCGGGAATATTGCCTGGGTTGTCAACATTTCTGGACAAAACAATATATATTTTCTTAATTTTCAGCGCAAAAAACTGTTAAAAAAGCGTTAGTGCATAGGTACTCGGTCACGGACTTTAATTGTTGAGCCATTTAGGTGTCAAGTAATTTTGTTTTTAGGGTTGCGTAGCCAAAATGGCAAAAACGGAACCCTTATAGTTTCGTCATGTCCGTCTGTCCGTCTGTCCGTCTGTCCGTATGTCACAGGCATTTTACTCGAAAACTATAAGGTGTATTTGAATAAAATTTTGAGGATAGGTGTATTTTGTTAGCCGCTACATAGTTTTGTAATTAAAATGACAAAAAAAATTTTTAGGGGTGCACTCCATACATAAAACTAAAAGTCAAAAATTTTTTTTTCATTGTGACCCTCCGTGTGGCACATCAATCGATAGGCCTTTCAAAATAAATATAAGGTTTCTTAGCATTTTTTTTGATTAAGTGAATAGGGTCGGAGATAATCGCCCCGAAAGTCACTAAAATTCTGTCCCCCCCCTCTAATTTTTGAACGGTGTATTTTAAAAATATGGAAAAATTCATGGACATAGGGTTTATTAATTTCATTCACTGAAAATTGTTTTGAACAAGATCGGTTCAGAGGTTTTCGAGATATTGCTGAAAAACTGCCTTCCTCAAAGAAAAGGAACTAAGTGCCGTAAAATTTCTGTGACGATACGACCTTTTTAATAGGCACGGAACCCTTCGTTTTGCGTGGTCCGACACGCACTTGGCCGGTTTTTTTTTATAATTTAAAATGTAAGCTATGAAGTTTTCAGTATAAAGTGAGCTGTAAATGGCTCAACAATTAAAGTCCGTGACTATACATCTAGTGCGCACTTGTTTCAGATATGTGACTAAAATATTTAAGTTTCGAAATAATAAAATATAATTGCATGATGTTACAGAATGAATAATATAAAAGTTTCGAATTCCTTACTTGTTATTTTTCTTATTTTTTCGCAACTGTATTAAAAAACGTCGTTCGATACACGTGCGGAAATGTCATTCTTCACTCGTCCCGAGTCTTGCAAGATATCTCGGTACTCGTGACGTAATGACATACTTTCCGCACTAGCATCGAAATGTACTATTTTTAGCTACACTATACATTTTCTTCTTAACCTGAAACCGCCTAGTGTGCAAAAGAATGTGCATTCGATTTTAACGTAGGTACCTAATTTAAACCGTGTATTATTTTGTATCATCAAATTTTTGAATACATATGAGATACCGGTAAACGCGGGTTACTTTAGCCCTGGGGGGGGGGGGGGGGGGGGGGGGGGACTTTGGCTTTCGCGAATTACTCTGTCCACCACTTTACTATGAATTTGAACAGGGTCAAATAAGCTTAGTTTTCATTTCAGCTAAGTGCTCACGTTGTTACCATTTTATGCGTGGTTTTTATTCTATGTGTGGTTTTTATGCGGGTCAAAGTGACCCGAGTTTACTACTTCATCTATTATGTCGTCTTATGTATTGGAAACGGAATAATTGGTAAATCTTAATTGTACACGAATAGTTTTGGATCTAAATTTGATAAAACCCAAGCGGTTCTTTAGACGTAAATATACGCAAAGTACGGCTTTCGCTGCGTTTATCTTCCGACACGCAATTGTAAGCAACTTGCTATATAGCTTTTTCGCGTGTCGAATCGAGGCCATTACACTAAAGCAGAATCCACAATTGGGAATGGATGAAAATTTTAGAAATACCTAATTATTTTTTTGGTGAAAGGAATAACCTTCCTTAACACCAGAAAAAAGTTTCTAATTTTTCAGCTGCGTCAATTATTTTTGAAAAATATAAACAGTTTCCTCACTTACGTTTTGTGTTTAGGACGGCGAATAAGACGCTTTTCTTGATCTGTCTCATATTACAAAAAAATATCTTAAATATCCGTGGTAAACTGACACTGGCAATTATATTGAAATACTGTGCATTTTCATCTGTCAGTGTAGTTCGCCTAATTGTGGATTCCATTATACATTCAATACTCAATGCAGTGCAAGCCTATAAGCACAAAATAAACATTAGCTAGTAAGTTAATAAGGTTTCATTAAACAAACTTTACTTTATTCTATTTCAATTGTTTTTGTTGTCTTATTTTTATTTTGCAATTTATGAATTTGGTTATTATTTATATTATTGTTTGTTATACATATACAATCTGATGATGGTATAACAAACCAATCGAATATAATGTAACATTTAAAAATACACCTTATTTGGCATGTAACACGTTGTGTTATAAGACTTATAAGTTCGAATGATATCGGGAGGTATATTTTTGTTCATTGCTTTAGATTCTGATCGCATTTCAGAGGCCCCTATAATTCTATATATATATCTACTCTCAACGAATAATATCTAAAACAATTTATGACTCGTAATAATTTTACATGGATTATAAAGCGACTCTTGTGCCATTATTTATGTAAACGAAAATATACTTTGCGCGAATAGTAAGTTTTTAGGAGTATTTATATGGTAAATATAATCTATAAATATGGTAGCTCTATCTATATCAAACGTCAATCAAACAATTTGATTATAGCAACGTCAATTCTACTCTCAATAGGTTATAGGTCTGCAATTCTTTGTAGTCCACGAAACATTAGTTTTAGAAACACTGCTGTAGGGCCTTATAAACAATCGTTAATTAGTAAAGCACCTAGCACCTTTATGTTAGGGTTCCATATTCAACATTTCAATTTCACGCATAAAGGTTGTAATCAAGTATTTCAAAAATGAACCTAATATCAAGGTGGAAAAGGTTCAATACGGCCCACGTTAAAACCGAAGTCGTGCTGTGCCGATGAGTGAACAATTCATTAATTAGGTGTATTGACAAAGAATGATTAATTTCGTTGGTCTGTATGCCGTCCGCTATGATTGAGTGATGGTGCATCGTAATAGGACCCTGTTGTTGTTGGTTACTGCATGTGCAGGCGCTGCTGACCTATCCAGGATTTATTGTCCAGACAAATAATGCAGTGGAAAATGGCAAATACATTTTTCTCCAACAGCGGGATTACGACCTTTGAGATGCATCCATTCTTGTAAACTACTCCGACAAGCACTCATGTCTATCGAGCACGAAAAAACTTCGGGAAGAGGTTTTTTAGAGCAAATGTCAATAAATACCTTATGAAATTTTTGTCTATGAGTCCTCAAATCAATAGAGCCGGCAACAGGTAAGTAATACGAGGTATAAGAATGTATCATATAACAGTCATAATATATACGCTTACTTTGTATAAGCTTGTTTAGTATAACTAATGAACGAAGTTCAAAGGCATCTACCTAACGAACGAAAGGTATAATTTCAAAATTTCTATTTTCGTAGAGCATAACGTTATTTAGATATAATATCAATTGATATATCGATTAAAGTGTATAATATTCATAACACCTAAGATTTAAATTATGAATTATTCAATTACCTAATCTAACATCAAAAAGTATAATGCTTGAAAAGCAAAGTATTATAACAGTAAAAGTTTGTACATTTCTTGTTTGAAATTAAATATTTTTTGAAAACAATCACTCGCCGATTATTTTAACCTAACCTAACCGCCTACTAACCGGTGCCTATTTCCGCTATAAGGGACACAAGCTAACCCTAACCAAACCAAACCTATAAATAATAACATTGTTACGATTATTTGTTGTTTTTTTACTTGTTCGCTTTTTGACATGCTTTGTTAATAAATTATTGAAGTGAATCGAACGAGGCCTGTAGACGCAGGCCGTACGTTGATTTACGCCCGTCGTGGTATTGAAAAATTCCAAAACTGAATAGCAAGTAAAATCATGGTTCGCTATGACAAAAATCCGCAACGTACTACAAATCATATCGTTGTACGCATTAGTCAGTGTCGTTTCAGGACTGCAGTCGTGCGGCCGTGCTAGGGCCGACTGCGGGTGGTCGTTATTCATCCGGTATCAGTCGGTTCATTTCTGGCCAGGTCTAGCACGCGCCTGGAGACGTGATAGGGTTGGCGAAGGCAATTATTGTAAGTGGTCACACTCGCATAACATTACTACTAGACTAGATACTCAATCGGATCTGTTGGTCCCTCAATGCTTAGAATCGTGACCGCAATTATCTACTACTTACCTACTACTACTTACGTAAATACTTAGATGTACATATGTAGGTACGACATCATCATGAACCTCTATAGGTACTCTACTGTTTTAACCGTATTTTAGAGTTTCCAACTATACAATACAAATATTCTTTATTGCACACCTCACACAAGCAAAGCAGTTACAGAGAGAAACAATACAATAACATGTAGGTAGAGGTAGACAACTGGCAGCTTATCGCTGAAGAGCGATCTCTTCCAGACAACCTTTGGGTATCGGAGAAAGACATAAAGCAAGATTATGCAGTAGGTGGTGCAGAGATTATTATTAACCAAAAATCAAAATAATTATAAAATAAACGTACATAAATAGCTCTAGGTTTTCTACAGAGGGGTAAGTTACTGAAAGAGTACTCCAGTTATGTATGCTGTAAGTTGTCGGCAGTCTCACGATGTTGCCTGGCCATCAGTGCCAGCCCTAGTGCGGCCTATTCTCTGCTCGCCGATCGTTAAGTTCTATTCACGGTAAAGCTAGATTAGCATACCGCGGACCCAGGACTAAGGCCATCGCTCCAAGACGTTTCATGAGTACAGTGTTGTTCCTGTTCTAAGGCACCTTAGAGACGTTAAAGGTCTCGCGCCACGCCTTCCTGTCCTCGGCGACGTCTTCGGCCTCACTCCAGCTCAGTCCAACTGCTTGCGGCACACTCTCAATTGTTTGTATTGTTCTTAAAGGTGTTACGTCGATCGATCAATGTCAATGGGCGTTGCTCGATTATATCGACTATATAATTTTGTAGACATTACATTATATGTATGTGGCGAACTTCTTATTCCTTACCTACCTTCCAGGAGATGAAGGCGTTTATATAAAAAAATGAAGAATCTAATAAAATCTCGCATTTTGCAGTAATTGAATTAAGTGGCACTCCATCTAAGTATAGGTACTAATAGTATAAAGAGTAAAAGTATCTGAGAATGAGTGGTGTGCCACGCCACGGCCTCGAGCGCACGTAGGGATTTGTCCTGACATGTCAGGATTTTTGACCTTTTTCCAGGATTGCGGCCGGACTTGGCAAGTGTCAGGATTTTTAGAAATGATCTCATTAAACAAATAAAAAATTGATGAATGAAATGATACAACTCTGTTACAAGAAATGTGACTATTAGGGTGATGTCAGGATTTTTATTAGGACAATTCATTTTTCCATATGGCAACCCTAAACGCACGCAACGACAGCCGAAAGGATCCGATCGGATACGACGACAGGTGAAAAGATCTGATCGGATGCGACGACAGCTGAACGGAGCCGATCGCGTGTCGCAGCATACTCTCGGCTACGGTCGCGTGTCGCGGGATACGCCCGCGGTCAAGTTACTGTGCGCGGCTTGGTAATATACATGGACATGAATGAATATCGTTTAAAGTTTGTAAAATCCGTTCCGATTCGATGCGATGCGAGCCGTTTGGAGGAAATTATGCTTAGCTAAGAAGTTTGGTTAATTCTATCATAATTTAATTTTCATGATAAAATATGTATGCATTTTTGTAAACTGTATACACAACTCCATACGTGCAAGAAGGAGCTTTCTAAAGTTTTTTACCAATACCACAGAAGTGAGTGTTTTGTACCATATATTTCCTGCAAAATAAAGTTATTTGTATTTGTGAATAGTAATCTAGATCGTGTCTGCTTTGGCCCTTAACATATTTGCCATCATGACGGTTTATAAAATCCATTGTTTCGGTGTTCACGACACTTCAGCGCTAACGAAGCTAGAGGGTCTATTCGGCTAGACCAATCGAATTTGAATCGCTTTCATATTCACCCCTTGCACGCGTTCCAAGCTTGACATGTAAGAAACAGAAACATAACGTATTGTACTTTTTGCATGCTTTCTTTAGATATGTATTTTTAACCCCCGACGCAAAGAGGGCTGTTATAAGTTTAACGTGTCTGTGTATCTGTGTATCTCTCTGTGGTATCGTAGCTGCCTAACGGATGGACTGATTTGAATGCAGTTTGTTTTCGTGTCATAGATAATTTTAACCCGAGTGTTTTTAGTCATGTTTCATCAAAATCGGTTCAGCCGTTTTTTAGATATTGAACTTTGAAATAAAAAAATCGGAGTTGTAGTTTTTTAATTTTACCTTTACTGTTTAAGTTTTGTATTGTATGTTGTGGGGCAAATATTCAGCGTTTTTAAGGAATTTTTTCCGTCACAGTCGTCGCCAGCAAATATTATTAAAAGGGATGAATATCAAAGTCTACTTCTGATGAAGACGTAAGCTAATACCAGTACAGAGTCTCTTTTCATTAAAGTTTCCGCGGTATGCTTTACCTCTGCTGAAATAATCTTGAACCGACAATGACGTTAGAACCGAGCGATTCTAACGCTCGAAGAATCACCCTGTGGGAATGAATAAAGTTTTAATCAATCAATCAATCAATCAATAAACACAAACTCTATTCCAATTCAATAACTTAAGTCGGATATACCCCCAGATAATGCCACATGTGTGTTCAGCCACGGAGCTCGAAGCTGCCTCGTCGGGTAACCCGCGTCACCCGCGTCACCCGCGTGTCACCGCTAAGTAGCTCAGCCGCGTACACGGGTTGCTACTTAGCGCAAGTTCGGGGACTAAGTTAGATAGAGTGTTCCTTCATATTGGAGAGGAAACGAAACTAGCAGAATGTGTAGAAACTTTCTTGATAGACATACTTACAGTGTAGTAAGTAGTAACCCTTATTAATTTTAGGGTTAAAAATAATGCTACTCTGAATATACAGGGTGGGCCCTGTAACAGGAGCAAAAAATTAAACGGTGAGCAATTATTTCCAAGTGGTTTTAATATATATATTTTTTCTGAACTTATTTCTTCCTCAAAATAAGTTTACGTGTACATTTTTACTCTTCTGGAGTGATATATAAGTAACTTTTTTTTAATTGAAAAAATCACAAAAACATCGATTGAAAACAAAAATGCAAAAACTCTTATGACTCATTTACATGATGTTACCTCAAAATCTGCATTGACTACTTTGCTATGATCTATGGTTTCGTGGTGCCAAGATATATTACTTGGAGTTCGTAACTTTGGATCAAAATGTCTCCGAATGAAAAATTTGAACAAAGATTGGACACAAGGGGTTACTGCAGATGCTCTAAGGAAGCGTCCATTTAATTATTTGCTCCTGTTACAGGGCCCACCCTGTATATGTATAGCTATGGTTTATCTACTTACTTACTGTTTGTATTGTAAATACGTTTATTGGCAAATTAAAAGACAGGTACATTAATATAAGACACGGTCGTTATAAGAGGTTTTGATAGTTTTTATTTTGATTTCATATATTCAGTGTAGGATACAGTTTTTCCATAGAAACCTTAGAGCTCTATTACGTAGCGAGCTTTACATTAAGTTCTATTATGATTAAGCGCTGAGCCGGAGCGACGTAAAAGCTCACTGTTCGAAGCGAAAGCTGAGCAAAACTTAAGGAAATTGTAATGGATGAGTCTTCAGTTGGCCGGACTAGATTTAATAATAAAACAAAGTTATCTCTTAGAGCATACATAACTGGAGTAGCCTTTCAGTAACTGACCCCTCTGTCGAAAACCTTGCACAATGTGCAAAAAATCGTACAAAGACAATTTCACAATCGATTGGAAAATCGCATCGCAAGAGAACACTGATCATAAAAATGCCCGCATGTTGCTGTAAGCACTTGATATTATAAACGTAACACTTCAAGCTTTCAATATACGATTGAGTTTCAATATCCTATTAAGATGCTCCCCCCGCCCCGCAAAATTCGGCATAAGGCTACTCCAGTTATGTAGTATGCTCTAAGAGTTATCTCAATATGGAATGGAAAATAGCAGTTGCTACTTCAAAAAATACATGAGGTTAGGTAACAAGTGGAACCCGGGACCCTTCAGGAAGCAACTATTTAACTGTTCGAATGTTCACAGCCGTCAAAGGGTTAAGCTTAATATTATGACGAGACTCTAATTAGTGTGCCACTCCTAGGCAAAAGCCTTCCCCTGCGTTTCTAGAGCAGCTGCCTCTAGACCAAACCTTTAAAAAAAGTCAAGCTCATCCATAAGAAGTTAATAGTAGATTGTATGACAAGGGGCTAAAATAAGCCATGCACGAGATGGATATTTTCCCGAGCGAAGCGAGGCAAAATAATTCGAGGGGTAATATGGCTTTTAGACCCGAGTTATACACTCTACTTTTCACTTCGACTGCGAGAAAATAGTAAAACAAAGATTATCCATCCACAATCAATAACAAATTTCACTGCGAAGAGATTGTTCAATTTAGCGTGAGGCGTTTTCTTTTTTAATAGTTTGGAATTGGGGACTAAAAAACACCTGATGTTTGATTGGTCGATTTTAATATGTAGCTGTATTCTGGTTGGTTGATAGCAAAGAGAAATGTTTTTTGAATTGTGATTGGTGGATTTAAATGATTTGGAATTAGGGACTAAAAAACACCTGATGTTTGATTGGTCGATTTTAATATGTAGCTGTAGGTATTCTGGTTGGTTGATAGCAAAGATAAATGTTTTTTGAAAGAGTTGTGATTGGTGGATTTAATATGGTGAAGTGTTTTGATTGGTCAAATTAAATGTGTAAAAAATCATAAATATGTATACATATTTTCCCTAGGGGCTAAATGTACTACTTTAGCCCCGCTTATTAAGAGCCCTCTAACATTTGAGCTCTAAGCCAATTCGTAATTTTTACGCGACGTTGCCATTTCGCTCGCGCTATCATTTGTCTCGTCTTACTCGCTGCACTGTGAAAGACGACGAAATAGTGTTGATCCAGCGCTGAAGCCATTAGTGAGGACACAGTATGCCATGTATGGGAATGAGAATACAAACGTATTGTAGGTATTGTTATATGATTAAGTGTTTAATTAATCCATACTTCATATCCATACTAATATTATAAATGGGAAAGTGTATGTGTGTGTGTGTTTGTCCATCTTTCACGGCAAAACGGGGAGACGAATTGACGTGATTTTTTAAGTGGAGATAGTTGAGGGGATGGAGAATTGGAGAGTGATATAGGCTACTTTTAGTCTCTTTCTAACCCCCCACTTCCCTAAAATGGGGGGTGGAAGTTTGTATGGAGCATTCCGCAATTTTCAAGGTAGAAACCTAAAAATTGGTATGCGGACTATTTGTGACTAAAAAAAATCTTTTTTTTTTTGAAATCTGCACCCTACCCCTCAAAAGAGGTGGTGAATTTTTATATGGGGGTTCAGATATGTAGTCGATATGTAGAGTCGATATGTAGTGTCGACATGTAGAGTCGATTTGTTGAGTCGATATGTCGAGTCGATATGTAGTCGATATGTAGAGTCGATTTGTAGTCAATATGTAGAGTCGATATCTAGAGTCAACATGTAGAGTCGATTTGTAGAGTCGTAATGTAGAGTCGATATGTAGTCGATCTGTAGAGTCGATATGTAGAGTTGATCATGTCCACAATGTTGAATTTCAAAATCGATTCCATATTGATATTTAGACACAAGCCCATCGCACCCCAACAGGGGGGAAGGTATTTCACGTCCGCCACGTTGGATTTTAAAATAGTTGTTGTTTTCGTAATCAGCGACCAGCAACCCGATAAACCATAGAAACGATACCCATGTTGATTTTCAGACATTGTCACATTTCCCCCTTTTAGGGGTTGAATTCCCAAAAACCTGAAACACATATTTACTAATTTTTTGTTAGGAATACTCCTGTGACATTTCGAATGAAATAGTCTTATTTATTTTGTTTCTCCATACAAACTTTGGACCCACATATCACCCTCTTTGGAGGGGAATTTTGAAAAATCCTTTCTTAATGAATGAATGAATTAATTAATGGTTTATTCATAATGAATACATGGTTACATAAGATCTTAAATATCCATACATATTTCTTAGTGCACTCTTAGACCTAATAAGGAACCTACGTGCCAAATTTGGAATCTCTAGATCCAGCGGTTTGAGCTGTGCGGTGATGTCTGTCAGTCAGTCAGCCAGTTTTGTCTTTTATATATTTAGATCGACTACATAGACTCTACATATCGAATCTACATATCGACTCTACATATCGACAATACATATCGACTCTACATATTGACTCTACATATCGACTCTACATATCGACTACATATCGACTCTGCATATCGACTAGATATCGACTCTACATTTAGACTCTACAAATCGACTCTACATGTCGACTCTACATACCGACTCTACATATTGACTACATATCGACTCTACATATCGACTCAACAAATCGACTCTACATGTCGACTCTACATGTCGACTCTACATATCGACTACATATCGACTCTGCATATCGACTAGATATCGACTCTACATTTAGACTCTACAAATCGACTCTACATGTCGACTCTACATACCGACTCTACATATTGACTACATATCGACTCTACATATCGCCTCTACATATTGACTGCGTATCTGGACCCCCATATAAAATTTCACCCCCTCTTTTAAGGGGTTGGGTGCAGATTTCCAAAAAAATGATGCTCGATTTTTTTGTTAGTCACAAATAGTCCGCATACCATTTTTTAGCTTTCTACCTTAAAAATTGCGGAATGCTCCATACAAACTTCCACCCCCCATTTTAGGGAAGCGGGGGGTTAGAAAGAGACAAAAAGTAGCCTATGTCACTCTCCATCCCTTCAACTATCTCCACTTAAAATATCACGTCAATTCGTCGCCCCGTTTTGCCGTGAAAGACGGACAAACAAACAAACACATACACTTTCCCATTTATAATATTAAATAAAGTATAAGTATGGAAGTATGAATTCCAGAGGGTCAATCACGTAACGCATTGTACGTGCGTCAGGTAGATCTAAATATCACATTTTATATGGAAAAAATGACAGTTAAATCTACCTAACACGCGTAAGAAATGTTACGTGATCGACCCACATGCTATAAACTATCTTAGTGCAAAATTGCATCCAAATCGGTTGAGACGTTTAAGCGTGATTGAGTAACAAACATCTAAACTTTCGCATTTGTAATATTATAGTAGGATTAGTAGGATAATAATATTTATTTATTGAAAATATCATTATTATCAGTGCATATAAATCCATCGGGCAGGCCGTACGCTCGTTTACCGCCGTCATGGTAGATATAAAAAAGTTAGGATTGACATCCATAACAATTATGCAATTAATATAAAGCAATCAATTAAGTAAAAACAAAAATAACACCAATCTTAGATGAAGTCAGTTAGATACTTCCACTTCCAACAAAGAACGATCAAGTCGATGCTGTTGTCCTATACGCGCACACATTAACAATATTTCATGCCGCTACACGCCGTCTGACGCACACTAGCATAAATGTCACGCATAGCGACGTTGCTAGCTGCGCGGAGCCGTCGAACATAGGTCCTACCTCGACGAGCGCTGGCGCGGGTATGAGCGTTAGTCTTCGCGTGGCGGCCGTAGTGTTGTAAAATAAGGTATTGTTTAATAATTCGTCAAAAATAAATCATGGTGATTTAAATCCACTCAATAAATGTTTCGTAATAAACAGATACTGGAGATCATTTTTGTATCAGAATTACGTTAAGATAATGCAGGGATTTTGAGAAATCATGACTTGATTTTGACCGTTTTCGGTGCAAAATGTAATTAGTTTCAGATTTTTTTTCTCAGCCTATGACGCATAAAAATTAAACTTTTAATTACTTAGATTAAACTGCAGGGTACTTGTAATTGTAACAGATTTTTTTTTGTGCATACTATTTAACTGAATTGAGCAATTACCACTCCGAAATGAGGTCTCTCACGAGATTTAGCTGAAACATGCCGCTGAAGAAAAATCATTACTAAATCAGTAAAAATATTATCGAACAATAGTAGTGCTAATATTGTAATAAAGAAATCAAACTATCCTCTCCAACTAGTTGTTATTTGATAAAACGAATGGAAGGTATGTAATTTTGACGATAAAAACTTACAATTACGCGTGATTTTTGTTATAGTCCTCTTAAGCCTAATATGACACACTTTTCGAGCATGAGATGTGAAAAATTTCTTATGCTCTGTACTTAGCACGTGTCACGAGGATTCAAATGACAGTACTCTGGCCGGAGCCTGGGAAGCTGGACCCGTAATTAATCTCGGTAACGGTCGCCGCATCATTAACGATTTCGGTGAACACGAAAATGCGATTCGTATTTTTGCCATTCGAGTTCGGGTGCCACTTTGGTGTGACGCGGCTACTTTAATGTCGTCGCTCTTGGTTCGATTCGCTGGTTTCAATGTCATGGATGTTAAAAAGAGCCAAATTAGGCAGATCTACTCAGGCTTCGTGGTGACATGCTCGCGATCCCATTAACGGCAGAGACGGAAACGCCGGAGTGGTTTTAGTGGGTAGACTCCCTCCCCCTTCTCTTTAAATAGAGTTGGCCGGAGGGTGAGTCCCACATACCCCCCTATATAGCTTCCCCAGGCTGGGGGGGGGGGGGGGGGGGGGGGATGCGTAAGTGCATTTCCACTCCGTCAAAAAAAAAAGATCAATTCAGGCTACTATTAATTAAAACAACGTATTCCTCTTATTGGTAATGTTTATTTATTCGGGTAGTCACATTTGCTTCCACAACCATTGCTTCATCTAGCTAGTCTGTCTCTTTTTAGGGTTTCGTACCTCAAAAGGAAAAAACGGAACCCTTACCTTATAGGGTCACTTTGTTGTCTGTCTGTCTGTCAAGACCCTTTATCTCGGTAACGCGTGCAGGTATCGAGTTAAAATTAAAACCATATACTCAAGTCTACAGTTCCTTGAAGCTGTTAAAAAATCAAACTTCTAAGCTAGCGTCAAAAAAAGATACGGCCGTTTATGTTGCAAAAAACGTATATATTTCAACACTCTCAAGGGAATCAAAATTTATAGGGTACTTCTCGTTGACCTAGAACTATGAAATTTGGCGAGAAATATCGTCTCAGACTACAAGTACAGGGAAAAATCTGAAAACTATACTATACCTACATTTGTAATTTTGGACAGAACCGTCGGTGTGCGAGTCCGTTTCGCACTTGTCCGGTTTTTTTCTTAAAACCGCCAGCAGTGTTGCGCTCCAACCATAATGCCACTCGCTGCGCACTTTAGCCTCCTGGATCCTGACAATTTTTTTTGAAAGATGTCATAAAAACCGAGTCCTTTATAAAGTGCTTTGCCCTTGAGTTCTGATCCTCCCGCCGCTTGATTTAAGGTCTTAAATTATTGTTACCGTTTTTCGCCACCATGGCCTAGCGGTAAATATTATGTACTTTATAAAGTACACTCGGTTTTATCGGATGAATTTATTTGCGTAGTGTCAGGACTTAAAGTGAGCGTCCATTTCGCTCTTTATAAAGGATGCGGGGATCCAGGAGGCTAGTCCAAAGTTATTTGTAACGTATCAGCGTTTATTAACTTCGTTGATTACAAAACACTATGAGCCCAAATTATGGAGAAACGGACTAGTCGATGACTTACCAAGGGCATATGGAGCCGGTGGTTTTGAGTTGCTGGTAAGTAATACCAAGACGAATCAAAACAAGAAAGGGTCGGCAACGCGCTCGTGCTCCTAAAGTTGCAGTCGTCTATAGACCACGGTGTCTGCACACCACCAAGAAGGCCGTACGCTTGTTTGCTACAGTATAAAACCTCGAGCGGCGCACGCGCAGCGGTCTCGTTACAGGCGTATTTCGGCGCGACCGGTTCCGCGGCCAGTTTTTGCAGCCCCGCCCGCCGCTCGTTACGTTATCGAAACACGACCGACATACATACTATGTTATAGTGTATCTGTTTCTGTATATAACCGGCACTCGTAACCATCACGCGCCGCCACTGCCGACAGTCGTGGTCGGTGCTTGTCCCGTGTGCTGCCCCCCTATTCTGTAACTTGTTTTAAGCTCACCTCAACGCTCACCCACAAATATATCTTGACGCCGCAATTCGTAGTAACTAGTACTTACTACTAGTTTCGTTAGGCGTGACGCGTGGGGTGAGGCGCATGAGCGCGTAGCGAATAACAGGCCTGATAAAGCATCATCCGTGAGGCTAACACCACAAACGGGTCGTTCTTCTTTTCGACCGACAATAGCCTGTCCTTCGTCTTACTACGGCATCTCATTTGAGTAATGATTTTACGGTTTTATAATGTTCGAAAATGAACGTCCATATTATTTTATTAATTAGTATTATTTAATATTTTAGTTTCTCTAAGTAGCATTTTTTTTAAACGTATTTTTATCGTAGAAGTCCGTGACAGAGTGGTAAACCAAAATGTAGTCCCCACTGAAAGAGTCCACTTAGTCACATATTTTTTTTAAAAACCAACCGTAAACAAATATGTATATTGGCCGGAAAGGAAACTTTAATTAGTGTTAATGAAGAAACCAATGCATTTTTTTTAAATCGCACTTCAAAATCACAATTTTCGATAGTTCAAAAACCAAAAAAAAAAGGAAAAGCTCATTGTCGGTAAAAAAGAAGAACGACCCAAACGAGGTGACTTTTTACTTGACTGCCGAAGGAAAGGAGAGTTATGTTTTCCGAGCGTATGTATGTATGTCTTGTATCAATTGCGTGCACAGCGGTCGTCGAGATGGTTTTATCTCCGACATAAACGCGTTTGAGTTATCTGGATCCCTCCCGAGCACTTTGTATAAGCACCTAGAAAACATACAGCACAACAAATACTTGTGCTTATCACACAAACATTTGCACTTGCCGAGATTCAAATATGGAAGATCAAGACCACATAACAACATCAGATTTGATCAGATAAATCGTGCGTTAATCGTCATGCGATTTTTAGGAAAACCATTTTGAAACGCAATAGTACATTACTGCCGTGGCCGGGAAGGAGGCAATTGCAGGCTGAGTATTTGTTGAGCTTGCGAGTCTGTTTAATTATAATACGAAGCCTGCAATTGCCATTACGGCTGAGGCTAATATAGTGCTTTTAATATCGTTGCACAACTTGAAAATATTACTGATTTCCCGCCGTTTTTCTTTTTAAACCGAATCGTAAGTGTATTTTTCCACCGAAAAACGCAAACTATTTGAGACACATAGAAAAACGTCGCGTTTGCAACAGAAAAATACGAGTTGAATTGGCTGAATACGACCTGTGCCATCTTTTATATGCCGGTTTCGACTTTTTAAAAAGTTTGGTACTCGACAAATAAGGGAATTAAATATTTATTAAAAGTGAATTTATATGTAACAGTCCAGGCGGCCTGCAATGTTTTTTATTTTTTAATTTTGATCTGACCTGAAACTATACACTTTACCTTACATTTGCGGGCCATTTTTGAGCAAAAATATTTAGTATTGTTAGTTTGTTACGTTTGGAAAGCACTAGGGATGTAGGGATCGAAATAAGTAAAACTAGTACAATGTTTCATATCATATCATATCGTTTATTGCTTTATATAGTTACAAAATGGTCTTACAATATTTTACGTCCCAATATAAACCCTGTTAGGTTAGGTTTTCCCTTTGATATCATAAACGTAGACGGATTTGTCCGTTAAAATTCCGATGTTATATGGCATTCCATATAGGTATCATTTAATCATTGCTTTGTGTGTACAAACGGGTCTTATCACACCATCAGGGTATAACATCTTATTCATAGCGCCGTTGGAGCGCACACATATCTGACACGTGTCAGATATTTTTTTATGCATGCTTTTTCAACAGGCCAACTATGCTAAAGCGGTCGTCGAGATGGTTTTAGCTCTGACACAAACGTGTCTGAGCTGGCTAGACCGCTATAGTAACTTCCATTAACTGGCGGGAAATAGCTTACCATATGGCTCTAGTTCTAGCATAATCTGCGCCGGCGGCGGTGCGATGACTCCAGCCCCCCTATTCTGTAACTTGTTTTAAGCTCACCTCAACGCTCACCCATAAATATATCTTGACGCCGCGATTCGTAGTAACTAAGCGTAGGTAGAGGCCTAGTTTCGTTAGGCGTGACGCGTGGGGTGAGTGAGTGCGTAGCGAATAACAGCCCAGCTGGTCCATTTCGAGGGAGGAGGTTCCTAGTGTACACTAGGTATTATTCGTGCTGGACGGGTTCTGCGCGTGCCCACTACACTATGCTGAATTACTATTATTTCAAGTATAATATTTATCAATTATTGGAGAAATCTTACAAAAGGTCAGCTCAAAAGTACCCTAAACCGACGTGCATGTATGAGAAATGTTATGAAGGTGAGTGAAGAGAAAGTCTGTCAGGATCGTAGCAAATGGAGATCCGTGATCTCTGCCTACCCCTCAGGGAAAGAGGCGTATTATATGTATGAATGTAATATTTATTTCTTTAATCTTTATTCTTCTCCTTGTTATCCTGGCTTTTGCGGCTTTCCTCCTCGTTTTTTTTTATTATTCATTTAGAGCACAAACAGTCACATTTATAAACTATAGGGGTACACATAGAGTAGGTACCAAAAAACATAGAGCATAAGGACCTGGAGGTTCATTTATGTATGATTCTTATGTTAACAAAACAACCTAATAATAATACATAAAAGGCAAAAAGGCAAAAAAAGGCAAAAAAGGCAAAAAAAAGGCAAAAAAGGCGAAAAAGTTTTCTCCACTGCACGATCCTGGGCATCGTCTTTTGTGAGCCCGTTTTCGCTCATGTCGGCCTTCACGACCCAGCCATCGTTTATTAGGCCTGCCGTGGGCCGTTGCAGTTGGCAGCGTGGCAGTGGTCGAGGGCAGTCTTAGAAAAGGCGGAGTTAATGCCATCGGGCATTATCTACCAGTCAACCTTTAGGCAAATCTGATGTAGGCGGGCCAACTAACAACTGGAAAATAAAATAGATTGGAGTTGGTGTACTTTCATTAGTACCGGCGTTGGCTTGTTTAGCACGTTTTGGAGCCCAAACAGGAGGTAGGACTCGAGAATATGTCATCTTGTTCAAAATTGAAGCAGCCGATCAGCAGAAGCATCCACCTACATTCAAAGCCTACTTCTTCTTCTTTTTTTTTTTGGCGTTCTGGCCAACTGTGTCGGCTCAAATTTGCCAGTATCAAGTAACAGGAGCGCTGCTGTGAACAAATGGACAACACAAACAAATAACGACTACCAACCACCACTGTTAAAAATCTAATAGTCTAAAATCTAGCATCACAAACGAGGTGTTATGGGGATTAAATAGGTTAAAGTCTAATGTTATTCTTTTTTACGAACTTGGCAAGTAAACGGAACACTTTTTTGTTTTCGGTTAGACAGATTATAGTATTTTATGCAACAGTTGTATAAGAGAGGTCAAAAAAGGCGAGTGGCGTGGGTTACAATGTGAGCCGAAGGCGAACATTGTAAAGAAAGACGCCACAAGCGTTTTTTGACTTAGTTATACAACGTTGCATACAATACTTTTTCTACGACTAGCTACTATGGAATAAAATGCAAAATTAAACAAAGAATAATTTTTTCTTAAACTTTGTCGTATAGGTGCCGAGATTTAGTAGGCAACAAATTTTCGGTCACTGCTTGTGGGCTGCCGGTGTATTTCTTCTGGTGTAGAAGCAATATTTTCATCGTCATCCATTTTTATTACTTTTGAGAAACACCAACTATTTTGTAGCAAACACAACGGCTGCAAACTCAAACAACAATTTATAAAATAACCGGGAATTCGGGAAACATGAAAATGAGACAAATGGGTGTCTATGGTTAACTTTGTTTTTAATTGATGTCAACTTGCCAGTACTGCCATATTAAGAATAAAGGTTTTTCCTAAGTTAGCAGCAATGCCTTTAGTTGAAAATAGTATTTTATGCAACAGTTGTATAAGAGAGGTCAAAAAAGGCGAGTGGCGTGGGTTACAATGTGAGCCGAAGGCGAACATTGTAAAGAAAGACGCCACGAGCGTTTTTTGACTTAGTTATACAACGTTGCATACAATACTTTTTCTACGACTAGCTACTATGAAATAAAATGCAAAATTAAACAAAGGTCCCGAGATTTAGTAGGCATCAAATGTTCGGTCACTGCTTGTGGGCTGCCCCGGTGTATTTCTGGTGTAGAAGCAATATTTTCATCGTCATCCATTATTACTTTTGATAAACACCAACTATTTTGTAGAAAACACAACGGCCGCAAAGTCAAACAACAATTTATACAATAACCGGGAATTCGGGAAACATGAAATGAGACAAATGGGTGTCTATGGTTAACTTTGTTTTTAATTGATGTCAACTTGCCAGTACTGCCATATTAAGAATAAAGGTTAGCAGCAATGCCTTTAGTTCAAAAAATTCTAAAAAGTAAAAACATTCAGTGGTTTGTTAAGTTGGTAGTACCTAATGTATAGGTTTAGAAGCGTATGGCTGCTAAGCGTATCGTTTTGGCGACATAACAGCACGGTTGTGCCGTACTGTTATGGGGAATAGAGTATAGACTTTTCTGCAAACTTATTTTGTATGTCTTTATATTAGTGTTCGTGACTATGTAAATGACAGATAAAAGTACAGGAGTAGAAAAATTTCTAAAAAGTAAAAACATTCAGTGGTTTGTTAAGTTGGTAGTACCTAATGTATAGGTTTAGAAGCGTATGGCTGCTAAGCGTATCGTTTTGGCGACATAACAGCACGGTTGTGCCGTACTGTTATGGGGAATAGAGTATAGACTTTTCTGCAAACTTATTTTGTATGTCTTTATATTAGTGTTCGTGACTATGTAAATGACAGATAAAAGTACAGGAGTAGAAAAAAGAAGCTACATTCACAGGGAGGGGAATCTTTAATTTTGGCAACATAGAATAGAGATTAAAGGAAGGGGTATTACGAGGGCAGTTGAAAAATATATGATCAATAAAACCGATCTCTTCACCACACTCACACAAAGGGGAATCTCTTAGCTTAAATTTAAAAAGAAGTAGGACATGGAACTTTCTCGGCGTCTGCCTGTCTGTCTGTCACAGCCGTGATTCTAGTCCACCATGACAAGGTTGGCGAGCTGTCAAAAGACAACGGTGAATTGAGCCCTCCGCTGTCACATTGCCAAACCGTCTCCTAGATACAATTTAAAGACGTCACTCGGAACTTATATAGGAACTTGAAGCAGTTTAAAAGTATCCGTCCATGGAAGTAATGAAAACAGTTCCGTACAATAGTAGTTCACTCACACCCACACACATATCCGACACACACATACACACGGCTGGTCACGACCAAGATTGTCTTCTCATGTACGTTATATATAACCCATGTAACCTTTCCAAGCTCGTATCTCCTCCAACTCACTATCACTGTAATGTGAATCTTGGTCTTAAAGAAGTAGAATTCTCTTTTGGTTGGCAATAATGATCAAGAAGAGTGCATGATGAGGTTAGTGTTGTTAGTTATTGTTAGGCAGCGATGGCGCTGGAGGGCTATTATTTTAATTCATTATCGAGTGTCGATGCTGTAAATAGGTATGACAATGTGATTCAGTGGTAAGGGTTATAGTCCTATGGCCGTATTCATAAACGTCCAACAAACCTATTTCAGCTAAAATGCCGTTAAAATTCGTTTGTCTTTATCTGTCACTTTGACATTTGTGTTCGTAAGAGAGGGACAAAACCATTTTATTTATCAGAGATATTTTAAGTTTTATGAATAAGTGGGTTAGAGTATAGATTTCTACAGAGGAGCTATGTGCGTTGGCACTATTTTAAAGTGAAATACACCAATATTTGTTATTATTGGAACAAAAATCAAACATGTGTATAGGTACTTATCTAAAAGGTGATGTAACAATATATGGACCTGGTCTGAAATAAATCATTAGAATTTGAAAAGTGTAACCAATGAAATAGGTCACATACCTACTTAAAAGTAATTAGATAACTATTAGGTAGTTAAATATATATTGGCGTTAGTATTAGAACGAATGTTATCGGTTTTTTTATGTGAGAAAATAATAATTTCTTTTATGAATTCAATCAGCGTTTATAGGTGCAAGCTAGCCTGTCCTGGACGAGTATAAAGCTTTAATTTATTTTTGATATATTTATTTATTGATTTACCTGTTTTTATGATAAATAAATACATTTTAAAACCAACAAACAAACAAAGTTACTAATAGGCGCTAATTTATGTATGTTAGTATGTAAAAACCGTGCTTCAATGTTGCTGCGTCGATAAAACCCAGGATATCGAAGAACCAGTCCCAATATCCGGGCATTCAACACTGCAACAAGACTCGTACTGGGACTAAACAAAACAACCAAATCGCTTGTTACAAGTTAGTAACGTAAGGCCACGTTTGTGGACATACGCATCGCTTATAAAATCGTTCCATGCCCGGATTGCCCGGACGTTGGTTGGCCGGAACATTATCAACAACCTCCAGGTAGCGTTTTTAAATCCAATCAAATCAAACATTTATTCGTACAAGACAATTATTACAAGACAAAGGCACAAGAAAAAAAGAGAATCTTTGCCGTGTCACGAAATGGGCCCAACTCAGCATGATGCTGGCTTTGCAGCCAGCGCAGGCCCCGTAGCATGGTTGGCCTTGTCACGCGATAGGTGATATAGTGTGGGCGTTTGGTGAAAAACCTTACTTTGTTTGATAAAAGTATGAAACTTGGCACAGTTATTCCTTGTGCCAAAATAAGCCGATTAAGATCGGTAGCCCTCGGGAGCCCCCCCTCTGGGGCCGGGGAGGGGGGGTTAAAGTCCCGCTCCGCCTGGCTTCATTATAAAAATTATAACCGTCCGTGGCTAGCTAATATGTCGTGTTTGGTATCAATTTCGGATAAATCAATAACGTAGAAGTCATTTCTGGTATAAAAAAATGTTATTTGTCTTGAAATTAAAAAAGAAAACATAAAAATAAAGATTTTCAACTCCATTTTTTTTATTTTGAGCATTCCTAAATATTAAACGGCCAGCTATTTCTGTATACAAAAAATATATTTATAAAGCCAATTTATTGTAAATTTGAAAATATATAACTTTTAACTACCGTTGCTAACAATAAATAGTGTAAAAAAAAAGATTAAGTGGCGAGCGGTAGAAAATACCGCTCCGCCCGGCTTCATCCTAAAAATTCTAACCGTCCATGGCTAGCTAATAGGTCGTGTTTGGTATCAATTTCGGATAAATCAATAACGTAAAATTTATTTTTAGGATAAAAAAATGTCATTTGTTTAGCAATTAAAAAATAATATATAAAAATTGAATTATACAACTCCAATTTTTTATTTTGAGCCTTCGTAAATATTAAACGAACAGCTATTTCGGTATACAAAAAATATACAAATAAAGACAATTTATTGAAGATTTGAAAAAATATAATTTTTTAATACCATTGCTAACAATAAGTATTGTAAAAATATTTTTTTGTAGCGCGCTTTAGAAAAAACCGCTCCGCCCGACTTCATTTAAAAATTCTAACTGTCCATGTTTAGCTAATAGGTGGTATTTAGTATCAATTTTGGATAAATTAATAACGTAAAAATTATTTCTGGTATATAAATGTAATTTAACAAGCAATAAAAAATATAAAAACTAGAACATATTTTTATTATGAGCCTTCGTAAATGTTAAACGACTAGTTAGTTGCGTATGCAAAAAATACTTAAACAAAGCCAGTGATCATAAAAATGATGAAAGATTAACAAATATTTGTAACACAATTTTAATTTGCACAGTAGTGGCGTTCCCTTAGAGAAGGGACCTTAGAAGTGTCGCGAGGCCTCATGTTTGTATTATTTAGGTGAGAGCGTCACTATTAATGCCAATGTCACTAAGATCCCTTTTTCAAAGTCATATTGTACGAGTATAAGCGGAAAAGGCACATTATTACGTATAATTTACTACACGTTTCGAGAGTCAACGCAGTTTCCTCCACTGAGACATAACTGGGTACATTTCAAATCCATCTTCAGTTGCATTGCGTTTTGCAACCAGCTTTGCATTTACATCTTGTTTAGTTTAAACAGATGTTGACCACACCAGGGTTGTCAGACCAGTGTGGAATCCATTGCCCAGCATTTTGCTTCCATGTCTAAGCAGAGGGACTGGGTAAGTTTTGATGACGAACAAACGCCTAGTCCGAAACATGTAGGTACCTACCTACCCCTTGGTAAACTGCCCGTTATGTGTGCTGGTATAGAGCAGTTTCCTCTAATTGCTGGTTGTTTATCGGGTTATCGTACTCTTCGCATCGCTTTATTTTCATCAACCTCTAGTACAAGACGTAGTACTATTACTTATTCTGTGGTACAAGTTATATCTAAATGTTCAGATTTAAGTACTAAAAATATAGCAATAACAATAAATATTAGGGGACATTCTTACACAAATCGAATTAGCCCTATAGTAAGTTCAATTAGGCTTGTGTTATAGGTACTAGAGGACGATATATATAATAGAAAAAAATAATAATAATAGATATAAATACTTAAATACATAAAAAACATCCAAGAAGACTCAGAAACAAATATTCATGCTCATCACACAAATATTTGCCCTTACCGGGATTCGATCCCAGGACCTTCAGCTTCAAAAATATTTGTTTACTAGAAAGAACCGGCAATTGGAGGACATGCCTCAGACGGAAACTGCCCTATACCAGCACACATAACGGGCAGTTTACCAAGGGGTAGGTGGTACGTTTTTGGCTATGTGTTAGATCGTCATCAAAGCTAACCCAGTCCCTCTGCTTGGACATGGAAGCAAGGTGCTGGCCAATGGATTCCACACTGGTCTGACAACACTGCTGGGGCCAGCATCTGCTTAAAATAAACAAGGTGTAGTGTAGATGCAAAGCTGGTTGCGAAACGTGATGCAAAAATTATGAAGAGGGATTTGAAATGCACCCAGTTACGTCTCAGTGGAGGAAACTGCGTTGACTCTCGAGACGTGTAGTTAATTATACGTAATATTGTGCCTTTTCTGCTTATACTCGTACAATATGACTTTGGCAAAAAGGGATCTTAGTGACATTGGCGTTAACAGTGACGCTCTCACCTAATACAAACATGAGGCCTCGCGACACTTCTAAGGTCCCTTCTCTAAGGGGACGCCACTACTGTGCAAATTAAAATTGTATTACAAATATTTGTTAATCTTTCATCATTTTTATGATCACAAGAACGAATATAGCACAGTCGGTCTCCAGAATGTGCACTTAGGTTGAACAAGCGGTAAAAATTGAGAACCGGCACGCGACTTAAAAAAAAATACACAATTTATTATTAGCAAAGGTAGCAAAAAGTTATATTGTTCAAATCTACATTAAACTGGCTTTGTTTAAGTATTTTTTGCATACGGAACTAACTAGTCGTTTAACATTTACGAAGGTTCATAATAAAAATATGATCTACAAAAACATTTTTTATGGCTTGTTAAATTACATTTTTTATACCAGAAATGATTTTAACGTTATTGATTTATCCGAAATTGATACTAAATACCACCTATTAGCTAAACATGGACAGTTAGAATTTTTAAATGAAGTCTGGCGGAGCGGTATTTTCTAAAGCGCGCTACAAAATTATTTTTTTACATTACTTATTATTAGCAATGGTATTAAAAAGTTATATTTTTTCAAATTTTCAATAAATTTGCTTTATTTAAATATTTTTTGTATACAGAAATAGCTGTTCGTTTAATATTTACGAAGGCTCAAAATAAAAAAATTGGAGTTGTAAAATACAATTTTTATATATTATTTTTTAATTGCTTAACAAATTACATTTTTTTATCCTAAAAATAAATTCTATGTTATTGATTCATCCGTAATTGATACCAAGCATGACCTATTAGCTAGCCATAGACGGTTAGAAATTTTTAGGATGAAGCCGGGCGGAGCGGTATTTTCTACCGCGCGCTACTTAATCTTTTTTTTACACTATTTATTGTTAGCAAAGGTAGTTAAAAGTTATATATTTTCAAATCTTCAATAAATTGGCTTTATAAATATGTTTTTTGTATACAGAAATAGCTGGCCGTTTAATATTTACGAATGCTCAAAATAAAAAAAAATGGAGTTGAAAATCTTTATTTTTATGTTTTCTTTTTTAATTTCAAGACAAATAACATTTTTTTATACCAGAAATGACTTCTACGTTATTGATTTATCCGAAATTGATACCAAACACGACATATTAGCTAGCCATGGACGGTTAGAATTTTTAGAATGAAGCCGGGCGGAGCGGGACTTTAACCCCCCCTCCCCGGCCTCAGAGGGGGGGCTCCCGAGGGCTACCGATCTTAATCGGCTTATTTTGGCACAAGGAATAACTGTGCCAAGTTTCATACTTTTATCAAAAAAAGTAAGGTTTGGCCATTTTATGTCGCTAAGGATCCCCACTATTGTACGAAAATCCGTAGTTGGGTTACATATTTCTGAACTGTTTATGCTTGTCCTTACTCATTATTGATTATTATATATATTAATTACACAACTTGCGGTCCAAATATATGTATAACTCATCGCGCCTGTATTTCTCCAAGGGGTAGACAGGACACCATGACACTGCTAGCAATTGTATAGGTTTAATGATGGAAAATTCATTAAGTCATTATTTCTACACTCCTATACAGACATTCATGTCCCATTAGTGTTCGAATAAACACAAACACATGAATTGCCAGAAAATACAAGAGTCATGAAAGTAAATAAGAGGAAAACTGATGACATTAAATGTTGTAGGTAGGTACTCGTTCAAGTGAAATGTCAACAAAACGTATGTACGTTTAAATTAAATTGTATTGTTGACGACGAATTAAACGTAAAAAACCGGACACTTGAGTTCAACTCGCGTCGTGAGGGTTCCGTATATTAAGAATTTTCCAGTTACTTTAAATACTCCAACTTCTTATAGGTTTTCCTGTAATCTTTAGGCAAGGAACTATTTTCCATATTTTTTTCAGAATTTTAAGCCTAGTAGTTTTGGAGATAAGGGGGGGAATGGTCAAGTTTAGTCTTTTTTCCTAAATTACTTCAAATCTGTTTTTGCTAAAATTATTAAAAAAAAATATCTGGGATACTTACAACAATTTTCATTTAATATGTCACACAATACAGTTTGCGTTTTATTTTTAATTTTCCAGTTTACCACTCAAAAGTGGCTCCCTTGTTCAGAATTAAAAAGAGAGGCCTAAAGCTTCCTACGTGTACAACTATAACACAACTGGCCAACTCTACTGTCCCCCATGCAATAGAGTTTTTAAAAGTAAGCCTAGCCAGCCACATCAGAGCTCACAATAGGGCAAATCCGTAATTTGCTAGGGTCGCCGTCATCGAAATCGATGAGGATGACTATATATATATATATATATACTTCGCTATGGCCTAGATATGGCTACTTGTAAAGGCCAACTTTCGTACAAATTCGGTCGACGTAACCGCACCATTTGGTTGGCGCGCGCGTGTCGATGTAACAAAGACCAGGCAACTAAGGAACCCTACACTGCGCGTGGCCCGACACGCACTTGTTTTTTGTTTTTTTGCCTGACAATGACCCATGTAAGCCTAGCCTAGACGTAGAAGTTATTCCAAAGGTACCGGTTATATCTGGTCCGCGGACTTTCTTAGAAATCTAGGGAATTGGAACTAGCTTTGATCTAGTGCGAAGGAAACACGTCTATCTGGTCAACATGGCAGGGACTGGACCGCACTGAGACGCAATTTACATTGTTATTTGACAACGAGTGACATCGCCTATCTTATACAAGTATAATGTAACTCCACAGGTCAGGTGAAATTCAATACTTAAGTATTATGTCGAAGTCATAAAGATTTTAACAGGGAAAAGACTCCCGACACAACACACGTAACGTCCTAGTCCTCGACGTTGCACCAGTGTCTGACATGGGCACTTTATATCAAAGCAATATGGGTTAAATTCGAACTAAAAGAACCGCACTCAATTGGTTCATCGGTTTGAAAGAATGCATTCGTTTTTTTTACATAAGTACCTATCTTTCGAATTCTTTTGGAACAATCCCAAAGCACCTCATCTTGACTTCAAACTTTTGACTTCCGACTGTGCTCTGTGTTCACTACAAAGCGTGTTGATTACGAGATAAAATTACCAATTTTGGTACGGAACACTTATAAAGTCTTATTCCAGAATACCACATCATTTACGCTACACAATGACAGCCAAGTAAGCCACACAAGCATCCTTGACAAAAGGTAACAACTACCAATAAACTTTATACACAGTAGGGCATTTTTACACAGCACTTATATATAACGGCCGGACTACTTTCTACCTGATCGATGGGCGGCCCCGACCGTCGGTTAATACGGGCCCTTAAAATAATGTACCTATTGCTGGTAATGAGTTTGATTATGGGACAACGGCTTTCTTGAGAGAGCGCGTTTTGAATAAATATTAGGGGACATTCTTACCCAATTCGAACTAGGCATATAGTAAGCTCAATAAAGCTTGTGTTTAGGTATTAGACGACGATATATATAATAGATATAAATACTTAAATACATAGAAAACATCCAAGACTCGGAAACAAATATTCATGGTCATCACACAAATTTGCCCTTACCGGGATTCGAATCCAGGACCTTCAGCTTCGTAGGCAGCGCACTACCCACTAGGCTAACCGGTCGTCAAGTCGGTCGGTGGTAAGATAGCTGATAGGTTTTTATATATTATAGGTTTATTAATCGACTTCAAAAAGAATAGGAACACTGGGACTGGGCAGTTTCTTGGGGTTAAACTTTTATTGATGAGTAGGTACTGGTCATTCTGTAGAGGACTTTAGATCTCAAGTTAAATGCTTTGAAGCCTTGCTCGTCCTTTTAGCGTTATTCCCGGAAGCCCGGGGTCCGCTTTGGCACATAATCCCAAGATTTGGCGTATGCACTAGTTTTACGAAAGCGACTGCCATCTGGTCCCTAATTTCACTAACTTGAAAATTGTCACCTGACAAAGACAATTCTCCGTACATTGCTAGTTCCACAAGTAACCCAGCGACCACCTTAACTTCTAGAACAAGCAATGTATGGCGAATTGTCAGTGTCAGGTGACAATTGTCAAGTTGGTGAAATAGAGGCCTGACCTTTCAATCCAGCTCTATCAGTGAATATTTTGACACGACTGCCCAAAAACAGGAGTGTAATGTTTTTGAGGTGACATGCACAAATAGCAAGTTTCATGACATGATATTACGATACGACCTTTATCACAAGATATGCGATGGCGTAAAAGGTCGATAAACACCGAGTTGCGCCTTCATCTCATTTATTTAGTCTTATCACATAAAAGAAGAACTAATCGTAGAAGAAGCAGCAATAAAAATTCTCTACAAGCTTGCCTTAGGGCAAACCAGACAGACTCAAAGATTTTGATCGAATCTTGTCTAATGATGCGATATCCCATCTTCTCGACAAGGAGGTACTTCAATTCTTGTTCGTCATTTCCAACCCCAACGGCATTTCAAGGTGTTTGTCTCGATTTCTTCCACTGGCAGTGGAGCACTGCCGAACTAGTGTGGTAGAGCGAGGGCGCGAATCATATTGCAATGGGATGGGAATGATAAAGAGATGAACCGACTCGGTTGTTGTTCATTACCAGGCAGATCTGCGGTACTCGTCAGTTAATTGGCGGGTGAATTGGCGACAGTATTTATGCGCGGACGCAGTGCAGCAGTATAATTTTATAGCACTATGGTAGCAAACAAAGTCCGTACAAGCGCTTTGTCTCTCATTACCAGGCAGTACCGGGAACCGCACGACGGTGGAATCGGCCATCGACCAGTGTTAATCGGCGGCGCCCGCATTGTTTAATACCAAAGCAAAGGCAAAGGAGCGTTCTAGAATTTTAGCGGACACCGTAGTCTACGGAAACTTGCAACTTCATAAACGTCACATGCGCATTGCCGATCCTCCTCGCCCTCATTACCAGGCAGTCCCAGTTAATTGACGGTTGAATCGGGCCGGTATTAATCGGCGGCGTGTTTATAGCGGCGCGGGCGCAGCGCCGCGTCCCGCGTGCGGAGGGTGCGGGCAGGGCTGCCGAGCGACGATATCCATACTTATCCATACTACTAATGCGAATTACTAATATTACTAATAATTACTAATACTAATCCATACTAATATTATAAAAACCGGCCAAGTACGAGTCGGACTCGCTCACGAAGGGTTCCGTACCATTATCTATAAAAACGGCAAAAACATCTTGTCTGTTGTATGGGAGCCCCAGTACGACTCGCACTTGGCCGGTTTTTTAGTATTGTTATAGCGGCAATAGAAATACATAATCTGTGAAAATTTCAACTCTCTAGCTATCACGGTTCTTGAGATACAGCCTGGTGACAGACAGACGGACAGCGAAGTCTTAGTAATAGGGTCCCGTTTTTACCCGTTGGGTACGAAACCCTAAAAAGTGAGTGTCTTTCTATCTGTCTGTTTACCTCTTCATGCTTAAACCGCTGAACCGATTGAGATGAAATTTGGTATGTAGATAGTTTGAATCCCGGTGAAGGACATAAAATAGTTTTTATCCTGGAAATCATCCCCTAAGGGGGTGAAATGGGGGGCGACAGTTTGTATGGAGTTATAATGTAACGAGTTCCACGCGGACGAAGTCGTGGGCAAAAGCTAGTTCAACATATTACAATTTTAAAGCATTTTCCGTATTCAGAAAAATTATGTGTGTGTAGTCTTACTTGGTTTTATTGATATTTAATTCCACGTATAATTAAGACTCATAAAAAATACATGTTTTTACTACCGTCAACAACTACTAAATTCACACTTGATTGAAATTAGGAGTGCACTTTTAAAAAGGCTTAAAAGATGGTTATAGACAAATTTTACATTATCCTGTATATGTAAAATTAGGTATCGATACGATACGAACTTGTCCTTTTGCGTATGAGCTATGTTATAGGCTACATGTGTAATTATGGAGCCTGTTGCTTGATGCAAATAAATAATCAAGATAGTCCACCGATATTTATTTAGCGCCTATAACATCTTGTGTTTTGATATGCTTACAATAAAACCTATAATGTACCTAATAAAATTAAATCGACACGGCGCGGCACCCCTACCCATCGAAGGCTGCAGGGCGAGGAATGCAGCCTCTTGTTCCTTTTGGGCGGCGCGGGCGCAGGTAGGCGCGTCTCGTTGCTATGCGGACTGCGCCGAGCCCAACGACCGAAGCGTCGCGTAGCAACCACACTCTTACGACGTTCTACAGACAAAGGCGAAGAGAATACATAGTGTAGAAAGGGAGTAAGTCACATGCGTTGACAGCATTGTTCAGTTGTTTTGACATTGGGGACGGTTGTACGAAGTTATATGAGAAACGTTGGTTGTTTTAGTCCGTTCTGGCTTGTTGCTAAGTGGACTTGAGTTCGGAATAAGTTCAATTCAAACAATAATGTTTATTATAAAATGCACATGATTAGCTTGGCCGGATGCACTTGTCTGGATAGTGCTTTTATAGCTTAGTTAAAACAGAGCTGTATGACAGCATTTTGGCCTTTCTGCAAGTATTCAACGTTACTCTATACGCGACCGTCTCTTGCGCTCATTTATTAGGGTTCCGTACCTCAAAAGGAAAAAACGGAACCCTTATAGGGTCACTCGGTTGTCTGTCTGTCCGTCTGTCACAGCCGATTTGCTCCGAAACTACTGGACCGATTGAGTTGAAATTTGGTACACATATGTAAATTGGTGGCCCAAAGATGGACGCATAAATTAAAATAATGAATTTTGAACAAGGGGGCCACTTTTGGGGGGTAAACTGGAAAATTAAAAAAAAAAGTTTCGCAAACTGTATTGTGTGACATATCAAATGAAAGGGGTTGTTGTAAGCATGTCAGATTTTTTTTTAATTTTAGCAAAAACAGATTTGAAGTAATTTAGGAAAAACGAAAATTGACCATTCCCCCCTTATCTCCGAAACTACTAGGACTAAAATTCTGAAAAAAATATGGAAAATAGTTCCTTGCCTAAAGATTACCGGAAAACCTATAAGAAGTTTGAGTATTCAAAAACACTTAGGTACCTATGAAATTTAGATTATATACGGAACCCTCACCACGCGAGTTGAACTCGCACTTGTCCGGTTTTTTATAGAGCATGCATGTGATACTAATCACATGCATATAGAAGTAGTAGTAAAATAATGTAGTACACTGTAGATATTTAAGACACTACCTTCTATATCATGTTAAAGAGAAATGAGACTGTAAGTTTGAGTCCACGGTCAAACTGATCGATTAGTTTTAAATAAAAAAAACCGGACAAGTGCAACTTCAACTCGCGTGGTGAGGGTTCCGTACAGTTCCTATTCTCTAAGCATTAGGCGCTCCATACAAAATACACAAAAATATTGAGAATTTTCCCGTTACTTTGAATACTCAAACTTCTTATAGGTTTTCCTGTAATCTTTAGGCAAGGAACTATTTTCCATATTTTTTTTCAGAACTTTAAGCCTAGTAGTTTCGGAGATACGGGGATGGTCAATTTTCGTCTTATTTCCTAAATTACTTCAAATCTATTTTTGCTAGAAGTATAAAAAAAAATCTGAGATGCTTACAACAACCCTTTCATTTGATGTCACACAATACAGTTTGCGAATCTTTTTTTTTATGTTCCAGTTTACCCTCAACCATGGGCAGAAATTAAATAGACACTACTAACTACTAGTAACAACTGGGTTAAATATAGGTTAGTACTAGTCACAAATCCAGCCTATTTCTGCCTTGCCATCTAAACAGTAAACTGACAGCCCTCGGTCTACCTGACCAGTCAGAACTAACTGAATACAAAAGGACGATTCCCAAAGAAAAAGGTCGTTGGTAAAGTCCTGTGGGAATAAAGGGCGGTGTATCCAGGACCTTTTTTTTCCGTGGCCGCGGAGGTCAGACGAGCAGTAAAAGTTAAGAACCGACACACTTAAGTGACTATTTTGTAAACTTTTTGCCATTCCAATAAGGTTTATAATCGGTTCTCGATCGACTATAAATACTAGTAAATCAGGGCATTAAATACTTATTTCGATATTTTTCGTTCTCAAGTACAGAATAAATAGTCCAGGCAATGAACTGACAACTTGTATGGAAAAAATGTCAAATTTGGAAATAATTTATAATAGCTAATTTTTTTAATGTAACGGATATATTATCAAGTAAATAGTTACCTAGAGGCAAAATTCAACAAAAAATCAGACATCAAAAAAAAAACTAATTAGCTCCTAAAAAGTCCGGATAAATATAATTTTTTTTTATCTTTATTTGGGTTCATTTACATTTGCTTGCATCCATATGTAGCCTTCAGTGCATCATGCACTGAAGGCTACATATGGATGCATATAAGGAGTTTTTATCAAACTGACGATGGCAGCTCCAGCAATCAATCAACTACTACTCTCTCATCACCATCATCAGCCTATATACATTACGTCCCACTGCTGGGCACAGGCCTCCTCTCATGAATGAGAGGGAACGGGCAGTAGTCCCCACGCTGGCCCAGTGCGGATTGGGGACTTCACATACCTCTTTGAATTTCTTCTCAGATGTATGCAGGTTTCCTCACGATGTTTTGA
The DNA here is from genome assembly GCA_932294315.1 of Epinotia nisella. Taxonomy (NCBI): domain Eukaryota; kingdom Metazoa; phylum Arthropoda; class Insecta; order Lepidoptera; family Tortricidae; genus Epinotia; species Epinotia nisella. The sequence continues at coordinate 298,490 of OW028676.1, read as the reverse complement.
TGATGAAAAGCTAAGAGTAAATATCAAATGATATTACGTACAAAGGTTCTTGAGTGGCGACCACGTACCGGAAGGCGCAGCGTGGGTAGGCCCCCCACAAGGTGGACTGATGACCTGGTAAAGGTCGCTGGAATCCGCTGGATGCGGGTGGCGCAGGACCGGTCATTGTGGCACTCTTTGGGGGAGGCCTATGTCCAGCAGTGGACGTCTTTGGGCTGATATGATGATGATGATGATGATGATTCCGTACATAAGTTCCGAAAAACTCATTGGTTTGAGCCGGGGGATTCGATTCGAACCCACGATTGCCGTTTGACAGCCGCATACCTAGGCAACCACTAGGCCACCGTAGCTACTACTCTCTACTTAAATATAAATAAAACAATACAAACATTCTATATCATAGTTTTGTATTTTGTATGGAGCGAAATTTATGTACATGTGGTACCTAAGTACGGTACCTCGAATCGTGTGTAAATGTAGTAGTTTTGCTAATTTAAGTTTTGAACTAAACATACACACTTTCGGCTCCAATTTGGCCCCTCTGCAGGTTGAAGACAAAACGAGAACATAAAAAGGGCTCTAGTATTTAAAACAAACTTGTTATGATTAACTATGACCGATTTGAATCACCAAAACTCTTAAGTGACGTTTGATAACGTAGTGGGTACGAATTCCCATAAATATTAAATACATTTTCGTTCCACGGCATCAGTTAATTCCACGTCATTTGTGGTTGGTTTGTATTTTGTATAAAAAGGACTCGGCTGTCAATGAACAAAATCCGATTATACGTCGCATTACTTTTAAACAACTCGAGAACTTAGATATTTTTTGTGGAGTCGTAACTCTTTGACAAATTGTAAATGTTGTTAGTTTGTGAATGGTATTAGGATATTTTGTGGTATTCTTTACGATTTTAGAGCGTTTATTTATACTTCTTTATAACTTAAATCCTCTTGACTGTGGTGTAAGCCTTCGCGAGTCCCCTGGCTTTTTATTTCCTCTATTTGCGTAGTTTCATCGCAATACTGTGTATTCATAAAATCGAATACCACATATTCTTTCTGTTTTCTTTCTTTTTAAGCTGCCATTAAGCGGATAATGTCGATATAGTTTTAAGCTTTGTTGGTAGTGTCGGGGTGTTTTAAATGTTTCATTCGTGTTGTTATTGCATTCTGCTCCAATAAAGTACTAGGCGAGATCTAGGTCATTTCTGGGTTACCAATGAAATACATAATTTTATTAGCACTAATCTGACATGCCATAATTTTTACATTCCATTTATTGTTGTTTGCAGCGACGCACACGGCATGTTTCCACAGCACCATGCGATTGCGGGTCGCGGTCGCGGCCCCCGGCGCGAGGGGGCCAGTCAGTTGAACTCAGTACAAACACCGTCCTAGCGATGATAGCGGGCAGACTAGACTAGACAAGGTAGGCTACGCTGCCTGCAGTTTAAAAACTACCTATTTCTGTTTGTAGGTAGCCCAACTAGCACACTAGCGTTAAAATAACCCTTATATCATTCTTATATCGGTTCCAGCCAAGTGTTAAGGTGTTAAGAATGCCTGTAAAAAGGTCTTATAGCGTGCTCTAACACCCTTATAACTACGAAAGAGGCCCACGAATTACAGGTTAAGGTGTTAGCTGAGAGTCTTATAAGAGTCTAGCTCTTACGCAGTATAAAGTGAGCATCTTACTCTTTTCTTTACCCATAAAATTATGAGACAAATATAGTCTTCCGACAAAATGGCGCAGATAGTTAGTATAGGTATTAATATTTGACAGCTATGGAGTCGTATTAATTGAAAGTGAATTAAATTGGAAGTGTGTGTGACATGAAGTGAAAACAGTCTGCCCTTGTGATTTTACGGTAAGTGTATACCATGTTTCCCATCTCAATTTTAACAATATACATCTAAAGTTTTTATCATTTTCTATTCTTGTTTCTTGGCCAGTGGCATGATAAATTAAGTGGCATCCATATAATGGCAAGAGTAACATAAATAATGAAGTATCTTGATGTCAAATATTGAATAACCTAATCAATTTGTAGGTTAAAGTCCACCAAAACAATGGCGAATTACTTTAAAGCTTTAGGCGTTAGTTAACTCAACTATAACGCTTATTGAGTTACAAAACTCTTACAGTGTCTTTAAAGTGTATCTGCCTAACACCTTAAGCGTTAGAAAAAGTTTCAATACTTACAAGAGACTTAATTCTGTTATAAAGTCTCTGCCTGTAGCTAAGACTCTTGTAAGTGTTTAAGTGTTAAAAACAGGTTAAAGCTTTAACATCTTAAGTGTAATTGCTTTGAGTAACACTCTTATAATGCTTTAGGACTTAATTATTTTTCTTAACTCCTTTATAAGACTATTAGTTATAACTGAGAACATTATAACTCACTTATAAAGGTTAAGGTTATAATAATACCCTTAGCTATTACCGAAATGTTAGTTGGGAGACCTCTGATTTATGGATTTTAATGATTATGACTTCTGAATTTTATGACAAATGATTATTGCATTTGGTAATATGTGAAATGTTGATTATATCATTTGGCATGTTTTATGAGGCTTCTAGACGGGCTATATTTTTACGGAAATGTGTGGCCGGCAACTATGGGCGTCTTGCTCTTACTCCCATGCTAGAACAAGACGCCCATAGTTACCGGCCACACATTTCCGTAAAAATACAGCCCGCTAGAAGCCTCCTTACTTATGGGTTATAATGTAAGTATAAGGTCAACTAAAATGATGGCATTAACCATTATGGCAAGTGAAAATTATTGTAAGTAAAATTATGGAAAATCATTTATTCGTCACTACCACTAGACGTCATTGTTTTAGTTTAATCGTTAGTCCGAACTCCAAATTATTTTACTTTTTATGACTAAAATGTTGCAAAATGTAAGAAAATAAATAGTTAAGTAATTCCTACTATTGACTTTTAAAACAGTTTTATTTTATTTTCACCGTGTGACTCTTAGTCATTCATACTGCGAAGTCATAACACGTTCTTTTTGCTTTTACATAATAATTGACTCGTATATAATCTGTTCTAGCTTTTTAATTAGGCGATAAAAACACAGAAGTGAAGTAATTATACCAAGTTTCTGATTATCTTAGACCCGGAGTCCTCTGGATGCGGGTGGCGCAGGACCGGTCATTGTGTCACTATTTGGGGGAGGTTTATGACTTATGTCCAGCAGTGGACGTCTTTCGGCTGATATGATGATGATGATGATGATGACACACAACGTAAAGACGAACTTTACGAGCATGAGAATTACTGTCCTTTTGTTTAGCACCTCCTGAGGCATGAAACTATTTATTCCAGACACGACACTCGATTGATAATTGCGATGGTGTATAAAACGTCGTAGGTGAAGTATTGGCTTCGATCCATCTCGGTAAACACCATATGCTCGGAGGATAAGAAACGCATTGCCAAGTATAGACGATAACCAAGGGTCATATTGACACTTAAATTTCGTATTCCAATTTGTTTCTTGATGTATTATGTGATGCGCGGGGAATACATCATCATCATCATTATCTAAGAACTAGGCTCTTGTCGGTGGAGTAGTGTTCTTCATGAGCCAAAATCATACTCTTTTGTTTGGGGATATTAGTACGGTGGGGTGGTGGAAGCTACGGTGGCCTAGTGGTTCAGGCATGCGGCTGTCAAACGGCAGTCGTGGGTTCGAAGCTCGTGCCAATGAGTTTTTCGGAACTTATGTACGGAATATAATTTGGTATACCGTTAGCTTTGCGGTGGAGGAAAACATCGTGAGGAAACCTGTATACATCATCATCAACATCATATCAGCCGAAAGACGTCCACTGCTGGACATAGGCCTCCCCCAAAGATCCATCCGATCCGCATCCAGCGGATTCCAGCGACCTTTACCAGGTCATGAGTCCACCTTGTGCGGTCTACCCACGCTGCGCCTTCCGGTACGTGGTCGCCACTCGAGAGAGAACCTTTCCGCCCCAATGGCCATCGGTTCTACGTGCAATGTTTATATTTTCATTATTAACCTGCATACATCTGAGAAGAAATTCAAAGAGGTATGTGAAGTCCCCAATCCGCTCTGGGCCAGCGTGGGGACTACTGTCCGTCCCTCTCATTCATGAGAGGAGGCCTGTGCCCAACAGTGGGATAGGCTGATGATTGTGAGTACGGTGGTTTCGGTTTCGGTAGGCCTGCCCCTTTAAACCTTCGACCACGTCCTGATAACCCTGTCGCTGCTGGTTGGAGATTGCTTATTCGCTATATTCGTTGCTCACGAAAATATCTGATGGCCGTGGCACTACCTACGATCTGTGACCCCGGCGGTAGCTTGGTAGGCGCAGGCGCAGCATGAACACGAGACTTATAGGTAGGAATGGGATATATATTTATTGAAAGTAAATACAAGATTATGATTAACATTAACTAAGATGAATTAAAACTAAGTTAAATCTAAAAAAAGGCCCTCGAGGCATTGTTCCGAGGATGCTGGTGGCATTTCCTCGCTGAATTGCAATGCTGATGCGTTGCGCGAGAAAGCCGCCAGCTCTTCGGTCACCAGTTACATCGACCAGACGTTTCGCGATTTCTGTAAATAACTTATGCGCACTGGGACCCCACGGACCGAGGGTCTCAACGCCAAAGGGTACAAAGTCGTACTCTCTGCCGAGGCCTCTATATTTATTACATTTCAGATTTTCGGCGTTTTCCGCCGCTGCACCCGCTTTAGAAGTAGTCCGTTGGAGGTGAGACGGTGCCAGTGTGTCTACACATGTAGCGTACCACACAAGCATCCGTCCCAACCTCCACGGAACCAGAGACACACCATCAGGTCTTTTGCCATCATCTGTGACAATGCCAGGCGGCTCAAGAAGAGCAGGCACATTGATGCTGGCAAGAGACCGGCGGATTATGTCATTAAGTGTCGCATGTCTTGAAAAGCGGCCTGCACTTTTTTGACAACAAAGTCCGTGGTGACCCAGTCGGTCCACGTCTGCAGCAAATCTGAATGTGAAATGTTGGTGTCTCATTAACCGCCAACTGTAAATGCTTTAGTAGCCATAAATAATATACCGCCCGTTTGACAGTGTAATAGCCTGTTCCAGATAACTCATTATCCGATGTCTTTATAGCCGACGCAATTATAGAAATACGCTCTGGTACTTACCACCGTCTTGTGGGCAATATTATTAACCCTCCAATAAAAAAATGCCTTATTTGCCAAACACAAAAACCTGAAGTGAAAAATTAGGTAAGAGAAAGGTATGATAATGACATTTTAACAAAAAACCTATTATGGTATCTAACAATGATGTAATACAAAAAAGAGGTAGGTAGGTTATACGCGCTCGAAAAATGGCACACTAAAATTGAGTCAATTGGCACAACTTGCCTCAGTTTCCAGTCGTCAATGAAAACGTTAGCTGTCAGATTTGGTGGCCATTTTTAAACACGGAATTTCGTATAGATAACATAATATCTACCTCTTTTTTATATTACATCATTGGTATCTAAGATAGTTTAATTATAATAATTGATATCCAGCTTTACGTTATATGAATTAAGGGCGGTCACACACTGGCGTTGTTGATAAAATATGCTCATAATTAGAGCATTATGCCTAGACATTTCTGATAGGATAAGAATTATGAAATAAATACGAAATGTTATATAGGCTAAAACCTATTTTATATCAAATCAAGTGCACAGTCGAGTTCTCCAATATCTATACAGACAATCTTTCAAAAATATCTATACACAGTGTTACTGACATAAGACGCATGTATATTTTTGAAAGGATGTCTGTATAGATATTGGAAAACTCGACTGTACATGTACAGTCAGCATCAAAAGTAACTACGCAATCGAAGACGTCAAAAGCTCTTATTATCTTTTAATAAAGACTTTTGACGTCTTCGTTTGCGTAGCTACTTTTGATGCTGACTGTACCATTTATTTAAGACACTACTAGCGTCCGTCCGCGACTTCGTCTGCGTGGACCGGGGATAAAAACTATCCTATATTTTAATCCAGGCTATAAACTATCTTCGTGCAATAATTCATCCAAATAGGTTAAGCCGTTTAAGCGTGATTGAGTAACAAACATCTAAACATCCCAACTTTCGCGTTTATAATATTAGTAGGACTAGTAGGATTTACCACATTACGGGTAAATTAGTTAATCCACGCAAACCATTTACTGCGCAAGCATGGAATTACCCGGTTTACGACTATTGAATTACGTAATTCGATTAAATCGCATATTACCTAAATTAATTATTCGGCCACGCCCAATCGCTGTCCGCTGTTTATCGGTGTTGCCTTCTCGACAACGGAGGCAGTCTGTGTGTCACCGATAATAATAATTTGCATATTTTAGTAAACGAATGCAACTACCTATTTGATTTAGGTAAGTACGTACAGTCAGCATCAAAAGTAGCTACGCAAACGAAGACAACAAAAGTCTTTATTAATAGGGAATAAGAGCTTTTGACGTCTTCGATTGCGTAGTTACTTTTGATGCTGACTGTAGTACTATTACTTATTCTGTGCTTTGACATGCATGCTCAACAATTTGTAAGCCGTAAGGCGCCACATTGTGAAAGAGTGAAACTGACCATAATTCTGTAACATTCTACAGGATTACAGGTAACCTATGTTGGACGAATAAATGATTTTATCTTTATCTTTTACATTTACAATATAGCATAGGGAAAACAGTTGTGGTTGCTGGTAGATTTTTAATGTAAAACTGTGTTTACATATTCTCGATTTTTACTATTAGGACATAAATAAATTTTAATGAGCACTAGAGTGCGTCCACGTTAACTCTGCAATAAATAATTTGGCAACACCACTCATTAACTGTCATATTTCTATGAAAAATTGACAGTTAAGGTGGTGTTGCCAAATAATTTTAATGTAGACAAAAGGCGTGTCCGCTGTATCAAAAAACTAACAAAACATGTTAGCAAAATATGTTACAAAACATGTTTAGGTACAACTGCCCGTCTATTGCGACTTTGGAGTGAACAATGTATTGTTTGTCTTCTTTTCTTTTGACAGCTATCATCCCAGTACAATTGCAACACCCCCCTCCCGCAGACGAACGCGGGGAATGTTTTCCATCCGTGACGGAAAACATGTTTGCGTGTTTTTAAACAAAAAAACATTTTGACCACGCCCCTTTTCTATTCGAAAAACATGTTAGATGTTTAAAAACATCGAAAACACGGCGTAGTGACGCGGCTTTAGTATGGACGAACTCTATGTGTCTAAACAATCCGTATTGAAGTTATAGTTTTTCAGATTCCAAACAATAACTTCGAGTTTTTGTTGGAATCTGCTGTTGATTTGTGCTGAATGACGGAGAGTAACCCTCAGAATCTCAACGTGCACTTTCATAAGTGGGTCACATCGTTAAATTTAAAGGCCATAGTCGTGTTATTTACAACGCCAATAAAACTTTAAAATATAAAGTTTAACAGTAGGTATAAATGAACGGTGCCGGGATAATATAAATTGTTCCTTTATATCAGTTACTGATGTGCGACTATAATACTAAGAAATAATTTATTTCGAGTGACTTTACAGACTCATAGACATGGTTAGTGTGTACTTATAGCTATTGAAAACTTTATTGGTTTCTTTTATTTACCTTTAACTGCAATAAGAAGCCCTGTGACTTCTCTAATTTATTTCTCGCATGTTTAATCTTGTTGTTGGCTATTAATAGATGTGCAGGAAATAAGTGCAATGCTCACTTCACTGTCATGATGCGTTCATTTCTGTCTTACAAAATGATATCGAGAGAGACATGAAATATGAGTGATATCCTAGGGATATCCCCTTTTCTCAAGAAGGATTAAATGTAATCGCGGCCTTGAAGAGTTATTAGAATTGTATTGTATCACCTAAGGTTGGCTTGACATAGGCTGCCAATTGGTTTGATTGGAATGGTTTTATCACATAAGCATTCGTTGACCTACATTATATTTCGAATGGGTATTCCTTAAAAATAACATTATTGCTTCCGGCTATAACTATAATCTAAAATTATTGGTTTAAACAAAGAATCTTTCAATAAATTACAAGAATTAGTAATAGGAGTCAAAGCGAATCGTTTTTTATGGAGTGTAAAATTGTTTTCGTAACGGCTAGTCGCAGCCGTTAAACGAGCTTATGTAGTAGGTATCTGCTCCGTAATCTATGGACCAAACCTTTGCTATAATAATAGTTGCTAGCTATTATGACCGTTGAGATTTGAGATGTATATCTACATGCCAAATCTGCGGTACTTTACACAAAGCTTTAAATATGGAACGGGGAACATATGAGTCGATAATAATATTGGTCTAACTTAGGTATGATCTACTTTAAATGTTCAAGTTGTGTTTTAATAAGAACAGGTATAATTAAAATCTCAATATAGACAGCGAAAAATGCTTTGGTTATTAAAATCGTTATCCCGATGAAAGAAAAAGTGCGTAAATATATTAGCAGTTTTCTTGCAGGGTTATTAATTATCTTAGTGCTCTTTACACGCATATATTTCTATAGCATAATTTGAAGTTGAATGAAACATAAATTAAATGTATGCCACCTCGATTTAACTAACACCCCATTAAAGAGCTAAAAATACTACAAACAATCAGATACAAAACGAAACAGCAAAACAAAACAGTGCATCCAACATAAATAACCAACCTAGACGTCGGTACTGGCTCGCGAAAAGATAACCTTGGTCTTAAAAATATGTGAGTACGTGGCCGTGGTCCAGCCTTTTTTTTATGAGCGGTTTTTTCTGATGCTTGTTTTTTCGCCGCCATGAGAGTCGGCCGTTAAGGCGCGTGACTGGCCACAGACGAAGTGGTGTAGACGCGACTTTTGTTTTTTTATTGGATTGTGTGTGTACTGACTCGGGTTGGATTCTATGAGTGTGTAGGCCAGGCCGTATAAGGATAATTACGAGTGAAATAGTTGTTTCGATCCGAATGATAATTTTACTATTTTTAGCCTTAATTCATTCACAGTTGTTATACCTACCTCTAAAAATATGTATATTATACCATATTATTACCAATTTAAACACGATCTCCTTTAAGCCTTATTCTTCACAGACTTTTCCTCGTTATAATATTAGAATAATACAAGGCACGCGAAATTTTGGAATTGTAAACATGGCCGTTGGGGCGGAAAGGTTGACGACGTACCGGAAGGTGCGGCGTGGATAGGCCCTCCCACAAGGTGGACTGATGCCCTGGTAAAGGTCGCGGGACACTTTGGCACTCTTTGGGGGAGGCCTATGTCCAGCAGTGGACGTCTTTCGATTGATATGATGATGATGGTGATGAAACATGGCAGTATAGGCACATATGTAAATTTTTGAGACCTTTCGCTAATTCATCACTTGGAATTGAATGTCACTCCATACAAACAACACGGAAAGCCCGCAGGCTGAATGTATAATCCATTTCCTATAATTAATTTCGGTACCTCATTTAGATTGGTTTGTTTGAATGCAATGTTCCCGCGGCATTATTTTAATGTCTACCACTAGAAATTATGTGTCTAAACTTCTGCCTTCCTGTTTGTCTTGCAGTTCTAGTCTGTCGGTTACTCTTAGGATTTGTAATCCGGATCCGACTTGCATGGAATGATCCAGATCCGGATCTTTCCATACAAGTTGGATTGTAAACCCCAAAGTCACTCTGTTCACTTTTTCGCGGTATATAATACAACCTATCATCACTATCATAATCATTATTATGTACCTACTAGCTTCTGCCCGCGACTTCGTCTGCGTGGAACTCGTTTATATCGTAGCTCCATACAAACTTTCGCCCCTCATTTCTTCCCCTTAGAGGATGATTCTCGGGATAAAAAGTATTCTTTATGTTAATCCAGGCTATACACTATATGTATACCAAAATTCATCTTAATCTCTTCAGCCGTTTTTGCGTGATTGAGTAACAAACATCCAAACATCTAAACATCCTAACATCTAAACATCCAAATATCTAAACTATCGCATTTATAATATTAGTAGGATTTAAGTATTTATATCTATTAAATATAAATACATATATCGTCGTCTAGTACCCATACTTAACACACGCCTTATTGAACTTACTATAGCACTACTTCGATTTGTGTCAGATTGTCCACTTTTTTATATCAGACTACATACGTTGAGAGGCACGTATGGTCACGGACTTTAATGTTGAGCCACGTAGAGCACTTTATACTGGACGCTTCAAAGTTTAACTATTAAAAAACCAAAATTACTTGACAGCTAAATGGCTCAACAATTAAAGTCCCTGACTGTACAGTCAGCAGCAGAAGTAGCTAAGCGGGCCGGGTGTTCAAAATAACCTACACACGCTCTTAATTTCTTAAGAATAAAGTCGTGTGCAGGTCATTTTGAACACCCGGCCCGCTTAGCTACTTCTGCTGCTGACTACATATATAGTGGGACTCCTCACTGCTGGGCATACATCTCACAATTCACTTGGATGAGGGGGCAGTAGTCACCACGCATGCCTAGTACGGGCTGGGGACTTCACGTACAGCTATGAATTTCTTCGCAGACGTAACTATTGAGGTTTCTTCACGATGTTTTCCTTCAAATTGGTTTATTTTATTGCAATTTGTATTCCGATGATATGGCTCCGGTGTTTTGTAGTTTCACAGTGATTTAGTTTTACTGTTATGTACTGGAAATAATATAAAATAAATTCCAAAGAGAAAGCTAGCAGGGTATCAAGGCAAGGTAGTAGGTACTAACTACTGACCATATCTTAAACCCTGGTTAACAGATAACCCGTTAACAGCGAACTAACTGTCCGCAAAGATAAAGTTTAGTCGTGGCAAGGGAGTTCGTATCCTTAAAGCATGCGATATTTATTTTAATTGACTTAACTTGCAATAAGTATTCAAAATATTAAAATCATTTAAGGATATTAGTGGTTATGCGAGCAGAACTGCAGAACTTGCGGGTGTATTTTTTCGTAAATGATTATTGAATTTCCAATAACTGAATTGACAAAATATATAACGAACCTGCTCACAAAATTTCATAAGAATCGGTTGAGAATTGTGACTGTTAGAGGAGAACAGACAGACAGCAGGACATCGGGACATAAAAAAGAATATTGGTCCAAGCTGAAACGGAGAGCGTCGTTCGGTTCGCTCGCTCGGTCAAAAAAGCTTTTAAAATTGCTCTCTGTCTGTCTTCCTTTAAGAATTCATAAACGTCACGGTTAATATTTAATGCGAACGTTTTTTTGACTACATTGCTTAATTAAAAACGAATAAAATTATTGCTTCAACCTCAACTGTTACTTTGGGCAATTGAAGAAATAAATACTTCGAAACATGATATTATTTTTTTGGTTTTATCTCGTTGTGCGCAACGAGATGAAACCCAAAAAGAATAATATAACCTGTAATTGTCAAACCTACGTCGGTTTTCATTATGTTCAATGAGATTAAAGACCTCAATACCTAATTATTTTACGTGAATGGAGTCAGCACAGGTCTCTAGTAAAATAATACTTAAGTATATTCCTGTAAATATAATTTGTAGTCCTCTAGAATGTAGGCAGTGTATAGGGACGCAAAAATGCTAGTATACTAAATTCCCGAATCCGCAGCTGCAATGTCACATACTTTGAGAATAACCCCATCGAGACCAACTCGGTCTAGCTATTGACAACACGCTCGATTATGACCTAGTTTCTAGGACGATTTGCTCCCTAGATTCGTAACAACTGTTCATAACCGGAGATCAGGCTTATACTGGTCATTTAACCAGTATCCACTATAAGGCTAATTCATAAAGCTTACCACAGCTTTGTGAATTAATCTCTGAAGTACCAATAGCTGATCTATCTTTAAGAACAGATTATCACTAGTTCTATTTTACTCGACATATTGATATAATACCTAGTGATATGACATTTTGTAGCTTTCACTTCTGTCTGACACGTTATGCTTGCCTAAGGTTGTCGTAAAACTAGTGGCAATGTGAGCGGTAGACATCACAATACTGTCTTTAAAAAAAAACTAAACTGAATCGTCAAAAAAAAACCATAGAATTATAGAACATGCACACAAAAATCACGAAAATTGGTTAAGAAATGCCACCTGTAGAGAAGAACAGCCGGACACCTGGACATCCACCGGACATACATACGAAAGCATTTTTGCCCAAGCTGAAACGGAGAACTTCGTTCGCTTCGCTTGCTCATTCAAATATCATAGCAACATTGCGATTCAAATATCATAGCAATATTGCGATTCAAATATCATAGCAATATTGCGATTCAAATATCATAAGCAATATTGCGATTCAAATATCATAGCAATATTGCTATTCCAATATCATAGCAATATTGCGATTCAAATATCATAGCAATATTGCGATTCAAATATCATAAGCAATATCGCGAGTCAAATAGGCTTCCAGATACTATCTAGACGTATTGTTGTAAATTATTCATAGCTTTCCTATTAAATGTCTATTGGCCACTTTATGGCGCATTAGATAATCTATTGTCTGTAAGACTGCATTCAAGTGGGACGTAGGTGTCTTGGCTTGGGACACATCTCAGGATACAAGACTCATAAACGTTGGAGATTTAGTATGTATATTGGTCCTAAATCAAAATAAATAATAGGCTGCATGTGTATTATCTGATTGCTATTAAACACCAATAAATTGCATCGCTAACGATGATCAGATAAAATGTATTCCTAACCCGTGACTTTTATGAAAAGGACACTTAACTTTCTGAAACGTGACCCCCTGCTTAGAAGTTTGTAGTATGCATTATGCAAGACAAAAACAGCCCCAACACAGCTAACATCTCGACAGAATTAAACTTATAAAATGAGGGATTTTATAAGTTTAATTCTGTCGAGAATTTTGCGTCAGGGAGATCTCTCCAATAGAGCCGCTGGTTGGACACCAATACGAATTTGGCAATAGTCACAATAGTGAATCACGCGTCTGCGATGTACCGGTGCAAGTTATATGCCCACGCGCAGCACGACGTACTATCACCCAAGGGTACGGGTTCACACCTCTAGGATCATTTTCGAGCGTTCACCATACATGCGCACTATATGCAGACGATTTTGAACAGAAAGTGTGGACCCGTGCAGTCGCCATCAGATATATCAGAGCGGCGAAAGCGCTCACAAATATCTGAACACGTTTCTAATGCCTCGACAATAGAGACGTGTTCAGATATTTGTGAGCGCTTTCGCCGCTCCGATATATCTGATGGCGACTGTACATCATCATCATCATCAGCCTATACACGTCCCACTGCTGGGCACAGGTCTCCTCTCATGAATGAGAGGGAACGGGCAGTACCCACGCTGGTCCAGTGCGGATCGGGGACTTCACATACCTCTTTGAATTCCTTCCCAAATGTATGCAGGTTTCCTCACGATGTTTTCCTTCACCGAAAAGCTAACGGTATATATCAAATGATATTCCGTACATAAGTTCCGAAAAACTCATTGGTACGAGCCGGGATTCGAACCGACGACTGCCTTTGACAGCCGCATGCCTGAACCACTAGGCCACCGTAGCTTGTATTACAATGCGCTGACATAACATAATTCTTCTTCTTCTTCTTCGTGTGACCGACAATTTCATTTAGAACGCCTTGAACTTTTCAAATTACTCTATGCACAGTTGACGTCAAAGATATGTATACACTTTAGCATCATTTTTATACCTTTTTAACCCCCGCCTAACGCAAAAAGAGGTGTGTTATAAGTTTAACGTGTCTGTGTATCTGTCTGTGGTATCGTAGCTCCCAAACGGATGGACCGATTTGAATGCAGTTTTTTTGTGTCATAGATAATTTTTACCCGAGTGTTTTTAGCTACGTTTTAATAAAATCGGTTTAGCCGTTTTTGAGATATTGAACTTTGAAATGAAAATGTTGGGGGTTTTTCAACTGTTCTAAGTTGTAGTTATTAATAAAATTTAGTGTTTGATGTATTAAAAGATAAACAAAAAGGTTTCAAGGATCGATGACGCCTTGAAACTTACTGAACAAGCCGAGACGGAAAATGAGAGTCGGAATTTCTTTTTGTGAAGTGTATTTGATTCTGCAATTTATATGAATTATTTTAGAAACGTAAGTTCTTTAAAATTTTATCAATCTCTTATATTTTCACCTTGTATGTAGGTACACGATGTCATGAGACTATATCGTTTTGTTAAAGTTTCTCAGCCGCCACACAGAATAAGTCTTCCTAATTGATTCGAGATGTGTCGCGGGGTCAGCGAACTTGGCTCGCCGCTACTGTTTACGCGAAAATCAGTGTTTTCCAGCGATTTCCTTATTTGCACAACTATTTAGTTAGATAGAAGCGGTACTTACAAATATTTCTTTAGTAAACAGTTCGATTTTGACCGCCATCGAGCAGTTTGAATGACATTTGATCTGCCCCAATATTAGATTAGGAATCCATGTTCGTCCGGTCGTGTCGCAAACTAAGTTTCAGGTTGAGAGAAAATAATTATTAGTGCAAACGCAACTCTCTCGTCTGTTTGTTTGTTACCTTTCACGCTTAAACTGTCGAATATATTCATGAAATTTGTTATGGAAGTAGTCATATCCCGGAGAATAGAATATATTAGAATAATTTATTGAAAAAATCTTATTGCTTGTTGATTGATTGACTTGCACTGTTACATGTTAGGGGAATTGATTAAATGCGCCTGAACTATGTACTTAGGATTATCCTTTCGCAGGCAAAGAGATATAATACTAATTGGAACACAAATATACAAATTAAAAATCATACACGTCAAAGACAAAGTCAAAGTCAAAGTGATTTATTCTTCAATTTAGGCATATTACATGCACCTATGAATGTCGATAAACTACCACCGGTTATTACCATTACCAGACATTAATAACTATTATCTTACAACATAATATTATGCGTGCATAATTGCATAGAGTCGGACTTGCCCACCGAGGGTTCCGTACAAAGTTACAAATGTATAGTTTTCTGATTTTTCCCTGCATTTATAGTATAAGACGACATTACTTGGCAAATTTCATAGTTCTAGGTCGATGGAAAGTACCAAGAGTGTCGAAATATATGTTTTTTGCGACATAAACGGCCGAATCTTTTTTTTACGTTAACTTAGAAGTTTTATTTTTTCACAGCTTAATGGGACTGTAGATTTGAGTATGTCGTTATAAGTTCAACTCGATACCTCCACGCGTTCCCGAGATAAAGGGTCTTGCTCTTGACAGACAGACAGGATTCCGTTTTTCCTTTTGAGGTGGTGAAAAACTGTCTTCCCTATAGAAAAGGATGTAAGTGCCGTAAGATTTCTGTGACGATACGACCTTTTTAATGGCCACGGAACCCTTCGTTTTGCGTGGTCCGACATGCACTTGGCCGGTTTTTAACTTTACGTAGCGGTCTCACGTGCAATCATTTGCTCAGGATTAATCATTTTTTTGTACCAAGTGTTTCGTGTTCTCATTTCACTACGAGCCAAGAATAGATAATAGTACAAGTCTACGAGGAGAAATATAAATATAATATAAATATAAATATTAGTGGACAATCTTACACAAATCGAACTAGTTCCATAGTAAGCTCAATAAGGCTTGTGTTATGACTTATGGGTACTAGACGACGATATATATAATAGATATAAATACTTAAATACATAGAAAACATCCAAGACTCAGAAACAAATATTCATGCTCATCACACAAATATTTGCCCTTACCGGGATTCGAACCCAGGACCTTCAGCTTCGTAGCCAGCGTCACTATCCACTAGGCTAACCAGTCGTCTATATAGAATTATTAGATGAACTGAGGGGGACATTTTGAACGTGATACAAATTAACATTTCTGGCCCAGTTAGACATAACTTCTAGCTTTGTGAGCAGCACAATTAGCCAGGTATCTGTGTGTGTTTGCTCGCAGCCGATATTTGCTTCTAGATTGTTTGCTCTCATGTGCTGATTCTGAATGGAATGAACTCGCTAATTTGCCTTATGAATAGGACACCAAAAAGCTACAAAATGTACCTAAAACATGAATGCTAGACTTGTCTTACTAAATATAGAAGTTTCTAAATCGGTCAGTATTTTTTTGAACGTGTGAGCGATGCAAACGAAGTTTTCGGTTTCAGATTGGGCTAAAATGCTTTCGTATGTCAGGCTGTTGGTTCTCCTGCTATAGGTGGTTCTCATCCGATTCTCGCGAAATTTTGTGAGCAGGTTAGATAAATACTAATCCTGTTGATGTTGATGTTGATGTTGTGAAGGGACGCCTGGCCGGAAACAGGCGGGCTGTCGATCGCTTGTCACGTTCATTCAGCCCATTTCCCTCAGGTTGGCGCTAAGGTTACTGTCCCGGCAGCGTTCCCACATCAAATTCTTCCATTCTTCTCGTTTTCCTGCAGAACAGAAGGACATCTTTAAGGTCGACATCCCTCAATTCCCTCTCCTCTAACACATCTTTACCGAATGTATTAAACCGCGGTGCCGCGTACATAATACATTCCGCTAATACATGCTTACTAGTTTCTTCCTCCCCACAGTGTGGGCAGGAAGCATCGCTACTAATACCTATTACCTTCAAGTGTCTATTTAGAGTATTGTGACCAGTTACGATACCAGTCAGCAACCTCAAATTGCTCTTACCCAGTTTCAGCAGATACCTGGTTCTTCTGTGATCCATACCTCCTATCATCATCTTTGTCTGTCTGCACCCAGTTTCTTCTCTCCATTCTCTCTCCACATCTTGTTCTTTTAGCCTTTCTATGACCCCCTTTGTGACCTGAGCTGAGAACGGAAGGACCGGTTCTGGGCCTATAAACTCCCGTCCCGCCCCCTCTCTTGCCAGCTCATCCGCGCTCTCGTTACCCGCTATCCCCTGATGTCCTGGCACCCATGCCACTGTGACACCTGGGTATACTCCTATCTTGTTGAGCTCTTCCTTACATTCTCTCACTAAGGCGGATGTTACCGTTGCCTTTCCTAGTGCCTTCAGCGCTGCCTGACTGTCCGTATATACTAATCCTACTAATATTAATAAAAACCGGACAAGTGCGAGTTAACTCGCGTGGTGAGGGTTCCGTATATAATCTAAATTTCATAAGTGTTTTTGAATACTCAAACTTCTTATAGGTTTTCCTGTAATCTTTAGGTAAGGATCTATTTTCCATATTTTTTTCAGAATCTTAGTAGTTTCGGAGATAAGGAGGGGAGGGGGATGGTCAATTTTCGTCTTTTTTAGGGTTCCGTAGCCAAAATGGCAAAAACGGAACCCTTATAGTTTCGTCATGTCCGTCTGTCCGTCTGTCCGTCTGTCCGTCTGTCCGTCTGTCCGTATGTCACAGGCATTTTACTCGAAAACTATAAGGTGTATTTGAATAAAATTTTGAGGATAGGTGTATTTTGTTAGCCGCTACATAGTTTTGTAATTAAAATGACAAAAAAAAAAATTTTTAGGGGTGCACTCCATACATAAAACTAAAAGTCAAAAAAAAATTTTTCATTGTGACCCCCCGTGTGGCACATCAATCGATAGGCCTTTCAAAATAAATATAAGGTTTCTTAGCATTTTTTTTGATTAAGTGAATAGGGTCGGAGATAATCGCCCCGAAAGTCACTAAAATTCTGTCCCCCCCCCCTCTAATTTTTGAACGGTGTATTTTAAAAATATGGAAAAATTCATGGACATAGGGCTTATTAATTTCATTCACCGAAAATTGTTTTGAACAAGATCGGTTCAGAGGTTTTCGAGATATTGCTGAAAAACTGCCTTCCTCAAAGAAAAGGACGTAAGTGCCGTTAAATTTCTGTGACGATACGACCTTTTTAATAGGCACGGAACCCTTCGTTTTGCGTGGTCCGACACGCACTTGGCCGGTTTTTCCTAACTTACTTCAAATCTGTTTTTGATAAAATTATGAAAAAAAAATCTGACATGCTTACAACAACCCCTTTCATTTGATATGTCACACAATACAGTTTGCGAAACTTTTTTTTTAATTTTCCAGTTTACCCCCCAAAAGTGGCCCCTTGTTCAGAATTCATTAATTTACTTTACGCGTACATCTTTGGGTCACCAATTTACATATGTGTACCAAATTTCAACTCAATCGGTCCAGTAGTTTCGGAGCAAATCGGGTGATCCTCTAAGGGTTCCGTTTTTTCCTTTTGAGGTATCTGAACCCTAGAAATGCAAAAGTTTGGATATTTAGATGTTTGTTACTCAATCACGCTAAAACGGCTCAACCGATTATAACTTAAAATATTTATAATCTTGGCTTCTCAAGTGAGTGTCACTGAAAGTCCCATTTTTAACCGACTTCAAAAAAAGGAGGAGATTCTCGACTGTATGTTGTTTTTATTGTGTGTTTGTTTCGCGATAACTCGGTAATTTATGAACCGATTTGAAAAATTATTTCTTTGTTTGAAAGCATATACTTCCAGATTGGTCCCGTTGTCACCAAAATCCAGTTCTGATGATGGGATCCTGGAGAAATCGAGGGAACTCTTCAAATTTTATAGGCAAACTTGAAGCAATTTGGCTACTGATTTGAAGTCGGTTAAAACTTTGTTTTTAAAGTAAATTATGTATTAACATAACCAACTTTAGCTATGAATACATTTTTGTCACCCAGTGCAAATATACACGTTAGAACTTTTGTAAACCATTGTAATGGTTACCGGAACATTATAGTAACTAATTCGATTTTAGAAATAACTGTTATATCTTACCATTTTATGTGGGTGCACGTCAAGCCAAGTTGAAGCACGATACAAATGTATTTATTGCTCTATATTACACAAAATTAAATTAAAAAGAAACAACTTGTTGTCCAAAATGTGCCCAATCAATTCTTATAAACCTTATATATTTAGATGATGTTTAATATAAAGTTGTTTAAATAACTGAAGAGAGTTTCTCAGTTAACTAATACTTACATCGTTCACCATTCTCGCTACAATAAAGTTGTCGAGAGATGTGCTCTGGCTTGTTTGTAATAACGACGTTGCCACCACAACTGGCATGCACTTTTGTGCTACATGTACATCCTGTACATCTCGCGAACTGTCTGAAGTTCACTCATTACAGCACGTAGATGCGCGACGTGAGCTCACAGTTCGATTACACAAATGTAAAAATATGGCCAAGTCCAGAAGATTTTGTTAATAAAAATGCTTATTTCTTTATTTAACTGAAATCCAAGGTTGGATTTTTTGATTTAAGTAAAGGCAAAATACGAATACACAAAAATACAAAATATAATTAATTATAAAAAACCTTACCTATGGGGGAGTGAAGTGGACTGATGACCTGGTAAAGGTCGCGGGAGTCCGCTGCAGGATGCGGGTGGCGCAGGACCGATCAATTTGGCACTCTTTGGGGGCGGCCTATGTCCAGCAGTGGACGTCTTTCGGCTGGTATGATGATGATGATGATGGGGGAGTGATGGTGATGTGGACGAGCACTACCTGGCGTTGCGATCAGTCTGTCAGTACGATATCAGGGTAATTGGCTACAATAAGTCTGTTGATTATTATTGGTCATTGTGGCGGGGAGATGGGACAGTACCCTAATCAGGCACTGGACCACTCAACATTTAAGTTTAGGTACTAACATAGTTATTTAAGTCAATTTGGAATGCTACTTTATTGACTCCGGATGTCTGAAATATAAATATTATGGAAAATTACGATGTGAGATGAGATGTGACGAATACCACGTAAAATATAGTCAAGTTCGGAACGAAAACATTGTGTTAAGTGTTGACTTGACTAGTCGAAATATATTTGAGATGTGAGGCGATATCCTATTAATATTATAAACGTGAAAGTTTGGGTGTATGGATGGATGTACAGTCGCCATTAGATATATCGGAGCGGCCAAAGTGCTCACAAATATCTGAAAACGTCTCTATTGTCGAGGCATTAGGGACATGTTCAGATATTTGTGAGCGCTTTGGCCGCTCCGATATATCTGATGGCGACTGTACGTTCCACTTAATCTCAAAAACTTCTCGACGAATTTATATAAAACTTTCCAGTTGTGTACCTTATATATCAGAATAGGACATAGGCTGTAATTTATGTCATATTTCATCCCCTTTAGGGACGAAAAAGGGGATGAAACTTTGTATGGAGACCAAATAGTTTTGCTCGTTCATCAGGCACTTGACCAAAATTCTAATTGATATTATTTAATAGGCTATAATTTACGACCCGCGGGATTTTTTTATCGAGTTCTACGCGGACGAAGTCGCGGGCAGAAACTAGTATTATATATAGCAGCTCTACGAAGATACTATTTATGGGTCTCCATTTTGCGTCTTAATATTCAAATTCGCTTCGCGTTCGCACATCACTGGTTATAGACGGTTATATATAAAACACGTTCCAGAATTGAAGCGCTACTTATACTTAAGGTTCTAATGATGACTTTTTCCGAACTTGGCTGGAGTACTTCTTCTAGTAAAACACGAGTTGTTAATTATTAAGTTAAAGCTACATACCTGCTGCAAAGTTTTACGAACATATGACGTCGAATTATGTATTAGGGAGTATGAGGTCGTAAAGTTACGAATTCTAATTTAGATAACACAAAATATACACAATTTTATAATCGTAAGGGTAGTGTTGACATTAATGTTAAATACAACGACGAACAAATATCAGAATCTCTTCTTAGACGAAAATTGTTGTTGGAAACCACAAATAGACATAATATGTACAAAAAAATAATCATTTTGTCTATGTTCTCAGAAGACTGACTCCATTGATACATAAAAGTACAGCTCTTACTGCCTATTACGGTTATGTAGCCTGAGTTTTAAGGTATGGTCTGTTACTTTGGGGTAACTCATGTGAAATAAATAGAGTGTTTGTCAGTCAGAAAAAATGCGTCCGAGCTATCTGCAGGTTACCACCACGGGTAATCTGGGTACTGTCAGCAGCAGAAGTAGCTAAGCGGGCTGGGTGGTCAAAATAACCTACACACGCTCAAAATTTCTTAAGAATAAAGTCGTGTGCAGGTAATTTTGAACACCCGGCCCGCTTAGCTACTTCTGCTGCTGACTGTACCAGGATCGAAGGTTTCTCCGTATAAAAAAGGGATACCCCCTTATGCTATTACTACAACTGGAATCGCGGCCCAAAAACCTCAATAATAACCGAACAATTGATCCACAGTAACCGGGTAAGGCCACGATTGTTCTAGACATGTTCGAACTGAGGTACCTAATGGGGGCTTTAATAATCTGATTCGGGGGGTCAACGACCCGGCTTCGCCATTCGAGTATGAACTAGTTTGTGGCGGTTAAACTGTGGTACTATAGGGCAGTTTGAAAAGTGTCCAATGTATATTTGAAAAATTACATGGTTTATAAAAGTAGTAGAAGTTACACCTACCTACGTACAAAGAGTGAAAATACAGGATGATGATAAAAAGAGGAGGATACTGGAATGGGGTACAGTCGAGTTCTCCAATACCTATACAGACGACCTTTCAAAAATATCTACACATGCACCTTATGTCAGTAACAATAAAGACTTTGTATAGACATATTTGAAAGGTTGTCTGTATAAATATTGGAGAACTCGACTGTACATTGAATCGAGCACCTTCGCGCGAATTGTAAAACTGAGATCCTGTCCTATGTACCACGAAAATCAAAACTCGAACTCACAATATCTCCCTGACTGTTGCTTGAACATGCAAGTGCGTCAGTAGAAATCTATCCCGAAAACGAACGAACGAATAGAGCGCTCTGACAAGTCTGACATGATGGTTGATTGGTTTAATTTTTGATGTGAGGTTAGGCGTATTGCAGTCTATATCGGTTGGCATTATTTTTCATTGTTTTATTTTCTTGTCGCACAACAACTTTTTGCCTACAAACGTTTGGCCTAAAATTGTTGTATCATATTTTTTCGCCGAAATCGTTACGCATAATATCAATTGTCCTAATTATTGTTGTGTATACTATTTATTGTGTCGAACATTGAATTATCGAAATAGGTAAGTATTATAAACAATAAAAGTTCAAAGTCTTATTGGGGACACATTAACTGCTTAATTAATCAGTCGACGATAACGCTACGTCATAACAAAGACTACCCATAATAAATCGGTAGGGTACCTAAAATAAACCTCGTGAGCTCGTCGCTGGTAGACATTTTATAAACTGTCTGAAAGTGTGCACATGTCAGCAACATATGTATAGAAAAGGTAAACCTATTAGAGTTACTGTTGCAGAGTGGGACGGAGATTGTCAATTAAAACAGTTATATGTTTTTTATCTCTTTTTGTGTCGATTCGACCGTTGCTCTTAATCTTTCTGATCTTTAATCTCTACATTGCTATGTAATTGAGGTTGCAAAAAAATAAAATAAACGGAAAATTGTTGTAATAAATCACCCAATGCTTGGTATTTTATTGAGCGAAAAATTAGAGCAATTTATCTTCCGATAGGTAGTATAATATCGCGCTTAGGCTAGTCTAAAAGGTTTATTACTTTTTAAGCAAAAAAAAATGTGCCAAGTAAGAATAAGACTTAAAATATTATGAAATAGGTCACTCACGTCTTTGAGGTCGAATATCGCTCGACATGTTTCGAACCGATTCGAGGTTTCTATTCATGAGCATGTTTCGAACCGCGAATCGGTTCGAAATTCGAAACATGTCGAGCGATATTCGACCTCAAGGACGTGAGTGACCTATTTCATAATATTTCAATATGTCTGAGACTCACGGAAGTTGTCTATAGATATAAAAATACGATTCTTTTTCATTTTGAAAAGAAAAAGTTTCTAAGAAGGTTTGGTTGTACGACTCACTCAACCTATAAGGTAGGTCTGACGTGTCAATCCTATCTCATGTATCTTGAGATACATGAGTTACGCGTAACAGGTCTAAATCTGCTTATTTTCCATGCCTTTATCGACCTACATACTCAGTTTTTTAATTTAACTTACCAATTCCTTATACGAGCCTGTCACGTAACTCGTGTAACTCTGTTTTTGCCATAGTAAATCATGGCTAAATACTGTACAAAAAAAACTTCAAACGGCGTTTTCTCAAAACTATGCTTTTTGAGATACATGAGATAGGCTTGACACGGCAGAGGTAACCCATAATGAGTACAGAGGTGATAATGATAAGTTAATACTAAACATTCTTTTTAAAATTCATTATCAACTGATACCTACTTTTATTTTCTGCACATTTCCCAATTTAATAACTAGTTCCTAATAACTAGTAGCACAGGATTCTGTAAAACTACGGAAAATCAAACTTTTTAATTAAGGAGCTTTAGAATTTGCTTTAAGGACAGGCCTAAACAAAGTTGCAGTGTTACCAATAAAAAGCTATACAGCCTTCGCATTGATCTGTCGTAAAAGTGGCATAGAAACCAACACCTTTTACCAACATAATTCAGCTGCTAAATATATTTTACGAGCTCGCCTGTATGATCTATAGATCCATTTAGTATCTGTATTGTGCAGCCTTCCTCAACCAAAACATCCTATGTACATTCGTATCTGGTACATGCTTAAGACCTTTCGGTTCTGAGTTTAGGTCTGGCCAACCGGACGAACCGGGAAGACCTGTTCCATCGAACTTATACAAAGATAATCTTTGCCGTCAGGAAAGGCGCTTTCCAAGACGGTTATATTAAAGACTCTACAGACTATCTTTAGTTATGTATTTGGCCGCGTGTATCGGTAAACTTGCGGCGAGATTACGAGTCCTAAAGAAGGATAATGTATTCTAAATCTATCGCCCATGTCGTTTTTAATGTATGGGTGGCTCAGTTTGGTTGAAAAAAGTGATAGGTGTTGTCTAAAATTGTATTATAGCTAACTGAATGGTTTCCATATTGTAACTAAATAACAATTCAATCCGTGTGGAAATACTGGAAATATTAGTTACATACGGTTTAAGAAACAACAGCGATTTTAAAATAAGTCAGACGGATCTTGCAGCGCGGTTCTGAATGAAGTTCTATAGAGTTCAGCACGGCTGTCACAGGACGGCCCGCGAGATAGACTATCCGTCTCTTTGTAATTAGAACGCTTAAAAAGAAACAAATAGTCTATGTCGCCGCGACAGCTTGTATGCAGACTTTTCAGATAAACTACAGAACCGTAATTCAACCAATTTTAATAATAATAATATAATAACAATAATAATTTATTCATAAAACATAATGTACATAGTTACTAAAGACTAGGAGCTTATTATTAGAGACAAATAACACGCGCCTGAGCTAGGATACCCTGTGTTTCAGGCAAAAAAGGACTAACAATTGAATATGTTATTCACATTAATGTGTATAGTGTGTAGTCATAAAGCTTGGATCTCGGCATTTTTTCGAATCTTGTAGCTCCCGTCGGATCTCCGTGTTGCGCCGAGGATTTTGCGGTGAACCTATTTGTCAGCCCACAAAAGCTTATTTTCCTTTCTCGACAAGTAAGACTACTGACAGAGAAATCCGACAGGAGTTAGAGAATTCGAAAAATTGCCGAAATTGAAAACTTTGTGACCTAATTATTATTGCTTGACGAATTCGGCAGATCAGTTTCAGTTTCAGTTTCAGTTTATTTAATTCATTAACAATTTTTATTCTTTATCTACTCCGATGCGCAGATGTTGTGGGCGCAGGCGCAGACCGATACGTGGAATAGATCCAAGCTGTCGAAGAGGAAGTACACTAGATCAGGATCAGTGACTTGCTGTTGTATTGGAGTCAAACACGCCTTGGTTCGTTGTGCAAGAAGAGTATGTAATACGTAAAATTTTCCCTCCATTTTGGTATACGGGGTGGGCCCTGTAACATGAGCAAATATTTAAAAGGAGGCTTCCTTAGAGCATCTATAGTAACCCCTTGTGTCCATTTCCTTTCAAAAAATTTAACTCCTCCGAGTAATGTATCAATAGCACCAAGAGATCATAGCACAGTAGTCAATGCAGATTTTGAGGTAACATCGTGCAGTGAGGCATAATAGTTTTTGAATTTTTGTTTTCAAGGGCCCACCCTGTATATGGTTCAGATTATGTGAAGTGGCCGACTTTTTATAAGACTAGCATTGGAATTGGAATCTTCTACCTTGGACGGTAGATTTGCTTTTTCAATGGACTGTTTTTATGCAACTCAAATAATCTCAAGTAGGTATAAGTAATGTAAACTTTTCACCGGCGATTACGAGGCGCGATCGCGATGCGACTCATGCGACTGCACCTTATAATGTGTCTGTAAGAGGGTTAAAACGCAACTTTAATCCCAAATAGCCTATTTGACTGTATAAAACCTTATTCAAATATGAACATAATTCCCGTAGACATCCAGCGCAGTTCTGCATACAATGGGCGTGCTGCTGGAGAAGGTGGTAAGCGCCGTTGGTTTTCATATAGTTAGGTTGTTTAGCTAAGATGATGTGTGCGTGGGCAGGTTGAGTCAGGCGGATGTCTTGAGTTAAGCTCCTATTGTGTAGTAGTCTAGTGTAGGTATTACTTAAATACTTGAATATATACGTGCGCTTAAAAGGCTTTCCTTTGACTTTCTTGATGGTGATAGCTGGGCCCGCGGCTTCGCTAGCTTAGAACTCTTTGGTCGTACTCCCGTATAAAGTTTTGCTACTCGATTTTCTCTCTTAGATGATTATTTCCTGGATGTATGTTATGTGCTCCGTAGCTTCAACTACTTACTACAAACCTATATGCGAAAACATAGGTTCTACAATACAAGTACTGAAGTTTTTCAATTACCTACAAGTGGCTCTGTGAGCTGTGGAATACGCGAGCTTTTCAATGCCCCAATTGTTGATACTGTCAATCATATTTTATAGCAATATAGGTGAACAGTAGGTGTCAACTATTAGGCATTAAGGTGTCAAAAAACATTTACCTTATTTTATTAATCGGTATCGTCGATCGTCATTTGACTGTAAGACAACTTTCTTCCACTACACTATTCTCATTCGTGACCCGTGAAGTCCCCGGACAAGTGTGCCCTATTATTTAAATGAAGAGCTGGTATGATATGCGTCCGTGTGAACGTTCGGCGTCGGCGCCGGCGCGCCCTAGCGTTGAGGTCGCGGTACACTTGTCACTGATTCGGCAGGTGAGCAGGAGGCGATCGGCAAAACACGGTTCCGTACGGTCTTTCTGTGAACGTATAATTTGATTATATTTACCACATTACCTATCAGAAATCCTGTATATCAGGCTGTAACGCTCTCCCCCCCTCACCTCCCTCTGCTTACCCCCCTTTTCTCCCCCTTAATTCCATACAATAACCACTCCTGACTTTAACTACTTTCAACTTCCCAAAACTACCCCAAAAGTAATCTAAATCACTCGTATGTTTATTGGATACAAATTGACATTTCTGAATCTATTTTTATGGCCTTGAAGAAAGATTGTGATCGTCTAGTATGTGGTTAGGATCCCTAGAAGCGAGTAGCAACCCTGATTCTTTTGCAAATATGAGGATTTACTGGATGATAACCTAGTTGCTTAAGTTAAGTGAATGTTTAATAGGAGCTAAGAGGAATTGCCTAAACTTATTAAGATAATGTAAAATCTAAGAATAAAAATAATAATATAAATAATTAATTAAATTATTGATATAAAATCCCCGACCCTGGATAATGTGCTTATATTATGTACAATATCCATTTGTCCATTCACCTCT
Source organism: Epinotia nisella (assembly GCA_932294315.1). Lineage (NCBI taxonomy): Eukaryota > Metazoa > Arthropoda > Insecta > Lepidoptera > Tortricidae > Epinotia > Epinotia nisella. The sequence continues at coordinate 271,724 of OW028676.1, read as the reverse complement.
GAAAGAATGTGATACTATTCTTACCATTTTATAATTTAATGGTGCATTATGTTATAAGTGCATTTTATTGCTAATTGTTGGTAAAAGGATTAGATATAAAGAATAACTCTAATTGATCGATGAATTTTATATTCTTACAAGATCTTTTTGTGAAGAGTTTCCTGTTGTATTTTGGAATATCAGGAACGCCACTGGTATAACCACATTCCATCGTTGGTCGGGATGGGGTAAGGACGCCTATTGTTCATTAGCTGATGGGAAATGGACTATTATTTAGTCATCTTTTGATTATTATGGACCTTTTATCAATGGTCTTCTTTTCTCTACAATTAAGGATTGAAGTCTCTTGAGCTTATTCTCAACAACTGGATTTAGTCTCTCTCCACCTAAGAAGCTCTCTTAATAAAGAGTTAACAAGCAATATCTCTATTTCCCGAGATCAAAAACCAAGCATACTGATAAATGAATTAGTCTACTTTCCAAGTATCGCAGAACTAACTCCCAACTTTGTGTTTCACTCGGTTGGTATACCAGATACCTAGCTATTAAATATCAAGGAACTATACTATTATTCTTAAATAGTAATAAATACCCGGTGGGAAACTTTATCCTTTTGCAAAGATAACAGCTCTACAACATTAACAAATTAAATTATACTTCTTTAAATATAAACAACCCACCTGGCTAATAAACATGCCTACGAACCAAAGTTCGCCTATGCACTTTAATGCCTTTAAATTTAAATATTATAGTTCATTTCATTACATTAATTATCTAGAGGATATTACTAATTAAATATAACCCAAAGATGTCAGCTTTATTAGACTGAGAGACCTTTCCCTTCATTTACTGTCTCTTTATTATTATCATTATTATTTAACTTTTTATTGAACTCTAGTCAATTACTGACTAGTATTTCATTTGTAGGTTTAAATATAATTACTCTTAATTCTTTAGGCAATTAAATGAGCTGGTGTTTGATAACTTCTAGTTCTCTCCTGCTCAAAGAGACTCCCCATCACTACAAAGCATTCGACAAAGTATATAATTATATATTTAATACCTAAACAGTAGTCTTTCATAAACTACATAGAAAAGAAAGGACTGTAAAGAAATTAACACTATACTATCTCAATCATTACTCATTATTCCAGCATTTTATAAGTTTATCTTTTAGCTCTGTTATTCTCTACAATATAGTTTCCTATGAAAATCTAACATGTTTAATAATTTAATGTAAATGAATGAATGTTCAAGGGTAAGTATGCTAAATCAATAAATTTCTAAGAGTTGTAAAGGACTTATAATGATTTTAAGTCAGTTTATTGGGCTTATGAATGTAGAGAGTTATGGTTCCTGTAAAACTTAAGTTATTACATAGAAATTTCAGTATATAGTCATTCGCGAAATTGCAAAAAATACCTAGAAAAGTAAAATCCTTTAATGACTCACAAATATATACCTTAACGAAGGTAAGGAATTCATAAAGAAACACACAATTTTAGCACAATGCAAATTAAAAGTCATTCCTGAAAAGCAACATAACAAAATCTTCTTCTAGTACCTAAAGGGACACACACTCACACAAAACTAAAATAAAACATATCTAAAGACGCTCAATTACCTAGATCGAATAGACACAAACAATTTGTAGCTCAAATTCCTAGGGAAGTAACATATTTGAATAAAAACAACAGAAACTAATTTGCCTGAATTATGCAATCAACCTTCTGTCATCTTATTTCATAATAATAAACAATTAACAGAACATTATCGGACTTCAGGTTCTACATTATTAATGACTTTCCTTTAATATCTAAGTTAATTTCTTTAACATTCATCCGATAATGTAGATTATAAAATCTCTCACCAGGGCAGCTACCGCCTTCCCCGTTCAATTCAAAATCTGTGTCAATCTGACTTAAATTAGTATACTAAACTGCCCTAGTTATACGCTGACGCGTATACTCCTGTGTCAATCTGACTTAATATCACTTTCTAATCAAATAATCACTGCTGAAATGCACTCCAAACTTTGTTGTCAGCGTTAGCTTGTAGACGATTCCCCTCTTTTTCTACGTTAAATTCAAAGATGAAACATGATTTGCCGGCAAATCACATTCCCATCAACTAGAGGTTCAGGTCTATCTACCGGTGTGAAGTGTTTATACATCGGAAAAGGATTAGTAAAAATAATTATTAGCCAATCTATTCTCTACAACTTCTATTATTAATTTTTATCAAGATAATTATAAATGATAACTATAATTTTGATCCAGACAATTAATTAAAAGCTCTATTTCCTGAGAATTGAGATTCGAACTCAAATTCTACAATAATATTCATCATATCAACTATAATTTGACCTTTCTGATGGATTTTCCACACTAATAAAATAAAATATATTTTAATCAACTAAAGTTACTAAAAGATAAAATAAGGTTGGATAATACTATAAAATCAACCTCGTGAAACTCTAATTTATTCAACTGTTAGCATAACTGGACTATTATAGATCTTGGACTTACTTCAAAGTTGTTTAGAAAACTACTGCGCTTCCAAACTCCACTCCTTAGCGGTTATAGTCCAGTCTTCCTACGCTCCACAGCTCCCTGAAGGTCGCTCTCCTACTCCAACTCCAGAAGACCCGCCAGGGCCTCCGATCAAAGCTCTCCAGAGCCCCGACAGAAGCTCCAGACTTGTTCGCATTAACACTTCCACAATTCACTGCGTCCCAAGGACCTTTACACCGCAAACAATTATCACTATAATTAAACCGTATAATCACGCATTAAAACGTTACAATACCCGACAATCACGCACTGAAACTCTATTTAATACAGGTAGGTATGAACGCCCAGACCGACAGCGATTCGACCTATTTACTTTGAAACTCCGAAATCAACTAACCCACAAAACCTCTTCCCCATCCCTTATATAGCCTCGGCAATTTTCCCGCCTTTCTATCCCAAAATAAAAGATAAAAAAAGTAAGCAAAATTAGTACGATTATTAGCTTTAGTGCGGTGTTTGACCCCTTCCTCTTCCCGCCAATAATTCCACAGATCCTACCTTCCACTATGAAACGTCAAAACCAATCTCGTTACATTTTCCCTCTCTTTCATTTTAAACAAATCAAACAGAAATAGCAGATATTGATGAATTAGCGGGAAGTTTCATGGTAAAGGCATATTTTCAATTAAATGTTTTTAACTATTTCATAATGATTTTGCTTTAATATAGACTAAATAGTTATATTTTTGATATATGAATGTGTATTAATGATCTGCATACTGTATTTTTGTTATTCCTTCTGTATTTCTTATATAATTTCCTAACCTTAAATAAAACAAATTTCATGTTTGTCAGAAAATCCGTTTAATTCATTTCTTTAATAGTACACTTTTTAAGTACTGGATAATTTCTATGAATTAACCTTCTCTTAATTAACTTATTGTTTAACTTAATAACCAAATGTGTGGTATAATTTTGTCATTAGATTTTGAACTCTATAGCCCAGACTATAAGATTGATTTTTACCAGTTTTTTTTCAAATGTTTCTCAGTGAATTTATTTGTCAAGTAAATGCTATTATCTGGCAATGATATCTCTAATCTCTAATTTACATAGCTTAACATTATATATATTCATATATAGAATATGTGCGAAACCAGCCAGGTGGATTCGTCACAGCTTTACCCCCTACAAATGAAGAAGGGAGAAGGTTTACCTGAACCCTTAGCCATTTGTACCCACATTATATATATATATATATTTTTTTATTATTGATATTTGACCCCCCCTTTTGTGTTTATGTGGTGAATAACATGACCCTTACCGAAAGGAAGCTACTCTATCCAACGAAAATTCCAAATATAAGAAACTCAATGTCATGAAACAAATTCTCCTTCAGCCAGCTAAGTCACACCTCATCTTGAAATGTCTGGTTGTGAGTCAAACAATACCCTAGTGGTATCAAACCTTGTCCATTCTCGTAGAATCTAGGCACTTGACCTTTTGATTCCGCCACCAACATTGCCCTGATGTAAAGACTAGACAAAATTTCCTTCATCGAAATGTGAAAGCCTTTCATTCTTTGATAACCTTGGACAAATATATCCCATGAATCGATTGTCATCTGTAAATTCTACATTGAACAAAACAACTTCCTCTTTTCGTGGCTTAATGTTCTGTATTCAATTAGAGCAAATCAAATCCGTACCTCCTTTTTACCTTGAATTGTTGAAACAAATATATTTCAACCGGTTTAATATTATTATCACATTCCTCAAACTCCGGCGCTGAAATTCGACATTAGTTTATGTAAACCACTGTAAAACCAGCTCCGTTAAACTTCTTCACCAATGATCAGTCAATTCATCTATATCATCTATAGGCAAGAAATAACACATCTCGCCCGTAAAATATAATAAATTTATAAATATATAATATAACGAGGTCTTTGATGATTAAGTCTTACTAAGACAGATACAGACTACTTGTATTTCAAATCATTTAGCGTACTACAAGAAATTCTGCATTTCTAACAGTCAACCCAATGATAATCTACTATGATAAATCACAGCTGCATTCGTGAGAAAACCCTTTTCAAAGTTCTGGTTCACGAGTGTCGTACCAAAGACCCGTGTCAAAGGCTAATAAAGTAAAGTTCGTAGGATGAAAAAAACAAACTTCTTGATTTTTTTTTTTTTTCAATAACAAATGTTTCAACAATTCTCAGATGATACCTCATTATCGAAATTGTCATTAAATGGCAACTCAATAACTACTTCCTTATAATATATTATATATGTTTTTTCTATCTCTACCTATGTTTAGGAATAAACGGGAAGAAAAAAAAGTAATCAAAAATTTTGAGTTAATATTATATGTATTTTTGATAATTTTGAATAGTTATGAAACTCAATGAATAGTTCTTTTTTTTTTTTTTTTTACTCAAATACAACAGAAAACTTCTATGAAACATATAAATACATAAATATATCCAGATTATCTTACCAATTACCTTTTTCAAAACCATATTACCATTCAGACTTGATTTACTCCACTTAAACACAGGGTGTGTGTGACGTTTAGTTTGATAGCTTCTTGTATAGTATTTATGTGTCAAAGAAATGCACCTTAAATAGGTATTCTAAATTTTAACCTAGCTCCAATTTTTCTTTGTCCACAACTTTGTAATTTCCCCTTTTTTTTCAAATTGCAAATATCAATAACTTTTTGATCATATTTTGGATTTTGTGTTATTAAACTAAACTTATTCAAACAAAATCATCCTTCATCACATACAACCTCTTTTTTTTTCATCTCTTTCCTGCTTATCTTTCACACTTCCCTCATTAAATTTCATTCGACAACCTTTCACAGCCTCCTTATTTTGGCCTAGCATCGTCTAGTTCAAATACCCAAAATCCTTTTAATATGATCTTTAATGGTCATTACCCCCAATCTACTATAGCTTTTCTCCACTTTTCAACTCCAATGTCTCACAAAAGATTAGTTTCTAAAGTAAAGTCTTAACTCAAATTGAATTATATTTTCCATAGAATACATTTGATCATACACTATTAATACTGTAAAATCAACGGAAAGTACACTATCGCAACTACGCTGTGTGTTCGCTTTGTTAAATCAATTACGCTTAATCTTTTTACACCAAGTATTTATTACGCCTCCCGCAACACTAAATGCTAATTACACACAAAAATATTTTCATTAAAAGTCAAATTACTTTTAATTTATTTTATTACGCCAATGCTGATTTATCTAACGCCAAAAATTGTAATTTTTTTTAATACGCCAACTGCCTCTACCCAAACCGTTATGTACATCTTACGCTTCCAGTACTATTATTTTGTACCAACCTTAAATAAAGCTCGAAAGGAGATAATATTATTAATTAATATTATCAAAATAATTAATTAAGAATTAACAATCTTTCCTACATAGTTAAAGGATTTTCGTTTTCATTTCTTCTTCCTAAGTAATTCAGCTGTAAAACAATTGAAATCAAAAGATCCTTCGAAAATTCCCAATCGCTTCCCTAGAAAAACCATAACCCATGTTACCCCCCACGCCGACGAAGTGGAATCCCACAACCATACGCCTAAATCCGCCATCCGGTCCAGGCCGCAAGCCGCGCCTAAAAACACAATACACACACATACACCTACACACCCAAAGAAACATAACCCGTCTTCGGCAGCCTGCTAAAAAAGGTAAAACAACTCGTTATAATAACACCTTTCAAGACATACTAACTCATTCTCGGCCCGTGACGACACACATGCGGCCCCACGCCATTGACGCTTTCCGCTACATACGAAGAAAACCACTGGATCGGCTATGAGCGTAGCGCGTAGCCTTTCTGGACACCCGTAACACAGCAACAGCACTCACACCATAACAAGTATTTGGCTGGGCACTCGCGCAATGTTCGTAACACGAATAAATGATGACCGTAATCATAATCACTTCACTCAACCGGCGGTGAATTCTCCTCCCGCTCACAGTCTCGCACTCTTAGCTTTCGTTACTCAATACACTTAATGCTTACATAGCTTAGATCTAGTTTTTTTTCTCATTTTAGCTACTAGAACTCGGTATATTATACCCTTATTTAAAACTAGATAATTTTCCTTTTTCCGTATTTGTTTACCAACAAACATTCGCTTCGCTTTCAAAATCCCACTGACGTTTCTCATGCTGATGACGTACGTGTCGATGCGTTCCAAATAATATTGTTCGTTCGAAATCCTAAGGACGCAGCTACACGTTTTCCTTACACGAATACCTCTCTTTTGCTTGAAAATGTCATCTGTTCTTGTAATCCTATAAATTGAAATTAGATCACTCTTCCTTGTTCTTTTTCCCTTTCTTGTAGTTCTTAAGTATGATTTCTTGATTCAATATTTGCTAAAAAGTGAGCAAAAATTCTTCATCTGTATTTTTCTTTTTACCGCGAACATGTTGTACCTTGAAGTCTGCAGCAGCGCGACGAAATCCCGAAATAAACCATCCCTGTCAGTGCGTTATGACACTTATGACTACGTAACTAAACTCGTTTCTGCAAACATTTCCAGTTCGAAATCCGTCCATCTCTTTCACTCTTATGGGATATGCACTGGGTGCGATAGCGAAAGAAGTGTTGAGCTCCAATTACATGCTTAAAACCCGACGTTTTATTTCCTGTTTCTAAAATGTCTAATTTCACTTCTTATCGAGTTTCAATCCTACAACTTAACTTTTAGACATTTGCACTCTCTTCTTTCCGTCATAATAAAATAAAAAATGTTTCACATTTAACTTGATATTTGTTCCCGCCCAAGTCGATTTCCGTGTTGTTCATGTTACTCGATATTCCAATTTTCCATTTCGTTCTCGTTCACACTATTTTTTTTTCTCAAGGATTCCAATCCATTTTTCATAATCGCTTCTAAATTCCCGTCGTTGACACATGGCGTGTGAAACAATCGTTACTAAAGTTCCATGCTTCTCAACCACACCGTAGTCTGAGTTCTGAACCAATGACAGGTGATGACCAATGACAGGTATGGACCTTCGGATTGGTCGAAGCGCGATACTGTATTCAAAGTTGTTTAGAAAACTACTGTACCGAAGGAAAGAAAAATATGTTCCCAATTTTCATATAATATTTTTTTTCACAACAATATTTTGATCTCCAATTTTTCTTTTATAGTTTTTTTTTTTTAAAGTAGCCCGCTCTCTTTTTTTTTTTTTTTAACAGGTTATTTTCAATAAAGTTGTTGTTTGTTTATTTTTTTTTTTTAATATGATTAATGATTTGATTGTGTCAAATTAGTTAATTCCCTGTACGCCTTGGTTGTTATTTCACCGCGAAATTGGCAACATTGAAGTCATGTCAAGTTGGCGTGACTTCACTAACTGTCACTAACTTAAAGATGTTGACAACCGATCAATATGGAATCATGATTATGTTCCATGTATCTAATACTGTTTTGAAGTAACAGTTGCATAACCGTCCTACATTTATAAGTAATATTTGACAATCCATACGATCTGTTTCTGAATCCCATCACTAAATATCTATAATTGTCATAATTTCACTTGCCTATTTTGTATGTGTTTTCCAAGTGAGCAATGCTGACGTTAAGACGCGTTGAAAGGAGCGAAACTATATCACAGGTTTGTGTTATTGAACAGAATACTATTTTTATCTACTTGAAAGGACCTGTAAGTAATTGAATTATGTTGTATGTAGTGTTAACATCCCTTTCTTCTCACTACTAATCTTTACATTCAAATGTTTGTTATATACTTTAGGACGTTCATACTTCACTTATTCTATGCTAGTACTACAAGAAATGTGATCCCTTGACTTCTGACAAACGTAAAGATGAATTTAAACTTATAACCTAACGCTACTGACCCTATAAAACAACCTCTTCTCTGTTACCCTTTGAAACTTATCTATGTATTGTATTTTCAATTACAGATGTTAATCTATAGCAAGGCTGCTATTAATTCCTCATGGCCTGACATCACAACTTGGAAACTTAAGTGACTTCTGTGTCAAAAATGCATTTGTGATGACCAAACATTGAACCTTCAATACATCACATGAACATTCTACCCAGACCCCTTGCATCACCTGATTTGGATAAACAGTAAGTTACCTAACATTAATAGTTTTATGTGACAAGAAATTATGTAGGAAATGAAACTTTGCCGACGGTAAATTTATACCAGAGACAAGTTATGAACAAAAGTTATATGCGGTTATAAGCAAAAGTGTCAGAATAGAAATGAAATGAAAGTGACTACTCCCATATGTACATGATACATACAAACTTACATACAATCCATTTCCCTTTCAAACCCTAAAATGGCAACCACAGAACCAACCTGCTTTAGACTATTACTCTGTTGATGGACTTTTAGTTTGTTTAAAACAAAATATATAAAATATGACCTAGAATTCAACCTTTTAAAATATTTTCACACTCATAATTATTCAAAGACTTGCCAATGAACTTTATCCCTGTACTAATTGTATGATATTCAAATTCAAAATACCCAGATCTGTCAACCCAATCCATATTTAATCAATAATTACACTATTAACACAAGCATAAGGGTTAGTATTAATAAAATAAACAGTTAAAAGTGACGTATTAGAGTGATGACAGGTGTATGCAACTATGTATGCCACCACACCAACAACGAATCCTAGAGTTGGCTAGTGCGCTCAAGTTGTTCTTTGAGCCACCGCCTTATTCTTATCCCATCTTTACAAGTGAACTATTGTTTGATTTCAGGTCTTCCTGCTCACAACTACAATAACGGAAATCTCTGCGACCTACATAATACCTTTATTGCTATTTGTCAAGATCATGTCATCTTTATTCCCCAAGATACCACAATCATTCTGACTCTACTAGGGTCTGTATTAAACGGTAAGTTTTAATTAATTATCTATACAATAACCTAATGCAACTATAGCCTATTCGACAAGCTCCCTACTTGTATTCTGTAACTGAGAAAAAGATAAATTTAGCTATATGATATAAATCAAGGTATAAATGTGAACTGAGGTTTGAATCACCTGACTACTTTATGACTACTCCCCTATGAGAATATCACTCCATTAGTCATGAAATATTGAGTAAGGTGGCAAATAAGCATATCTTCCCACCAATGACTAACATGTATTGCATACTATTATCCTCAGTCTTTTATAAAACCACTGCTGTCCCCACATAAATATGATGATTCATGCTTTATACCCTTAATCTATACCCAAATATCCCTATTGCACTCCTCACACCAACAAAGCAGTCACAGAAAGAAACCACACAACAACATGCAGGCAGAGACTGACAACAGGCGGTCCCACCGTTGAAGAGTGATCTCCTCCAGAAAACCCCCGAGCATCGGGGATAGTGATAACACTAGAATATGCAGAAAGTGGCGCTGAAATTATTATAAATCTACCCAAGTACTAATATTTTCCTTTGCAACTAAATAACTAGTATATTTTTCTCTTTTCAGAAACCTATCAGTACTGCACTGCCTACACATCCAAACTAGACGCCCAATTCTCTGTCTAATACCCTATAGACCCCAACTACAGTGTAATGATGGACTCTATACACCCAGGATCAAAGGTATATACCCTCATCATCATATCAGCCGAAAAACGTCCACTGCTGGACATATATCCTGCTTGCAGAAATTACTTTCTGTAACTCAAATTCTACACAACTGGACTGATTTTGATGATTGGTTAGCCTAGTGACTAGTGAGTAGTGACGCCGTCCACAAAGTCAAAGATCCCAGGTTCGAACCCCGGCAAAGTCACATACTTGCGCGATGAACACAAATACTCGCCCCCAAGTCCTAGTCGAACCTCTTGCATTCAAGTACTCATATCCACCATAAATAATGACGCTCAGCATCCACATCACAAGTCTCATTGTGCCCACCATATATCCAATTCGACTTACAAAGAGACTTTGTTAATGTTAAAATGGTATTCCTGCAAATCTCTCTCTATAGAATAGAACCAATGATAATAAAATTACTATAACTTTCTTTTCTGGGAATAAGCACAGATGGATTATGAAAATGATTATTATAGCTTTTTCTTTTTCATGGAAAACCATCCTTTTCTTACGATTTTGATGATGATTTCTTTTATTTTTACTTTTTAAACGCCTTCAATATGAATATTAGAATAACAAAAGTAAGGCATAACTCTAGTCTCTTAAGTTCCCCTGATATTTTATTTCCTGCTATATTACAGCTATAGGTAATTTTAATGGGTTTTATTTTTCTTTATGTTTCCAGAAGAATTCTTGCTACATTGGAATGGTACCCTCATGACACCCAAATACTGAGAATTCTCATGTGAAACTTCAAACAACATAACATTTAAAGTGATGGTTTCATGATGTGTTTAAGAAAATCCATATCAAGAAGTCTACACAGCGCCCAACTACAAAATTACTCTGATGAAGATTATATCTTTAGTTTTTAACTACCTGAATGGATTTGGTTTTTCTTGAGCTTCTGTAATTTATTCATTTAACTTTATTTCCTTACTTATTTTTATATTGGCTTTGTTTTTAATTTTAAATGCTTGTGTGATGTTATCTTCCTACTTTGTGTGAAATAAACTTTGAGTATGTAATGGCCCAACTTAATAAAATATTCAGAACTTTAACAAGTGTGAACTATGACTAGATTATGGTTTTAATAAAATAAGATTCTAAAACCTAAGTAGGTATGCTGTCTAGTGTTGTTATGTTAAGGAGCTTTCTTTTTCCTATCCTAATCTACTCTCGCCTTGGCTGTGTGTGAGCTTGCTCTGTGTTATCCTACTATAAACCAACCCTTATTATTTGGACTCGAACCAAATCTTTGATTAAGAAACATAAAAATGCCCCCTTTACCCCCAAGCTTCTATAATCTTTACCTGGAGTTTGGTATTTTTTTTTTTTGCTGCCAGCTTATTTATAACTATTCTAGCCTTATATTGACTATAACTCTTGTCTTGCATACTTCATTCTGACAATATTACATAAAACTCTTCTGCTAGGTCTAGTAAGATCCGACCAGCTCTGAATTATCTCATTTCAGGACTGAATAATTGAAAATTGGTTTTTTGCTGCTATTAGGTTTCCAACTTTTCCCATAGATGTCACTATAATTAAAGTTGTACTAAACTCAAATTATAAACTAAATCCTTCTGTAGATACAAACTACCATAGTCATTATCTCTTAAGTGTACTCGGCAAGCTCGTCTGAATTTCACCTTTCCATACAAACATAGCCGCTCCTACTACAAAGTTACATACCAGTCCACTATGGAACTCTACACATACAACGACTGATCCCCAGGCCCGCAACCACTTATTACAGCTCTAGTCTACAAACCAACCAAAATACAACAAAATCAAGCTTCGTATGGTAAACTTGATTTCACTAAATCAACCACAGACTCCAACCTATCCCAAGTACACAGTCCCAGAGCAAACCAGCTAGCCACCCCAAAATGAAAGCATAATCACGCCTCCATGAAGATCCGAGCCTACTGCGGACTCCTAAATTCTTAGTCCTTGTAATAAATCATCAATCCTTGTATCAACTATCTAATCTATAGCCCCCCTAGCATGGTTTTCTAATCTTGACCTATGCTCTAATGAAATTTGTCATAATTTTTCTCTCAACTATTTAACATAAAATATCGCCATGCCCCTTTGCATTACACATACATCGCCACACATTACATTTTTTTAATTATAGTCATCCATTAGCATAAAGAAAAAATAGAACAAAGGATCCCACTCTCATCTATAAGAGTGACAAGAGGCTAATACAAACATCACCGTTAGCGAGAGCGAGACAACGTTAAGTCTCCTATCCAACTGTGTTCACACTCTTTCTCTGTCTGTCATCAGTTCATTCATCCTCACGCATCAAGCTGTTAAAAATTGACGTCACAATAATTTCACAATCAAACCATAGATGACATCTGTGATTCAGTCACACAACGAGAAACAAACTCCGCTCGCGTATTCCTGTCCCCGTCACACTCGCTCGTTCGAGAGAAAGAGACACGAACTAAGTCCATCCCCGTCCCGCAGTAGCCCGTCTGAAGTTTAAATCGTAAACAAACCCTGATACTTTTCAACACTACAAAACCATTGTCCATCTCGGCCTCCCAACCTTCGAATACCCTATCCTACAATTAATAGACAAATCTAAACAGTTGTAAATTATGTATTTCATCATGCATGCTAGTCTGACGGAATTGCTTAAGCGTGTCACATTTTGTAGTGATTGTTGGCCACTATTTTCCTTGTAAAGATACATACTTCGCTCTAATTCTGCAATGAATCAAATTATACCTCAGTTTGGCAATTATTCTAACATAAACTCCGATAGTAAACTGAATAGATAACTATTCCACTTAAAATGGTAACAGTGAATATTAAGGTTAGTTTCCACGTGTACCTATGCGTTTGTGATAATAATGAGTGATAAACAATGAAGCTAAGTGAAGAAATGAATTTATTTGTGATTCTGTGCATATAATTGGATTATTTGCTGTATTTATATCTTAAGGTAAGTGAACACTTCCGCTCCTAAGTCATTCAGCAATATCTCCCAAATGTCATGTTTTTTTTTCAGATAAAAGGCACAAGCATACATAAAGAACCCAGAAGAACCAGTTTAAGGATGATTAGGCACTAGAGAACTCTTAGTACTAACGTCTATTGATATTTTTCTTTTTAATATTCCTAATGTATATATAACCTAAAATTGATACCTTATTAACCCTATTTTATTGCACTAATTATAACCCACATAGTCTAATAATAAACGCTATTTCCTACTAATGTCAACTAATTGAATGAGCTCCAGCAAATGCTACCAATTTGCCCCATAACACAAACAACAAATTGTGACAAAAAGTCACTTTTTCAGAAAAATCATAATTGATTCCAACAAACATACATACGTACATACATACATACATACATCGATCCTGTCACGGCTTCACCATATTGTAACGCTCCCCCCCCCTCTCTCCTCCAGAAAACCCCTTTCCTCCCCCTACAAATTCTACAATTAACACTCCCGACTTTAACTACTTTCAACTTCCCAAAACTACCCCAAAAGTAATCTAAATCACTCGTATGTTTATTGGATACAAATTGACATTTCTGAATCTATTTTTATGGCCTTGAAGAAAGATTGTGATCGTCTAGTATGTGGTTAGGATCCCTAGAAGCGAGTAGCAACCCTGATTCTTTTGCAAATATGAGGATTTACTGGATGATAACCTAGTTGCTTAAGTTAAGTGAATGTTTAATAGGAGCTAAGAGGAATTGCCTAAACTTATTAAGATAATGTAAAATCTAAGAATAAAAATAATAATATAAATAATTAATTAAATTATTGATATAAAATCCCCGACCCTGGATAATGTGCTTATATTATGTACAATATCCATTTGTCCATTCACCTCTGAAAGAATGTGATACTATTCTTACCATTTTATAATTTAATGGTGCATTATGTTATAAGTGCATTTTATTGCTAATTGTTGGTAAAAGGATTAGATATAAAGAATAACTCTAATTGATCGATGAATTTTATATTCTTACAAGATCTTTTTGTGAAGAGTTTCCTGTTGTATTTTGGAATATCAGGAACGCCACTGGTATAACCACATTCCATCGTTGGTCGGGATGGGGTAAGGACGCCTATTGTTCATTAGCTGATGGGAAATGGACTATTATTTAGTCATCTTTTGATTATTATGGACCTTTTATCAATGGTCTTCTTTTCTCTACAATTAAGGATTGAAGTCTCTTGAGCTTATTCTCAACAACTGGATTTAGTCTCTCTCCACCTAAGAAGCTCTCTTAATAAAGAGTTAACAAGCAATATCTCTATTTCCCGAGATCAAAAACCAAGCATACTGATAAATGAATTAGTCTACTTTCCAAGTATCGCAGAACTAACTCCCAACTTTGTGTTTCACTCGGTTGGTATACCAGATACCTAGCTATTAAATATCAAGGAACTATACTATTATTCTTAAATAGTAATAAATACCCGGTGGGAAACTTTATCCTTTTGCAAAGATAACAGCTCTACAACATTAACAAATTAAATTATACTTCTTTAAATATAAACAACCCACCTGGCTAATAAACATGCCTACGAACCAAAGTTCGCCTATGCACTTTAATGCCTTTAAATTTAAATATTATAGTTCATTTCATTACATTAATTATCTAGAGGATATTACTAATTAAATATAACCCAAAGATGTCAGCTTTATTAGACTGAGAGACCTTTCCCTTCATTTACTGTCTCTTTATTATTATCATTATTATTTAACTTTTTATTGAACTCTAGTCAATTACTGACTAGTATTTCATTTGTAGGTTTAAATATAATTACTCTTAATTCTTTAGGCAATTAAATGAGCTGGTGTTTGATAACTTCTAGTTCTCTCCTGCTCAAAGAGACTCCCCATCACTACAAAGCATTCGACAAAGTATATAATTATATATTTAATACCTAAACAGTAGTCTTTCATAAACTACATAGAAAAGAAAGGACTGTAAAGAAATTAACACTATACTATCTCAATCATTACTCATTATTCCAGCATTTTATAAGTTTATCTTTTAGCTCTGTTATTCTCTACAATATAGTTTCCTATGAAAATCTAACATGTTTAATAATTTAATGTAAATGAATGAATGTTCAAGGGTAAGTATGCTAAATCAATAAATTTCTAAGAGTTGTAAAGGACTTATAATGATTTTAAGTCAGTTTATTGGGCTTATGAATGTAGAGAGTTATGGTTCCTGTAAAACTTAAGTTATTACATAGAAATTTCAGTATATAGTCATTCGCGAAATTGCAAAAAATACCTAGAAAAGTAAAATCCTTTAATGACTCACAAATATATACCTTAACGAAGGTAAGGAATTCATAAAGAAACACACAATTTTAGCACAATGCAAATTAAAAGTCATTCCTGAAAAGCAACATAACAAAATCTTCTTCTAGTACCTAAAGGGACACACACTCACACAAAACTAAAATAAAACATATCTAAAGACGCTCAATTACCTAGATCGAATAGACACAAACAATTTGTAGCTCAAATTCCTAGGGAAGTAACATATTTGAATAAAAACAACAGAAACTAATTTGCCTGAATTATGCAATCAACCTTCTGTCATCTTATTTCATAATAATAAACAATTAACAGAACATTATCGGACTTCAGGTTCTACATTATTAATGACTTTCCTTTAATATCTAAGTTAATTTCTTTAACATTCATCCGATAATGTAGATTATAAAATCTCTCACCAGGGCAGCTACCGCCTTCCCCGTTCAATTCAAAATCTGTGTCAATCTGACTTAAATTAGTATACTAAACTGCCCTAGTTATACGCTGACGCGTATACTCCTGTGTCAATCTGACTTAATATCACTTTCTAATCAAATAATCACTGCTGAAATGCACTCCAAACTTTGTTGTCAGCGTTAGCTTGTAGACGATTCCCCTCTTTTTCTACGTTAAATTCAAAGATGAAACATGATTTGCCGGCAAATCACATTCCCATCAACTAGAGGTTCAGGTCTATCTACCGGTGTGAAGTGTTTATACATCGGAAAAGGATTAGTAAAAATAATTATTAGCCAATCTATTCTCTACAACTTCTATTATTAATTTTTATCAAGATAATTATAAATGATAACTATAATTTTGATCCAGACAATTAATTAAAAGCTCTATTTCCTGAGAATTGAGATTCGAACTCAAATTCTACAATAATATTCATCATATCAACTATAATTTGACCTTTCTGATGGATTTTCCACACTAATAAAATAAAATATATTTTAATCAACTAAAGTTACTAAAAGATAAAATAAGGTTGGATAATACTATAAAATCAACCTCGTGAAACTCTAATTTATTCAACTGTTAGCATAACTGGACTATTATAGATCTTGGACTTACTTCAAAGTTGTTTAGAAAACTACTGCGCTTCCAAACTCCACTCCTTAGCGGTTATAGTCCAGTCTTCCTACGCTCCACAGCTCCCTGAAGGTCGCTCTCCTACTCCAACTCCAGAAGACCCGCCAGGGCCTCCGATCAAAGCTCTCCAGAGCCCCGACAGAAGCTCCAGACTTGTTCGCATTAACACTTCCACAATTCACTGCGTCCCAAGGACCTTTACACCGCAAACAATTATCACTATAATTAAACCGTATAATCACGCATTAAAACGTTACAATACCCGACAATCACGCACTGAAACTCTATTTAATACAGGTAGGTATGAACGCCCAGACCGACAGCGATTCGACCTATTTACTTTGAAACTCCGAAATCAACTAACCCACAAAACCTCTTCCCCATCCCTTATATAGCCTCGGCAATTTTCCCGCCTTTCTATCCCAAAATAAAAGATAAAAAAAGTAAGCAAAATTAGTACGATTATTAGCTTTAGTGCGGTGTTTGACCCCTTCCTCTTCCCGCCAATAATTCCACAGATCCTACCTTCCACTATGAAACGTCAAAACCAATCTCGTTACATTTTCCCTCTCTTTCATTTTAAACAAATCAAACAGAAATAGCAGATATTGATGAATTAGCGGGAAGTTTCATGGTAAAGGCATATTTTCAATTAAATGTTTTTAACTATTTCATAATGATTTTGCTTTAATATAGACTAAATAGTTATATTTTTGATATATGAATGTGTATTAATGATCTGCATACTGTATTTTTGTTATTCCTTCTGTATTTCTTATATAATTTCCTAACCTTAAATAAAACAAATTTCATGTTTGTCAGAAAATCCGTTTAATTCATTTCTTTAATAGTACACTTTTTAAGTACTGGATAATTTCTATGAATTAACCTTCTCTTAATTAACTTATTGTTTAACTTAATAACCAAATGTGTGGTATAATTTTGTCATTAGATTTTGAACTCTATAGCCCAGACTATAAGATTGATTTTTACCAGTTTTTTTTCAAATGTTTCTCAGTGAATTTATTTGTCAAGTAAATGCTATTATCTGGCAATGATATCTCTAATCTCTAATTTACATAGCTTAACATTATATATATTCATATATAGAATATGTGCGAAACCAGCCAGGTGGATTCGTCACAAGGCCCACCGACAAACTTGTCTAGTAGCAACTTTTTCGCGTGCTACTCAGCTAAAACTGTCTCGCTCGCATTGTACAAATTAGAAAGAGCTTTTTCTCGTCTCGCGTCACAGTGTCAGTTGTCCTCTGGGAAGAAGGCCTGGGTGACTACGGTAATTGCCGGAAATTTCCCAATGTCACCGCCAACAGCACATTACTGAGCAGCATTATCATCACTATACATGTCTTGTCACTCTTCAAATATCAATCAGGTTATAGACCGCCCTCTGAATCCTTGATAACGTCTCGTGGCTACATCTGGGCATTTATCCAACAAATCAAAGGCACCGAATTTGAGTGTGAGATGTCGTTTTAACATATTATAACGATACCTACCTCCACTCTCATATCTTCCAAAATCAGAGTGACAAGGGACAGGAAACAAAAGCAATATCCCACGAACATCCCCTTCCGTCAATCACAGACGAAATTGCGGCCCTGTATGTATGAAATATGTATTAAATGAAGCAACAATGACAGGTTGATCAGAGTTCGTCGCTCTCAATACATGTCACTGTCGCCCACACCTGCGTTCAAGGAGTGGTACTCGACACCGATTACCGGTACACAGCACAAGGCACGCATGCTTACCGGTATGTATTTGAAAGAGGTTTACGTAACATGTGGGTAGTCATCATTATTTTACTTCGTATATACGATGAATCGCACTGCGTCTGTGTTACCAGTTAGTCCTAAGTGCCTACTGAGATTTATTTTATCATCAAATATATCCGATAAATTGAGAACCTATTGTTGTAGACGAAGTGTAGCCGAGAGGCATGTTTCTGATATAGCACTAGGGACAACACATGATATTAAAAGCTTTTTGTTGAAGGAAAACATCACGAGGAAGTAAATTCAAAGGAGTTTGTGAAGTCCCCACCTCATAAGGACTACAGTACAATTCGCCTGTCTGTCGAGCGTCAACTGAACGTTCACCTGTAAGACTTTATCTTCTTCTTCTAAAGTCTTTTAAAGTATTTTTACATAGCACTTGCTCTGTAAGTGCGCCTTTATATGGTTCAACATAAACGCGGGAACTCCACTAAGCCCGCACAGCGGAGGGGGGCGGGGTGGGGCCGGGCGGCGTGCGGGAATGGATTTCGGGCCAATATTCCCACACACGTGCGTGAATGAGATTTCATGAGAGTTAACATTTCACCTTTTATGTAGTTTTTTTATTTCCTTTCATGATTTATTGTAAAATGTTGTATGATACACTTGCGGATAGGTAATTCCCAACTTGTGTCGATCTAACACACTCCCTCCTTGATATGGCTGACTAGGCCAAACTTGCCTTATAGTATGGGTAACATTGGTGACAATGATGATGATGATTATAATGATGGGTGACAGTAGAGTACTTGTATGTCAATAGTGTGCTCGCATTCCTGTAATATTCTCGCACCTTCTATACGATTCAAAGTCAAAGTGAAGGCTATTTATTCTATAATTTAGGCTTAAAACATGCACGTACGATTGGCTAAGTTAGCCACAGGCGAGCACACCAACGTCAAAAACGGAAACTGGGTGTGGAGGATTACGGTACATGCTCCTTAAAGTGTACGGAACCCTGAATCGCGCCGAAATTGGAGCCCAAAATGTCGGCGTGGGATTGTAACGAGCTAATGAAACAATGTTCGTTCCGGTGCCCAGTTAACTTACTGCCGCAAATTCTGGCGCGTTCGCCGGCGACTCGAGGAGTTGGGGTAAGGTGGCGGTGGCGGGACAAGTTTATGTCTTCGATACGAATTTGTTATAAGCTGTTTATTTTAAGATAACCGATTGTACAGTGGCAGAATATAAAGGTAAAACTTTTGGACTGTAACTGAAAATTTTGGAATTACGAGAAAAACCAGCATGTACGTTTGTATTTCTTTAGTGATCTTAATTAGTGGATAGCTAAACAAAAAATATAAATACTTATTCTTTTTTTGCAAGTTTGCACATTGTTATCAACTATCATTCTGTCCATTTGTAGTATTTGTGTTCTAACTCTTTACAACCGACTTGATAGGATCTGTCAAGTTTTTACATTGAATTGCATTTTTTTGTCAATTGTCAATAAAGGTCATTTTTGACTCGGCAAATCCCGATTTCTCGGTTATAAAGGGCTAATATGAAAATTATATCAAAGTCTTTTGGAGCGTTAATAATTATTAATAATAGACGTCTTTCAGACGTTTTTCTTTAAAGCCGGGTACTCATTAGCGAGCTGTAACCGTAACCGTTGCATGTACTGTAACCAAAAAACATAGTGTGTACGTGGTTCGCAAACCTGCTGCGAGCGGTACGCGTGCGGCTTGCACCGAGCCGACGTTTACAACGTACTCATTTCTTCATACATTACTTCTACATACAGACACATCGCCGATCCACTTCAAATCAACTTACTGCTACCACAAATTGATAGTTCGCTGGAATTACCTTGACTCAAATACCTTATGGCCATGTCACAAGCGATGCGTACGAGTGGAATCGCGGCCGCATAAAAGAACAGTCGTCACAAGTCCACAACGGAACGAATCACGCGCGCTCAATACTAAGAACACATTATGCGGACGTTGTCGCCGGCGTATTTTGACAGAAACTAAATAACGGGTCCAACACCGGCTGCCATGCAAACGTCATACCTATAATATTTTTAGAGAAGAGTTTAGATCACAGAAAAGAAAAAGAGTGGAAAGAGTGAATCAGACCATCACGTTTCGTAAATGTAAGGCTATTTATAATTACGTATCGCTTTTTCATGATTCCACGAAAATGCTATCGAATGATAATCGCAATAGCCAATAATTTCTTTTTTTACAAACCTTTATTTAGTTTCACCTGTTCAGAAGATTTTTATTTAGATTCACCTGTCCCGATGTTTGTCATCAAATCTTGCTAATTAAATTTGATCCACTTCCCGGTAACCGATTGAGCTGAAATTTTGCATACACGTGTAAAACGCGCGGCAATGCAATATTATGATGACATGGTGCTGATCTGATGATGGAGCTGGAAGGTGGCCATAGGAATTCGCAATGAAACGACACAACCTCATCGAGTTTGGGCTCGTTAGAATCGACTCAATGAGTAATTGATTACGGTATACAGAAAAGTACCGTCGGCAATAAAAGCTTGTTCCAAAAATGTAATTTTTGACAGAAACTTATTTAATTTTCATAGGGAGGTGAAATTAAGAGGACTTGAGGAGGATATTTTGCATATTGTAACTCCTTACAGTATTAAAGGAAATAACTGACTGTCAAGTTTGTTTTGGCATTTTCTCTTGACAGTAGTCTGAGTTTTTCGGAACTTATGTACGGAATATCGTTAATAAAATAATTAGCTGATGATTAATTAGTTAAAAATTTAATTTATTATACTTATTTATTAAACTTGTTTAAGAACTAACGAATAAAATTATATAAATTAAATTAAGATAATTAAGAATTTAATAAGTATAAATCTTGACATGTAATATTTTAAAGTATTATAAATAAATGAGTATGAGTATCATTTGATTTTACCGTTAGCTTTTCGGTGAAGGAAAACATCTTGAGGAAATCTGCATACATCAGAGAAGAAATTCAAAGAGGAAAGTGAAGTCCCAAATTTGTACTGGGCCAGCGTGGGGACTACTGCCCGTTCCCTCTCAAGTCTCATTCATGAGAGGAGGCTGTGCCCAACAGTGGGACGTATGTAGGCTGATGATGATGTGTTGTTTTATTTTATTGTATTTGGTTGACATTAATAAAGATCTCATTTTTTATCATTTATTTATATAATTTGTATGGGCTAGTGGTATCGAGTGGTCGGATTGACAGTGGTGTCATTGTGTAACCGCGGCCTTGCCCGGCCGTGACTCCACCAGACTGCTCGTTTCACACCTAGCTCACTCTAAACACTCTATTACTTACATATAGCAAAGTTAAAGAACATTGTGGTTTGGCAGATTTGTATAGCTAATAAAATAAGCATGGAAAAAAGATAATAAACATTTATTTCATTATTTTTTCATTTTTCATTTTAGCAAAAGTTTCAGAACATCCGCAAAGGTTAAAATATTCTGAGACATTTCTGTAAAAAAGTCTCGAGAACTTAAAGCAAGTTTCCGTTCAGGAAGCTCCATGATGTTGCAAAATTAAGTGCCCAATTTAAAGCCCAATATCACGCAAACGAATCACTGAGTTGAAAAATGGTTATTAGAAACCCAGAATATTTTTGAACAAGCTATCCAACGGCACCCCACACCAAGGTTTAAAGAAAAACAAATTACATCCCCACTTTACGTGTAGGGAAGTACGGTCAAGGACTTTAATTGTTGAGCCATTTAGGTGACAACTGATTTTGAATTTTTATTAGTTAAGCTATGAAGTGTCCAGTATAAAGTGAGCTCTAAATGGCTCAACAAATTAAGTCCGTGATTGATGATTGATTTATATAGCCATGCTGAATTACAGCTTTCTAGTAGTAAAGGGTCACTTAGCTGAGCCGTAGACGGACAGACGGACAGACGGACATTGCGAAACTATATGGTTTCCTTGATGACTACGGAACCCTAAGAATGACGATATTTGCGAATATCTCGCTCCGTTAACGTTGTTGGGTTTTTACGAGTCCGATTTAAACCTGGTAATGTTATGTTTTAACTGTTATTTTTGTAATTTAGACGTTAAATTAAATAAAAATCATGACAGGATTAAAAAACTATACCATCTTGCTCTATTTTAGGAAATACGATGGTATTTTACCGACCCGTATTCTTTGTCCGCGAGTGTAGTTGGCTGCCTTGGTGCCTCGGTGGACACCAAAATTAACACCGTATTATTTTGGATCTGCATCGAGCAAGACACAACTCAATCAGCATTGTTATGGAATCCGACACGAAAATGTGCGACCTCGCGCTTTGTTAGTCAAAATAAGACTTACCAATCTACGCGTGCCGTAAAAGAAGGCGCCATTATATACACAATCTACTGAATTTGTGCGTACTTATTTCGGTATTTTTCTTATCCACACGCATTTATAATTTTGCAGCAATATCGTCATAACAAAATCACCGTTAAACTGACCTCTGAGCGCACGGAATTTCCTAAAAACACATGCAAATTCAGTGAAGCATAGGGATCTTCTTAGAACGGTCGGGATAAGGCACGAAAAAATCCAGTTAACGGTACTGTGTTTTGTAATAAATCAGTGTTTGCACGAGGTGTAATGGCAATCGGGTTATGAGAGGTCAAATATAAAAATACTTATAAAAAAAACCGGACAAGTGAGAGTTCAACTCGCGTGGTGAGGGTTCCGTATATAATCTAAATTTCAGAAGTGTTTTTGAATACTCAAACTTCTTATAGGTTTTCCTGTAATCTTTAGGCAAAGGCTTTAATAAATATCTGTAAAAGTGGTAGGACACAATGGACTCTCTGCTTGAATGCTTATATTTCGAGCAGATCAACTGGCAGCCATAAATAATAAATAAATAATAATAAATAAATATTAGAGGACAATCTTACACAAATCGCTCTACTCCCATAGTAAGCTCAGGCATGTGTTATGGGACTTATGGGTACTAGACGATAGCTCGATATTTAATGCATACAAATACTTTAAATAAATAGAAAATATCCAAGACTCAGAAAAAAATATTCGTGCTTATCACACAAATATTTGCCCTTACCGGGATTCGAATCCAGGACCTTCAGCTTCGTAGGCAGCGTCGTCGCTACCCACTAGGCTAACCGGTCGTCTAATATGTATACATTTCTCATGTTATTACAATGGTATATGGAGCAAACTTTTAAACATATCTTCGGCGTCGACTGTTCATATAAGTAAGTATTACACATGCATAATAAATCAATTACACACACACTCTAAATGATACAGCATAATTGGGAATGGATGAAAATTTTAGAAATGCCTGATTATTTTTTTGGTGATAGGAATAATCTTCCTTAGCACCAGAAAAAAGTTTCAGATTTTTCAGCTGCATCAATTTTTTTTGAAAAATATAAACAGTTTCCTCACTTACGTTTTGGGTCAGTTACGGCACCTTCCTCGATCGGTCTCTACAAAAAAATAAATAAATATGTGTGGTAAACTGACACTGGCAATGATATTGACACTTGCAGCAGCTATATTGGTCATTACCAGTGTCAGTTTACCACAGATATTTAAGATAGTTTTTTGTAATATGAGACAGATCAAGGAAAGTGTCTATTTATCGTTCTTGACCCAAAACGTAAATGAGGAAACTGTTTATATTTTTCAAAAATAATTGACGCAGCTGAAAAATCTGAAACTTTTTTCTGGTGCTAAGGAAGGTTCTTCCTATCACCAAAAAAATAATCAGGCATTTCTAAAATTTTCATCTATTCCCAATTATGTCTATGAATACAGTATCTACACGATTTTCAGTCAGCATAAATGTAAAAACTCTTACATCATCTCGACTGTGCGTAAATCACAGGCATACTCAAAAAATACATATAAGGCTTATTTATTCTTGGCCAACGCGGCTAGATCTCGCATCGCGCGGAATTTCCATTCAATCGGCTTGCGCAAGCGACTCCGAAACGGCTTAGTCACTGCGCATGCGCAGACGCGCTTAATTGCCTACATGTTTATGCCTGCACGTATATCTTGTATGTATATTGACAGGGCTTCTCGTATTAAGGATCCGTCAATGAAAGCTTTAGGCTAGTGTCTATGTGACAATGTAAACACGCTCTAGGGAATAGTATAGTGTCACTTTCCATAGAAAATTATTCTCGGTAAAATTGACGTCGGCGGTACAGTCACGGACTTTAATCGTTGAGCCATTTAGGTGTTAACTAATTTTGGTTTTTAATAGTTAAGCTAAGCATATCCAGTAAAAGGTGAGCTCTAAATGGCTCAACGATTAAAGTTAACTTTTAGATGATATGCTTGTCGCGAGATCGAGATTTACCTGAGTATATACTCGTTAACTCGTACGAGTACCTAAATCTCGCGACAAGCTTTTATATCATCTAAAATGTGTTATGACGTTATAAGTTGATACTAAAAGTTTTAAAGGAAAAGTTTATTTTATTATTTTTAGCGCACTTAATTAAAAGCTTGTTTTTTAAAAAGTTTGTTTACTATTAATTTATTTTTTACTTTTTAGTCATCGCTAGGCAGGTTTCTCAGCATATTGTCCGCCATATTATTTTCCGAGTTATTCTCAGCAAGGCAAGCCCTTTCATTTGATACCCATATCGTAGGAGTGCATTAAAAATAACTAGCCCGCCATCTTGGGTGTTCCGCCATGTTGGATTTTTTTGCCGACTGTACTTTTTTTTGGTATGTATGCTCTAAGGGTAGCCACCCCGCCCCTGCAAGAGTGCGGGCGACGTAGGTATCAGATATTAACAGCATCCAGACGGTCGGTCCTGCGTGGCGGGCTGAAAAAGCCATGCAGATTGCAGCCTATTCAGGGTGTATTATTCAAACGGGGCAGTGAGGAAAAGCCTGATGAGACACGAGACCAATAAAAAAAAACTGCAATCAAATATTAAAAAAAAACATCATCCACGGCCGGGCGCGTAAGAAAGATAATGTTACCAATCCAATAAATACTTCGTAAAATTTTAGTGACCCAAATATAGAGCCTCAGATTTGACGTAATAAGTGTAACAAAGTTTGGTCTCAGTTGGGTTTGCAAAAGTATGGTAAACAGGGTTGGCGATGAAACCGAATTTGCATACTTTTGTATCTCTTTGTCTAATAGCATAGGCGCTACGCTGCAATGGTAATTTGCTCATGTAAATTTCGTTTCGACTCGAAGTAATGGGGTTGCATAAAATGTCACTAAAGTTTCTTTATCTGAAGTGTGATCAAATTGAGCTAGTAAGATATAGGTACCTAGTATTTCACGTGAACATGTAGCTAATAAAAGTTTATGTATTTTACGATTTAGAGTACTATGAGAGCGTAACATTGTAACATTAGGATTTATATTTGCAGACAAGTTAACTCGCTTCCTGACAATTTTAGAATTGTCAGCTACTCCTTTTAGTAACGAAACAAATTATTTTATTAAATATTTTTGTTTCGTGTGAGTTTAACGTGGAAGTTACCACGATCAAAGTTTAAACGATATGATACAGAGAACTAATACTTATAATGGGAAAATAAACTATCTTCTCTGAAGCCCAGGACAAGACTGAGTCTATTTTGTTCTATGTGTTGTTGTATTTGTTAGTTATATTTATTATCTCTAACATATCGTTCTCACTTGTCAGCTACTCGTTACTTGTTCAGTATTTTTCTGCCTATTACTTTCAAATGCTACGGAATATATTTTGCTCAGACAACGATATATTGTAGCAGAACCAAGGTAACCGATATAGCCCTCGGAATCGCTAAACTTAAGTGGCAATGGGCGGGGCACATTGCACGTAGAACCGATGGCCGTTGGGCGGAAAGGTTCTCGAGTGGCGACCCACGTAATCACCCAAACTTTTATATATATATACTACAACCTTATTATTGCAGAAATAAGGTATATAATATTTTTGAGACTTTGTGGTGTATACATATTGGTGCCCTTGATCGTACTGGAAGGCGCGGCGTGGGTAGGCCCCCACAAGGTGGACTGATGACCTGGTAAAGGTCGCGGGAGTCAGCTGGATGCGGGTGGCACAGGACCGGTCACTTTGGCACTCTTTGGGGGAGGTCTATGACCAGCAGTGGACATATTTCGGCTGATATAATGATGATAATGAAGATATGTTGTTAACAGCAATGTGTTATACTCAGACACCAGGTTTTGCCCGCGACTTCGTCCGCGTGGAACTCCTTTATATTATTTAGTCACCTAAAATGAGCATAATAAGAGTTCAAGTCTATCTAGATACAGTATGTATAGGTACTATAGGTAAAGCACTCCTTAGGCACATTACAAAACATAACAATTGTTTAAGAATGTGTATACCTTTAAAACATGCTATCCAATTTAAATACCACCGATCATGAAAGGTACATCGACATAGGCTAAACAAAACAACGCGTGTAAGATCTCGATTAAGCTACAAGCCGGTACCATCGGGCACAGTTGACTGACCCAATGTGAACCCTATTCCAACGAGATAAGGTCTCCTAAAGGTCAGGGCAGCGTGTTGCTGCTTGTATACTTCAGATTATATGAGTTGGCCGAAATGCATCAAAGTAGTCCATTTAAAAAGCAACTCTACCGTCGAAGGCAGAAGATTGCAATTCCAATGACAGTTTTCTATAACGAAGGCCACATTATATGATCTCAACCTTAGGACGTAATGCCTCTAATGAACCTGGTAAAGGCTGGAAGACGGGAATCATTTACATTAGCAACAAAGCTAAATCTATTTGATTTCTCTTTGTACATTCTGATTAAACGTAAATTCTGTTCGTTTATTTTATAATTTTGACGTTACTAAATACAGCTTTTGGAAACATTATTAGATGTATCGTATACCTTTAGGCCAAACGGAAAATAAGCTGGTGAGGGATGTAACTCTGTAAGAGCAACTCAGAAATAAAGTAAATATACCAATACGGGTGTAGACTCAAAATTTATTTAAACTTCAAAAGAAAGAAGGCAATAAAAATGCTTGTGTATGACGAAAATCCCATTCAAATATCTCAAAAAATTACGAAGCTACAACCGTTTTAATGTTGCTTGTTAGAGAGAAATCGCTCGGGGATCGTGACGTCACGACCATCGAACGTCATAGTAAATGACAATCGTTTCATATCAAGGTGCGTTTTGTGGAAAAGGGACAGAACATATCCCCTCTTAAAACTTTGGACACTTATAACTTTGTGATTATTTAACCTCTTGCGTTGATTTTTTCTCCATTTGACTTCATTTTTAATCCTTTTTCGAGGAAATACAACATTATTGATTATTTTATCTAGTGTTTACCTACACCCGTATTACTGATATGTTATTGCTAATTGTGCGACACGAATTTATGCTTTTGCTTCTTGTATCGATATATATATATATCGCTGTCTATTTTTTTTAAACTTTTTTACTGTCCGGGACCAAAAAGGTAAAGACGGAACCCTTATGGTGCGATTCCGTCCGTCTGTCTATCTGTCTGGTCACATAGTTAAATATCTCAGGAACTACTAATGCTATCAATTTGAAATAGTTGTAAACAAAACTAATCCACTTGTATGGAATATGAAAAATTAAAAGATATAATTTGTAATTTCTATAAAAAAGGACGGATAAGAGGGGGTCAAAAATTCAAGGGCAAGTTGAGAATCATAATGAAAGGGCTTGAATTGCATATTCTAAAACAGTTTTTCTTTTTTTCTACAGTGGTATAAATTTTGATTTATAAAGGAAAAAATTGAAAAAAAAACCTTTCCCCCTTATCTCCGAAGTTAACCAAACGAAAAATTAAAAAAACAATAAGTATATGATTAATATTAAGTAACGTAAATATTACCGGAAAAGTATAACGAAACCTCTATCTAGCGTATTTTTGTTATTCTTCCAAAATCTTTTGTTAATTAAGTTTGTAATTTAATAATTCTGTCATCATCATCATCATATCAGCCGAAACACGTCCACTGCGGTTACTGTTTTCGTCCAATATCCCGCAGTGTCTCAAAACGAGAGTCTTTGACCAGTGTGTGTTGCCAGTGATGACATATGGCACTGAAACGTGGTCGCTTACTATGGGCCTCATAAGAAGGCTCAAAGTCACCCAAAGGGCAATGGAGAGGGCTATGTTAGGAGTTTCTCTGCGTGATCGCATCAGAAAAGAGGCTATCCGCAGCAGAACCAAGGTAACCGATATAGCCCTCCGAATTGATAAACTTAATAATTCTGTTTAAAAATTTTTTTCAAATTCTTATGATACTTTCATAAAAAAAAGTAAATAATGTGAACTAGTTATCTAGATAACCAGTAAATAGGAAATTCGTACGGCATTGTATTATCATATAAAGGACCGTATTTAAGAAGTACTAATGACCTCTCGTGATATTGCCGAAGTAAGGTACCTAAATTTTGTAAAATCTCACGAAAACATGATTAATTAAACTAAGCAAACGAAATTCTACAGTAATACAACAGACAAATAACATCAAACATCGTATAACTAGGTAAACAACCGGTTATTGAATAAGCACATTCATTAACCCGCAGTTAACCAAAAGATCAAACATCATCGTCGAACATTACCAACAAATCAATTTCAAGCTGGCAACCTTCATTGAAATTCTTTAAAATCCGTTGCGATTCGAATCCGAGTTGAAACTCAAGAAAATTCTTTAAAATCCGAATTGGAGGTTTATTTGGCTCGACGGATTAATATTTCTATGGCCATTGTCATTCATTTTGGTACGACAATTGTTGTGTTCGATGTGAGGCTTGCGCGTGGGAGCGAGCACGGACGAGAATGCCATACAAATTGAATAAGAATAGGTCGAGTGAGATGGACCTCTTGGTTGGATTCGCAGTCGAAACGTGACCTTCTGTGGGGGCGACGACCGCGAGTAATGCAGATGCGTCGGCCGCTCACACGTACTCGCCTCCCACGCGAGGCGCGGGAGCGGGCGAAGCTGGCTTGAAGCATCTACCGAGCACAAGTACGGCACGAGGCAGTTTTCTTCTTTTTATGGCATAAATAAATGACATGAGTGCTGAGAGTGGCAATTGTTATCTGAATATAACTAGGTACACCAGTATTGGAATTGCGTTACTGACTGATTGTCGAGTAGGCAGTCGACTATCAGTAATTTTTAATGCAAGCTATTACTGCGCAACAATTAAGTTTTAATGCAAAATTAGGTAGTTGTTAAAGTGTGACAAGTAAAATCCTTCCAAACAGCAAAAATCCGCAACATGCATCGTGAATCAGTTACAAATCATAAATCCACCACAGGTTTCGTCAACAATTTTTAACACTACAGTTCACACCTCACTCAGGTACTCACCCGGAACAAACGTGCCAAAAACACCGGCATTTTTACCACGTTGAATGGCCAGTGATACTCGTTGGACCAGGTAAGTACCAGAACGAGGGTCGCAGCCCCTTTCCGTCCAGCGCCGCCCAAGTATAGTAGGTAGGTAGGTAGGTAGTTGGCTGGAATACTATCAATTATAAAATTTGTCCGTTTTTTTTAAAGATATAGAAACATCATCGGAGCAAAAAATGTAAAAGACGAGGAGCGTAGCTGGAAATCTTTTAGTTGCGGAATATAATAGTCACAGAGCACCTTTCGAGGATACATAATGTTCATAGCGACTTCTCAAATAAGTAAAGCCCGACCAATCTAAGTAGACAACTGCCTCAAGAGAAAAACAGTTCGCGATACTGACAAATTATACTGGCAAATTACAATTCTACTGCACTGGCAAGAGCTAAGATCTTAAATTATGATGATGATGAAGAGTTGGCTTGGTCCTATTGACAATGGGCATGTAGAACGGTACCACATCTCGAGTTGCAAACGCCCATCCTATATCTACTATTGTGTATTACCATCGGAATAAGCGAGGGCGTCTCTCTTATCCCCAAAGTCAACAGCTCATCAATAATGAGCCGAGTGAGACATCGAATCGCTTGTGCTCTGCGCCCGCGACGAAAAGAGGTCCAACCACAGACGGAGCGGGCTCGGACCAAATCCGAGCTGATTTGGGAACTTTTTTGTTTGTATTCAAATCCGACTCGTTAATTTAATAGTGGAGAACATGATACGATTTAACGAAGTGTGTGTGTACGGCTTTCTCACGTTAAGTATTAATTTCTTTACAGTTTTAATAAGCTGTTGCTTGGTTTTAAACATGCCACTTTAGTTCTTAAACCAACCAACTTTAAAACATCAATACAGAATTTGTACTCTAACATAAATAGTCGCAGTATACATACTAGTATGTAGAGACATTGACAGGGCTGTGTATTCTTTGACGACTGCAGAGAATATACAATTATTAACTCTACGTTTAATGGGGCACAAACAATACAAGATACATGACAAGTAGAAGAGAAAACTAATTCTGTAGGACGCAAACAACTCATTCCAATTTTATGGTTGCTTTAGTTAGATACAGCATACAGCAAACAAAGGAACGAGTGTTCTTGAATTTACGGTCAACTTGTCGCTAAAGAAATGACAGATTAATAACAGAATGCATATATTTTCGCTTGGTCTATCATCATTACAATGAATTTAATTGTTCATGTTCACTTTAATCTTTAACAGCTGGGTTCGTAGCAACATTCCTGCGTAAACTTGCAGGCTACTAAACTTTAAGTATGTACATTATCAGGCTTTCTCTATATGAAATCCTCCTGGTCTATCATTGTCTCGGTTGCTATTTCAAGGAGTCCTTGCTTCGCTAGCTACATCACTTCTAGAGAAGGTCCCAACTTTTCAGAATGTTACTTTCCGATTTAGTGTGGAATCTAAACTTTATTTCATAAATATTCATGAAAAATTAAAAGAGCTTCGTTGCTAGTTATTGATTTATCTCGTAGGTCATCAGCAACATTAGTTTTGAATTTTCCTCGCATAAATCTTGAAAATGTTGTGTCTATAATTCCTAATAAAGTCGACTTTTTGCTTTCCAATTAAAACGAATACCTTACGGCTCATATTTTTACCGATCCATCTGAATATGATAGTTACGGAAAAGGCTTGCATCAGA
This sequence comes from Epinotia nisella, assembly GCA_932294315.1. NCBI lineage: Eukaryota > Metazoa > Arthropoda > Insecta > Lepidoptera > Tortricidae > Epinotia > Epinotia nisella. Next base: position 240,300 of record OW028676.1, on the reverse strand, counting down.
AAGTAAGATAAGGATACATTCGGATTCAATCCATCATTCGTATCTAGATATAAGCAATATAATATTCATTAAATTTTTCGGCCATCTATTCAAGTTACCCAGAATATTTCCTTGTATTTCGTTCAGAGAACAATTCCCATGGCTGTTATTCATGATGCTTACCGCCTTCGTCGCCACGGTAGACCAATGTGGCTGATCTCTGATTCTTACCACCATAGAGGTCTGGTTACTCTGGTTAAACTAGATGTTAGGTGAGGGACGAGTGCAGAACGTTTTGTGAACAGATAGAGAGGTCATTAGCAGTTTTTTGGCTGTCTGTGGCCGCGAAACTGACCGAATGTGGTTACCGTTGCTTCCCGGAATTGGTGGGCGATCTCGATACATTCTAAAGATTAATGTAACTTGACAGTAGGTCATATAAGTCATGTCATTTTTTGGGGAAGTTAATGGTTAATAGAGAATGCGGATATTTTCAAGTGTATACGTCTAAGAACTATGAACAGGAATCATGTGTCTAATAAAGATCTCGAAACTTTTCTTTGTAGTGGTTACTGTGAGATGACAAAAAAAACTATGGCGACAAGAACCTAATTTTAGGAGTTCCTAAAGTTAGGTTCTTGTCAAATCACTAGGAACAAACAACAAAGTTATTTGGCTGACTTCTGTAAAGCACTGAAAATTCCGATATACCTACGTCTTTCATTAGTTTACAGGAATTTTTAAGGACTTATTGAACTACAGTTTTATCTTACCACTTAGGCAGACGCTGATTCTGCAAAAAGAGGATAAACTGTCCATTACGACGATCTTCAGGTCCCCTTTCGCGTCCCTCCTATCTGCTGCGGGAAAATTGTCGGTTTCTTTGGGCAGTTGGCCTGAGTGAGGCAGATAGCTTGGAAAGGCTAAAGCTGTTCGGCCACGTGGAAAGCAGGAGAAGCGGGGCAGAATATTACCCGTTGGCTTGATGCATCCGAGATGGTTACACCTGCAGCCGTGAATCTCTAAGGGCCGCCATAGACGGACTGCTTAATAGAGCAGTCGAGACCTCATGCACTATGACGACTGCTCTCGTGCCGTTGGTCTCGACTGCTCTAAGCAGTCCGTCGAGTCCGTCTATGGCGGGTTTAAAGGATCGGCCACGACTTCCAGCAGCGTCGGCAGCGGCAGAGGTCCCCATATGGTGGAGCGCGATGCCGCGCTTCGATCTTTCGCTACCACGTGGCTGAGCTCTACCGCTCAATAATGAGGGCAGTGGTCCGTTTGGAGAACACCACTGTCTAAAGCTACATATGCCTTCCGGCCGCCATGGCAACTAAGTTTCGCAACCAGTTGTGATGCAATGCAAGACTTTTTATTCTTTGTCCGCAACTAGTTGCCATACAAGACTTATTTTTCTTCCTACGCAACTAGTACGCCATGGCTACTGAGTTCCGCAACCAATTGCGGTGGAGGATCTTTTATTCTTGGTATACTACTTTCGTAATTGGTCAATCTGTATTCAAACTATTTCAATAATGTAGTTATGGCCAAATGTACCGTCATGAAAACAAAAAATGCAGTCATTGATCATCTTGACATTAGTCATACTTCCATCTGCTTGGAATTTAGGTTTTACTGAAGATATTACACGTATTTTCATGCTGCTTTATTTTTGACGTTTATAAGGATTATAAGGGACTGAAAACACCGTGACATTGCCAACACGAATGTTCCAAGCTTATTTTTGAATAATGCTAATGGTTGCATATGAAGAAAAAACATCCTTCTGTCGCAATTAATCTTTTTTATAAAATTTTTGTACGCAACCAGTTGCGTAGAAAGAAAAATAAGTCTTGTATGGCAACTAGTTACGGAAAAATAATAAAAAGTGTTGCATCACAATTGGTTGCAAAACTTAGTTGCCGTGGCGGCCGGAAGGTACTTATGATGGTCACGAACCTCAATCATCAGGTTGAATCATCGAGGTGAGAGAGGTTTCGTTTTCCATACTTGGTGTACTTTGAAGACATGTATCAAAGTTATTATAAATAATTATCATAATACTCTGAAACCGCCCACAAACCGCTGGACAATCCATCGCTTACGCCGATTAATCATTTGAATTAAACATTTTTGTGAACTAACACACTGTAGAACGCCGTATGGCTAGTGGGGAAGCAGGGTAAGTTATGTCCTTCTGGTTCTGTGCGGTGTACGGAGTAGTTCGGCGCGGGTGGCATTTATCTAATATCGGGCCGATAACCGCGTTGTGATGCCACAGTATAGTTGCAAGGATACAGAAGGGATAGTTAAATATAATAGTTGATTAGAAACCAATGGACTGAACTTTTCAAAAAAATGTTTGGCATGCCAACATACATACCACTGATGTGGCTCAGATTACCAATATGTATTGGTTGTGTTGTGTGCTGATTTTGATTCTCATAGTACTGTGGGCGAAATTGTAAACTCGTGGAATCGTTTTATACCCTCCATTTAAATCCCTTGGGGAATAACTTTTGGGACAATAGAATCCTATGTTCAACTCCGGGATCAAACTAAGTTAGTGCAGCGTAACCATGAAAAGGTAAGCATGTAAGTATTGTTTATCGACCGAGCGAAGCGAGGTGTTAGGTTCTTATAGGAGGCGGCCAACTGTGCTCAATGTTCTTAAATTTTAATAATACTTATATGATGACAGGGGCGGCTCACTCCGTGGTTTCGTCGCACTGCTACAAGTACACGCCGGCCACCTTAGTTGGTAGGTATCTTAGTGGATGTTACGTAACGCACGCGTTCGCGCTTTACATCATTTGCTTATCAATTCGCTTCGTCAATGCAATTTGTTGACAGACCTTCTGTACGTAGTACTATTATTTATTCTGTGATAACGATAACTTTATAAAGTGATATTTTATGTATCTTATTTTTTATTATAGGCAACAACACAAGTGGGAGCGATTATATAATGTCATATAATGTTAAAACTCAATCGAAATCACGGATAAAATACGACTGAAATGTATAATGAATGAATGAATCCCACTCATGGTGGGATGTCGAAAATATCTTACCTGAAAAGAGAAACAACATTAAAATTATTCCACTTGTACGTTCCTAAAGGATCTGCTAGACGGTCGGCAACAAGCCCCTCCGACCGAGCGACCTTGGTCGGCAGTCGGCGCGGCAGCGACTTGTAGTATGAAATTTTGCTTCAAACAACTGTCTACTGTCCCCTTAGGCTGCGTTTCCACCAGAGATGTGCGAGAATGCATTGCGAGGGATGTGTTTGTCATGAACCAATAGGAACACTTCATTTACCTATCCTCGCTTAGCTTAGCTCTGGTGGAAACAGCTCAGCGGAGCGAGGTTTTTGTACATACAAAAGAAGGGAAAGATATGTGTGCGAGGAATGTGTTGCGAGGGATGTGTTGCGAGGCGGCGTCTGTTTGAGGCTGCGTTTCCACCAGAGATGTGCACCCCGCCCGCTTATTTAAAAAGAGCCCGCTACACATCCTCGCTACGCATCCTCGCACCGCTCAGCTACCTCGCACATCTTTGGTGGAAACATTCACACCGTTACACCTCCTCGTTACACAGCCTCGCACCGCTTAGCTACCTCGCACATCAGATCTCTGGTGGAAACGCAGCCATAAGTATCGAATAGACAAGAGTGAGTGTACTGTTGGACACTACGCTGTGCTCGGGCCAACATGGCGGCGGGAGAGGCCGACGCGCGCCGACGACTTTATTCTTTTACGAAACGTCGTGAAAAATGGACGCCCGTGGTAAAGGTCCCTCCTATCACGCGTGGAATGTATTCATTCACGCATTTTCGCGGCGAGAAGTTTCAAGGCTTTGAAATTTTTGCGAGTTACAGTTTATTTCTTATACGTCTGCTTATTCAAAACCAAGTTTGGAGTTGCGAGTCACTCTCGCGCCCATGCCATGCACGCAAATACGCAAAGAGTCGATTTGTCAGGATGTCGCCGTCGACGGATACGTGTGGGAGGACATCATCAAGCCTAGCAGTTGGAATGCAAATAAAATTAAGAGGAATTATATTATAGATATTACTACATATGTAACAAATAAAATGCGAATATGAAATCCTATCCAACTAATATTATAAATGTGAAAGTTTTGATGTTTAGATGTTTGGATGTTTGTTACTCAATCACGCAAAAACGGCTGAACGGATTAAGACGAATTTTGGTATACATATAGCGTATAGCCTGGATTAACATATAGAATACTTTTTATCCCGGGAATCGTCCCTTAAGTGGGTGAAACGAGGAGCGAAAGTTTGTACGGAGCTACGATATAAACGAGTTCCATACGGACGAAGTCGCGGGCAGAAGCTAGTAGATAATAAATTGTAGCACAAAAGGACTTAATCCAGCTGGTCGATATTTTCCAGATGGAGGTTTAGGGGCGGAAGGTTCAGCACGGCTTCGAGAGCAGCTGTTGGAGAGGTTGACATAGCTCCAGTAAAGTAACGATAAACAAGCCGTCTATGACAGACTGCTCAGCTTTGCTCTTAAATATTGTTTTCTGAGTCGTTTGCCTATACCAGGCTACAAAGGACTATGACACTATCAGCCTCAAAATTAGACTAAAAAATTAGTCTTAGACCCCATCTGTTACCCGCTAAACGACAACAGATAGCGAGGACTACTTTAATAGCCTTCTGCAAAATTCCGTTAACGTACGGATTCCATGCCAATTTCTGGTACTTTATTAAACATAAATAGGTAGTTGAATCGTCAGATAGACACGAAGTCAATTCAAAACTATTTTTCTCAGAATTTAATTTCAATTTCACGTCGTAACGAACTCGATTTCATTGAAACTCAAATGTTAAGCACGTCTCCGCCACAGCGTCACAGTGAAGTGGAATTATCCAGTAGCTCGCCTTTAAACTTGAATACTTATTGTGGAAACACCCCTGCAGGATTTATTTTCGTCGCCATGATTGTGTGCCTACTTATGCATATGTTTTTATGGGATTCCACTGAATCAAATGGCACTATTAATAGCCCTTACAAGTGAGTAGGTAGGGAAGAACGAATCAGTAATAAATTTCGGAAAAAAAACTTGCTTTCTGCCGTGCATAACAACGTGATTCAATTTCATTGAAAAATATTTGCACTTGTTGATGACAGAAAAGCATTTATCTACACTCCAGACCAAATATAAAGGCTACACTTTGTATGAAATTTGGGTGTACTTGTTGTCAGTTGTGCTCACAGCATTTAATCAATAACAAAAAAATCGCGTGATCCTAAACATTAGCAGGCTAGCCGAAGCAAATATACTTCTTTTCCAAGAACTGTAATATGATGTTCAATTTTCCAAAAACAGGTAAGCCGTTGGGAATCGTACTCTCACGGGACATTTCGTGAATGTTGTCAAGAGAAGTCAGGCTACTGCTTGTACATCTGTATGTATTCGTCAAGTTTACATTGCGTACGTACGTGAGGCACATTCGTATGCGGTGCCTCATCGTCGCCGTCATTGTTTGCGAAATGGAGGTTTAAGCTTTAAGGTTATTTACGAAACTGGGCCGCGTTTTTTGACATCACTTAATACCACGGGCAATCTATCATACGAAGTAGGTACGGTAAGTAGGTGCGTGAAAGAAAAGAGAGGCAGAGGAGGAGCGCCTAACCGGTGGATAGACACAGAAGAGGCAAGGAGGGCTGTTATTATGAACACGCTCATTCGTTTTTAGGGTTCCGTAGCCAAAATGGCAAAAACGGAACCCTTATAGTTTCGTCATGTCCGTCTGTCCGTCTGTCCGTCTGTCCGTCTGTCCGTCTGTCCGTATGTCACAGGCATTTTACTCGAAAACTATAAGGTGTATTTGAATAAAATTTTGAGGATAGGTGTATTTTGTTAGCCGCTATATAGTTTTGTAATTAAAATGACAAAAAAAAAATTTTTTTAGGGGTGCACTCCATACATAAAACTAAAAGTCAAAAAAAAAAATTTTATTTTGACCCCCCGTGTGGCACATCAATCGATAGGCCTTTCAAAATAAATATAAGGTTTCTTAGCATTTTTTTTGATTAAGTGAATAGGGTCGGAGATAATCGCCCCGAAAGTCTCTAAAATTCTGTCCCCCCCCCTCTAATATTTGAACGGTGTATTTTAAAAATATGGAAAAATTCATGGACATAGGGCTTATTAATTTCATTCACCGAAAATTGTTTTGAACAAGATCGGTTCAGTGGTTTTCGAGATATTGCTGAAAAACTGCCTTCCTCAAAGAAAAGGACGCAAGTGCCGTAAAATTTCTGTGACGATACGACCTTTTTAATAGGCACGGAACCCTTCGTTTTGCGTGGTCCGACACGCACTTGGCCGGTTTTTTCTGACGGTCTGAAAATATTTTACGCATAAGTACCCTCGGGGAAGGCCATTTGGGGGTTATGTGGGACTCTCCTCCCGCCGCCATCCGAGGAGCATACCCATTAAAAACACACCGGCGTCACCCGCATTACCGTTAAGGGGGCGCCATGGGATCGCGAACATTCCACCCGAACCTCACGGTCACCCTAACTAACTAGTGTAAACTAGACCTCTGAGTAAGCTTAGTTCCACGAATCGCGGCGTCTAGATATACGGGTATATATTAGGGTTGAAGCGAGGTTAAAATAAGTTACAGAATAGTACAGCTGGAACCAGCGCTCAGACTTGCCTGCGAATGGCTCAGAATAGTCAGAATAACTTGCTTGGAGGAAGGTGGTGCAAGACCTCTGTGGTAATCACGACCCCAGCAATGAGGATACGACTGTGACCAAGTGAAATCAAAAGAATTTACGAAAAACTCAACTGTTTTTTTAACAAATATTATAGTCTATGTCACTCCCACGATTAAGAGGAATCCAACGACACCTCATATGTCCAAATCCGTCAAACGGTTTAGGCTGTAGGGCGTTAAGACATACACACATACATACATACGCTCGAATAACATAACCCTCCTTTCCTTCGGCAGTCGGGTAAAAAGGTTGAGATTATTTTGAGTTGACCGAATTGCATCAAGTAAAATTTCGATCAAAGTGGAAAACTAATAAATAATATTCGCCGCGCGCGGGATTTGAACCCGCGACCTCTGGAATCCTTCCATCACTCTAATCCAACTGAGCTACCGTGGGCCCTCCTTGATCGAAATTTAAAATTTCGTTAGCGGACGTTTCTGCTTAATTAACATTTACTGCATCAAGTTAGTAGGTACGTTCAAAAAGCAACTCTACAGTCTAAGGTAGAAGATTCAAATTCCAATGACAGTTTTATAAAAAGTCAGCCATAAGTAAAGCGAACTTAGGGCCGAGATTCGGTTGCGTAAAATTTACGCACGCTCAAGGGTTAAATTTAATTTACGAGGCATAACCGTATAACGAAATCGAAATTATCTATAAATATTAAGTAAATGAATAGGGATACACTACGATTAAAATCAGTTAACTACTGACATTTGGCATTAACAGAATAAGAGTTTATTTTGTAAACACGCTGCCTATAAATATAACGGTTGTAATAAAGACTTAATTACATTGGTATTAAGGTAGAATATCCCAAGGTTTGATCCAATCTGTCAGTGGTTAACTGATTTTAATCAAGGTGTAATTGAAAGAATCATCATTTGAACCCTCGGCTTTTATAAAAATCTACCGAGATAAAAGAGAAGTGATTGAAAGTTTAATTGATTAAGCCTTCGGTAGCTTAGTTCGCCAAGAGCACTCAGTTCGGTTTACGGAAAGGTGGCAGGTTCGAAACCTTGCTTCAGTTAATTTGATGTTCTCAACCCCAGAATCGGAGTAGGGTTAGACTAGCTAGACTTTATTCACCTCTATACGGGTACGGACAAAACGGAAAGAACCATGTAGCGAAATGTCAAGCCGTCATGAACTATAAACAGTATCCATGTCCGAGCGCCGCGTCAAGATACAAGAAATCCTAGCATGCTTACCGAGCTCAAGAGCTGGGCAAATTCGACTTGTTTAAACCTTTCGATACATTTCTATAAGGTATTTGTAGGCCTAGAGGCCTGAAAATACTTACATATTACTATTTGTATGTCTTGCCCTACGAATTCTGAAAGTCTTCGGCCACATCTCAAGGAAAGGCCAGTCAACGGAGAGGCTCGTCAACCAGGGAAAAGAGCACGGAGCCGATCGCCAGCACGCTGGACGGACATAATAAAAAGGATTTCGAGTACAGCATAGCCCAGTGGGAGCACAATGCCACAAACCGTCTGAAATGGCACGTTAAGCTAAACCAGCGACCATTGGCAAGAGGCATAACACCGATGAAGACCCACCGAGTACACCATTAACGTGACCACGGCCACTCTGACAAGAGTACGACTGAGAAGAAGGTGTTTATTTCCATATCTCGTGACCACGGGGTCCCGGACCTTTGGGAGGCGTGGGAGACGAAGCCAACAGTGATCCATTTACGACAATTGAATCTAGTGAGGGATACACATGGAGGATACCATCTCCGAGCGCACAACATGATACAACCCAGACATGGAGGAGACTGGGAGATGTTCCCCGCAAGATGCAAAGACAATATCAATGCAACACTATGGCTGCGATGGAAAATAAGGTGCTTATTGAGTTGAGTGCTGGCAGAAATTTAAGGAAAAAACGTACTGACTCAGCATGGGGACTACTGTCCGTTCCTTCTCATCCATGAGAGAAACCCTGTGCCCTGCATCGTCATCGCCATCACCATAACAGCCAAACGACGTCTACAGCTCCTCCAAAGAGTGCCAAAGTAATCGGTCCTGTGCCACCCATCCAGCGGACTCTCGCGACCTTTACCAAGTCATCAGTCCACCTTGTGGGGAGTCTATAACCACGCTACATCTTCCGGTACGTGGTCACAACTCAACTCGAGAACCTTTCCATGACCATCGGTTCGACGTGCAATGTACTCCGCCAACTGCCACTTAAGTTTAGTGATTCGGAGGGCTAAATCGGTTACCTTGTAGCAAAGCCCAGTATATCGCTCGTTATTCGTGTGATACTTATTTTCCCCGTACGATGCTAGTCGGGCCGGGCTGCGTCCCAGTGGGGGACCGACTTCATAAAGATAAGCAACAACACTGGAGGAATATAATAGGATTCTGTAACGGACGTGCCTCTTTATTGGACAAGCTTTATTTTAAAACAATGAATGTTCTACAAGAAGTACAAGAACATTGTGAATAGCAATGTACAAGTTGCAGAACATTCTTAAAAATCTTAAAATATTAGGAAAGTTCTCAGAAATTTCCGGAAAATAACACGAGAATTTAAAAATAAGTTTCCTTTAGGAAGTATAAACAAACAGAGGTTGCTAAGTATCCCAAATCCACGGCTCATCATTAATTGTGCAACTTATTCTGTGTTACTTTTCCGCACGAGTGCGGAAATGAGCACTTTCCGTGCATATGTTGAAACTTTAAAGAGCCATATGTACTGTAAAACGTTGTACGATACACGTGCAAATTTCCTATTTTCTGCACTTGTATCGTAAATAACTATTATAGATTACAATAGGTAAGCATTTGACCACTATCCCTTTTGCCCTCAGCAGATGGTAAGTGGGGGTGAGGTCGAGAGTGTTGGTGTTGCAATGTACATCTAGCTAGAAGGTGACTATTTTTTCTCATCAAGAAAAGGTCTTAAACTTTATAGGTGTAAGCAAGTTTTCGTTGACTAACCTAAACTAACTGTAACACGTCTGACATTCACGCGTTTGAAGCCTTTTGTCTAACCGTCAATCTGAAATGTAAGACCAGACGTGATCGCGGCTTTGGTTCTGTTGGGCCTTGTGAGCTACCTTTTTTCGGCGCAAGCTTTGTCAATCGATATTATCGTGATGTGAATAGGTACCGGACCCGGTAAATAGTAAATAGGTACCTATCGAGTAAATCTAGTTAACTGCCTAATATAAGACTTCAAATGTTGCCAACGATTCGACTAAGAAAGAGTTATCATGTCAGTACGTTAGCTGTACAACTCACAAGCCTGTCATTAAAAAAAAAAAAATTTTTTTGAATTTCGAAAGAGTGCATTGACAAAAAACGAGAATCGGTTGAGAAATGCGACCAGTAGAAGAGAACAACCGGACAGCGTGACAGACAACTGACGTACGGACATACGAACGATTTTCGGCCCAAGATGAAGCGTAGAACTGTGTTCGCTTCGTTCGCTTGTTCGATAATGTACACATTATGTTTACTTCACTTCATCTAATGTCAGTCATACCACTCGGTGTAACCTAAACATTTTAAGTTGTAGTAGTAGGCAGTAGTAGCAGTAGTGGTAGGTAGTAGTAAATCGGCTACGGTATCCCCTGCCTGTCGTACAAGGCGACTAAAAGGGGCCCTCGGGGTGGTACACGGTTGCAGTTGGGGGCTGCAATCGGAAAAAAAAGGTAGATACCACTGAGGCATGACGCTAGGGCGGCACTGGTGCGTTCCGTAGGAGATCCCAGAGCCGTCCAAAATGCGTCGAGGAGTACCATCGGGGGGTTTTTAGTCGGTGCGAGTCCGACATAGCCTCCGCGCTATCCCCGTGGCGTGGAGGTATCTCATAATAATAAATAAATAAATATAAATATCGTGGGACAATTCACACCAATTGATCTAGTCCCAAACTAGGCAAAGCCTGTACCATGGGTACTAGACAACGGATAAACGGATAAATACATACTTAAATAGATATTAAACATCCAAGACTCGAGAACAAACATTCGTATTCATCATACAAATATCTGCCCCGACCGGGAATCGAACCCGGGACCTCAAGCTTCATAGTCAGGTTCTCTAACCACTAAGCTATTCGGTCGTCGTAGTAGTAGTAGGTAGTAGTGGTAGTAGTAGTAGTAGTGAGAGAACTGTTAGCCGTGCTGGAAGGCGACAGTCGCAAGAGGAGTAAACCCTCGTCTGATTCACACGATCGCGGTCATCTCGGGTCCTCACGATGCGCCCTCCGCGCCCTCCGCGCCCCCCGCGCCCCCGCGCCCCCGCGCCCCCGCGCCCTCCGCGCCCCCGCGCCCCCGCGCCGCCACGCCTTCGCCGCCCTCGAGAGAAAGCACACAGCAGGATTAAGTCTGCGGGGTCTCCCAGGGCTCACGGTTAGCTTCAGAATTAACCCGTAGGCAGAGATTAGTAAATTGCAAAGACTGCTAATTTCTATACAATGTTGCGTTCCTTTAAAATAATGACCTTGCTGTAGCTAGTTTCCCTATTGACCTATTAGTAGGGAAACTAGCTGTATCGTTGGTGTGTGTGGCTTCTGCTTGACACATTGGCGTCATCTATTAAGAGTTTTTTCATTGAGTTCCTATGAACAAACAGATGGCGTTATTATACCACTAGTCTCTGACGTAGACAATTACAAGTTCATTTGAATTTCAAGATAATGGTGGATAATTTCATTCCAAAGCGATGCCTTCCAATATGATATCAACCACTATGTTCCTGGCGCTCGATTCCATTCCATTACAGTGCCATCTAGCGTTCCTGATAATAAACAGTGAGGTTCAACCTCGTAAGTCCCAGATTGATTATTGTGTTATTTAATTTGGATCCTTCGTTATTACATTAGAGTCCGAAACTGGATTTAATTTTGTACGTGTACAAGTACGCGGGAACTTGCGAGGACAAGTGTGAGGAAACGTACGAACGTGTCCCTATTTCAGTCAGTCTCCGTGCAAAAAGTACTGAGGTTGACTGAAGTAGCATGACAAACACGAACGTTTCCGAGAAAATACGATGGAAAACAATTATGCACTACATCTGTAGGTACTGTACCTACTGGCAAGAATATTTTAGACTTTGGTCAGAAACCGCAGCAATAATATTGGAACCATTAAATTGTACAGTACTAAGTTACAAATACAAAAGGCGAGCTTAATGCCATAAGGCATTCTCTACCAGTTAACCTTAAGGCCAAATAGATTAATCAGCAAACAATCATAATTTATTGATTGGAATAAAATAATTAGTCATACATAATTACAGCATTTATAATAACAGGTATCTACCGTACATTCGAGATGTTCCTAGATTTGAATGGTCTCGCTGCTATTTTTTAAACATTTACAAAATTGTATAATTTCAAATCTACAAGATAAATAATAAGTACATAAAATCACGCCTAGATAGAAAATGTGGATTCAGTATTTAGATACTTACTTAATATGCTTAAAGCGTGGCTTGTTTCTGAAACCAACAAATCGCAATTTAGACTTGTAAAATTGTAAATCGTTGCTTGGCGGTGCAGACTTTTAGAATTGTAGATAGGAGAGAATTGATAACGTAGTGTTGCTAACTAGTGCATCACACCCGGAAATCACTTTGGTGAAGTGGAAGTGGAACTGATGATGAAGGCCACAGATGACTTCTGGAACTGGTACTTGAAACTGTAAAAGAACGCTACTGATTCTGATATGATTCCATTGAAATAGCAACTAATGAAGTCCTTAAAGTCAAGTGTGCCAAATCGACGGAACTCCTCAAATATTATCGGCCCACATACAGTGATACGGTTTTCGTCTGTAATAATCATCGTATTTACTCTCGGAAATCAGTCCATGTGGTAAAGTGGAAAAACGTGGAAATGTTCATTTGGCTTGGCGGAGTTCTAAATTGAAGTCGGTCAAAACTTTGTTTTTAATGTAAATTATTAGTGCTAATCGACGCATTCATATTTGACGGAGAACCAATAGGGTAGGTACAGTCGAGTTCTCCAATATCTATACAGACAACCTTTCAAAAATATCTACACATGTGTCTTATGTCAGTAATAATAAAGCCAGTGTACAGATACTTTTGAAAGGTTGTCTGTATAGAGATTGGAGAACTCGACTGTACCTACTCATGCTCGTGAGAAAGATGGACAGATTTAATCGAATTGTAATGGTGGATACAGGCCCAGTTTAATATTGAGCAAGGTATCGTCGCACACGGTTCGTGGAAGCCCCGCCGAATTTAAAGCAGCCCACGACCGGTTAGCCGGTTCCGAAAAAAGAAAATGCAATTCTTACTTTATAATAAGAGTATGCCGAGTAGTGAGGGGCTCACAGCAGGCATCGATAAAACTTCACCAATTCTATTGAAAGGATACCAAAACTATATTATATCAGCAAACGGGACGAGCTGAAGGCCCGACCACCTGCGGCGGTCAGCTATAATTTTGTAAATGGTGTGGTCACGTGCCCATTGTGTACTCGGGTCTTCGTAAATAAGATCGGGTACGTGAGCCACACCAGAGCACATGTACGACATCAGCAACAGAGTTGAAGCAGTCGCCGTAGCCGAAATCGATCAAGAGAGTATTGTATTGTATTGTTGAGAGTACTGAATGTTAGAATTATGTTTGTTTCTCTCGTTATCTGTCATAGTTTTAGGTATGCAAAAATAAATAAATGCAGTAAAGTTGCGTGATTCACAAGTTGCAGAGATTTATTTAGCAAGCAATTAAAGAATGTCTGACTTGGCTCTACGAAATATCTCACAACTTTTTACGGTGCAAGAGTTTCGAGACTTAGCCTATGAAATGTTTTTTTATAGGATTACTTTTTTGTTTGGAAATGCTTTAGGCAGTTTGGGAAATAGGGGGTTATGTGGGACTCACTTAAACATAGCATACCCACTAAAACCATACCGTCGTTTTCCCGCTTTGCCGTGAAGAGGGACGCCATCGCCATGGGATCGCGAACATTCTACCACGACACCTTCCGGCAGCCCCATATCAGCCGGCAGCGGGTCTTGCGGCGCAGCAACTCAAAATTTCGCGGCGTGGCGCCGCAAGACCCGCGTTTCTCGGTAATAAACGCGGGTTACTGCGGCGCCGCGCCGCGCCGCAAAATTTTGCGTTGCGGCGCCGCACCGCAGACATGTGGCCAGGCCCTTACGCTGAGATACTAGGTAATGCGCGATTTACAATTGCAAATGATGTGTTCACCTGTAATTGGGTGCATGTAAGCCCAAGTACTTAAATGTAAACATTCAAATTACTGTCAACATGTAATTTAAATGTTTACATACATTGGTGTCCCGTAGTTTCTTGTTTGTTAGTTCCCGTGGTTTTAACCGATGTCTGAAAAGAAGGCTCAGGTTCTTAATATATCTGTGTAACTATTACCTATAGATCAGTCGGTTATTAAAAGTGAAGTTTGGCATATTGAATAAAGCATCCCATACAACGTCCACCCCTGCGGTTGCATTTATCACGAAATAAAGCATCCGTTTTTTATCATTTAGCATCAGAAAGAGATGAATTAGATGAGATTATTCGATGTTAGAATTCTATGCTGTTAGGATACAAACGAACGGTTATTAAATCCCACGCTAGCAAGGCATCGTTTTATACCATGTGACTCATCGGCACCAAAATGTGCGTCACAAATACTCACTTAAATACCGGATTAGCTATTCGATTATTCGCAATTTACCGATTATATCGGTTCATTAAGCCACATCGCTTAGCCACGACACTATCCCTTTAAATTGCAATCCAATTTCAACTCTATTCCGTGGTATTAACGATTTCGCTCGGTCACTAACTTGCATCGTTATACAAATGTATGTTATACCGGTGGGGAATACTGGAACTATTGGGAGCGGGTAGTGGTGTAGCGAGTTGGCGTAGACGGTGGCGCCGCTGCGGGGTGTACGGTGGGTGGTGGCGGGTAGAAAGCTTGGGAAATTGGCGGGCGAAATTGACAGTTTCGGCGCAGGCTGGGCTGCATTCCGCGCCTTTATGCGCGGGCGCACGGCGTCTGCGTCGACTCGGCTCATATTATAAAGGATAGGCTACACAAGAGTTTAACGTATCTTCGATTTTGTCTATTCTCGATGCTGGATTTAAACAAAATGAACGAACACTCATTTTAGTGACCTGTAATTTTTCGTAACATAAAATTGAATGCTAAAATGCTCGTTAATATTTTTTTATGGAAACCCTTTACCTGTTTGTTACCTCCCGGGTATGCGACGCCGCTCCCGCTTCCCCTCTTACCTCCACGCGCTCGCTATATGTACTTATGCGCTTCACAGCGTATCCAGAGTGCAGATGTGACGTCACGCGGTGAAGTGACGTCACACGCTATTTATTACGAACTAGCGTCTGCCCGCGACTCTGCGTGGAATTCGTTTATTCGTAGCCCCATACAAACTTTCGACCCCTCTTTTACCCCCTTAGGGGGGGGGGGGGTGTCCTAGATAAAAACCTGACAAGTGCGAGTTCAACTCGCGTGGTGAGTGTTCCGTATATAATCTAAATTTCATAAGTGTTTTTGGATACTCAAACTTCTTCTTTTGGTTTTCCTGTAATCTTTAGGCAAGGAACTATTTTCCATATTTTTTTCAAAATTATAATCCTAGTAGTTTCGGAGATAAGGGGGAGGGAATGGTCAATTTTCGTCTTTTTTCCTAAATGACTTTAAATCTGTTTTTGCTAAAATTATTAAAAAAAATATCTGACATGCTTACAACAACCCCTTTCATTTGATATGTCACACAATACAGTTAGCGAAACTTTTTTTTTTTTAATTTTCCAGTTTACCCCCCAAAAGTGGCCCTTTTGTTAAGAATTCATTAATTTACATTACGCGTCCATCTTTGGGTCACCAATTTACATATGTGTACCAAATTTCAACTCAATCGGTCCAGTAGTTTCGGAGCAAATCGGCTGTGACAGACGGACAGACAGACAACCGAGTGATCCTATAAGGGTCCCGTTTTTTCCTTTTGAGATATCGGAACCCTAAAAACTATCCTTTTAAAAATGTCCTTCCTCGGGACTCAAAATATACCAAATTTCATCTAAATCGATTCAGCGGTTTTAGCGTGAAGAGGTAACAGACAGACACACTTTCACATTTATAATATGTATTAAGTATGGATCTCACTCAGCGCATACTATCTTTATCTTCTTAAGTCCCTGATTATTTTTTCCATGTTGAATTTAGAACCTTCGCTCATAGCCTTAGGGTTCGAAACTCGATTTGGACTTAGAAAGCTATTAATAGATTTAGAAACGAGGTGAGTTGAGATAGGATAACTCCACAGGCCCCAACTGGCCACAGCTTTATAAAAAAAACGCCCGAGACACCGTCCGAACAAAAAGGCGAGGGCAAACCCTTTCCCTTTTTTGTTCGTCTACCTGCCCTTTCCGACTGGAAAGATGCAAATCACTGTTTTTTACTTAAATATAACTAGACTTAACTTTTCGTGGGGAGCAACTCTTCATGATTCAGTAGGATCTAAGAGTACACTCTGCCTCTCATTTAAAACTTCTTTTACAGTACACATGGTGTTACTTTCCCGCACTAGTGCGGAAATGAGCACTTTCCGTGCATATGTTGAAACTTTAAAGAGCCATATGTACTGTAAAACGTTGTACGATACACGTGCGAATAGGTAATTCGCAACTCGTGTCGATTTAAAACACTCCCTTCGGTCGTGTTTTAATTTATCACCGCTCGTTGCGAATTTCCTATTTTCTGCACTTGTATCGTAAATAACTATTCTTGCGTTAAAAATATATGTTTGTTCAAAGCGTATTGAACCAAGATAGCAGCGAGGGTCAAGTATTATACTATACAGTGTACAGTATAAACATACACGGCAGGCATGCAGTATTTACAAATATTGCATAACTACTTAAGTAAAACTACATAGATGAAGTGTCAAAATGTCTGGTCTGGTTAGTTTGTCCTTCTTTCAAACATATACAGGGTGTCCCAGAAGTAGAACGTCACAGTGACACCGAAGGTAGGTCAGCTGAAGAGAAACCTAACCAGCCTATTTTTACGTCGTTGGACGGGGTGTGTGGGACCTCCGGACGGGGTGTGTGGGACCCCCGTACTGTGTGTGGGACTGATACATAGCGAATGTCAAAACGTTAGCTTGAAACGGACAGAAATGACGTTATCACCAACAAGTCCCACACCCGTGACACAGGCTCACATTTTTAGTTATGCGATTCACAATTTCAACTAACTTCACACAGCCAGTATAACTTGGTCCCAACAGTCGCAACAAATATGTGCAGTCTCAGGTCCGATTTAAATACTGGTAGTTGAAGTTGTAGGTAGCTGTCGTGAACCAGCCCTGCATTTTCCCTCCACTCCTCGCCGGTCAGAGCTCGTAAAAGACTAAGAGCTTAAACCAGTTTGACCGCAGGAAGTGGTCAATCAAGGAGTGCTCTAGCTTACTGCGACAAGGTACTAACTGTTGCACGTCGCTATGGCGCTTGGGACCTTGTTAAATAACGTGATTGCCTTTAGCCGCCTTCCAAAATGTCAATTTATATCTATAGCTGTTCAGGTTTTATATGTATAATGAATTCACAAAAAACTGCCGCGTGCAAAATCTTACGTTACAAAAGCGTTGATAAGGAATTTGGACGTTGATGCAGTATTATATTATATATACGTACGTTAAGTATCTATGCGTTTCAAAAACATGTACCTGACCGCAACTTTGTCGACTGTATAACAACAAAGTTACCGTCTTTGAGAGATACAAGCCTCATTTAGACTTTCTTAATTAATCTTATGTTACGGTAGAATTTCGTTTGTCCAGTAATAGGCTTGTCCTAAGATTTTTTTACGATGCCATTCGAACCAGTTTTTGGAGAAGAACAACTTTTTGTATATGAGAAACTACAATTAAAGAACATAAATACCAAAAAAATAATGAAACAAAGATTGACCTCGCTGGCGGCAGCCTAAAACGCTTCATACTAATTGACATTGAAGTATGACGTCACAGTTAATATTTGTACTAATCGTTGTATGGAAAATCAAGTAAATTGCTGTTTCGGTCGTGAAATACTGCGTTTAGGTCCATAGTTGTCATACAAATGCTATCGGTAGCTTTAAATATAATTTTGGACGGTAAAAATAATGCATATTTTTTTCTAAAAATTTCAAGCTTTTTATGATTTAAATTATATGTTGTGTTTTATACCCTATTAGCACGTTACTATTCATGGATACTTAGCCAGACAGAGGGAAATAATAAAATAACACACGTAGTATGTGTATTACGTTCAAAACATACTTGTGGTCCAGATTATTTAAGTTTAAATTTACATAGCGTTATAAGTAGACACAGTAACTTTTTCGCTACATCAGCTACATTTATTTGCCTTTTGCTTTCAATGTTTCTCTATTTTCTTTCACGTTTGTAGTTTTTATGAGTAGTATTATAGGCATTTAATACTAGTATATAAAGATAAATTTTCTCCAAATCCCTTTTTAAAATCAGTTCGTTCGAAATTCAAACGGTCGGGCGTCTCCGCGCGCGGTCGGCGCCGCGCGCGCACAATTCGTCGCGCGCTGACGTCACGCGCGGCGGCCAATCGCGCGCGGGGCGCGGCGAGCGCAGGCGTCAGTCGCCTCCGCCCATCGGCGCGAGCGCCGGTGCCGCGCCAACCACACTCAAAAACCCCTCAAAAACCGTGTTTCAGTAATACAGGACACTTGGGTACCACTGTAAAGCAGCACTTTCCGAGGTGAGTTTTTCGATTTTTGCGTAGTTTTGTTAATTTTTTTGTGTGCCGGTTGTATCCGGGTTCGGTGGCTGGGCAGCCTTGACCGCCGCGAACCCGTTCACGTGTCTATCGATTCATACGCCTATTCATAACCGCTAAAAAACAGATTTTAAGTGTCTCGAAGTGTGTAGGTAGGTACTTCTCTTTTTGCAAGTCTCGAAACCTTTGTCTATAGCTTCTTTCACGCTTAGAAGTCTTGACAGTTAATTTGGAATGTATGTACTCGTAGGTGTAACATTAGACAGAAATGAGATGCGTGAATCTAAATTGGGGCGCGCGCGCGTTGATGTCTTTCTCATTAGTGGGTAGGCACATTTCATTACGAGCGATTTCTTTTTGAAATATTAATTTCTGTTACGAACTATACTGAATAAGTAAAGAGTAACATGTAATACGTATTGTGCAGTATTTTATAAGGAAAATGATTATGCACCTTGTTTGTGATCGTTACTTGAAGATATCTACAGATGTAGGTATTTAAAATGCGGGTAGGATTTTATTTCGTTGTTAAAGTGTTCGGTTGAATGTTCATTCTGTAAACGTATGTTCTTATCTCAGTCTTAAATGTGTATCTGCAACACTTTTTAAGCATTAATTGAATGTATAAATTGGTTTCTATCATAAATTGCTGTATTAATTATGATAGGTGCGGTTTGTAGGTAATTAATTAATTATGTAGCTTGGGCTCAGACAGTTCTACAAATACTAAAATTAAACGCTTGAGTCGAGTCGTTATAAAAAAAATTATAATTGAAAAATAATATTGTTATTGAATACCTATACATATATCACAAAGTATTCATTTTATTTTAGACTGATTCTTACTTAGAATCTTAAAAGGTAGGTTACATATACAACTCGACTAGATTAATATATTAAGTGTTAAAAATATTCAAGAATATACCAACGTTTTATTGTCGACGCCATCTGTGTACGTATTAAAAGAAAAAAGCATTAAGATCCACGTATTCCATATAACTATATAACGTTATTTCGCGGCATCGGCCTTAATGAGATTCTGATGGAGATGTACGTAATTACATACATATGTATACAGATGTATATGATATATAGATGAGTTTATTAAGAAACCGAAGTGTGACGTTAGCACCTTTGTGGGAACCATGTCGGCCGTTACCAATGTTACCATAGGCCCGGCCTGCTTATGACAGATGTGCAGTTCCCGAATAATAAAAATAAATAAATAATAATAACACAATATAATTATATAACACTTTAAACCCTCGCGCGTAGTACACATATTTAAATTACTAGCTTCCGCCCGCGACTTCGTCTGCGTGGACCCGGGATAAAAACTATTCTATATTTTAATCCAAGCTATAAACTATCTTCGTACAAAATTTCATCCAAATCGATGGAGCCGTTTGAGCGTGATTGAGTAACAAACATCCAAAGTTTTGCATTTATAATATTAGTAGGAATGTTTTTCACGGGTCTAACGCGATATTTTATTTCTGACGTTTCGATTTCGACGCGGGGCGGGATACACCGCCCATGGTTATAAATATCGCGTTAACCGTGAAAAACAATAATTTATGTACGAGCAATATTCGAAAATGTTGCCCCCTGTTGTTTTACCCCTCATGTCTCCCTGAGCGAGTGTCTCTGTGGATCCTCTTGTAATTGACAACATTTCATTTTTTCATAGCACCTCAAACTAAAAACCATTCAGAGATTTGGGCTTGCTGAGTAAATATAAAAAAAATCACGGATTTTTATATTGGGGTGATTCCACGAGCGTTCCAACCGCCGTCAGTCCGCTGATAATTAATGTCAATGTTCCGGCAAACTGGTATGGCATTTGCAGGTATTTTTTACAAGTCAGGATTCCTACAATTTTTTTGGAAAAGGGGATCCAAAAGTTTGACAATAATGCGTTCAGCGGACTGACGGCGGTTGGAACGCTCGTGGAATCACCCATTTGCTAGTTCTGTGCAATAAAGAGTATTTGTATTGTATTGTATTGAACCTGCTAACAAAATTTCACGAGAATCGGTTGTGAAATGCGCCCTGTAGTGGAGAACAGCGGGACAGACGCCGGACATACGAAAGAATTTTGGCCCAAGCTGAAGCAAAGAACTTCGTTCACTTCGCTCGCTCGTTCTATTGTTTTTTTTTGTAACTAGGCCAGTACTTTTAATAGGCTTCTATTTTTTGAAATGAAACCAGGGATCGGATACCGGTATTTTCTCCATACAAATTAAACCGGTATTATTTCGTTCTTTGGTTATAATATCACTTTTGATCGGGCAATCTAATAATACGACTATGTTACCTAAATACACGATAGAGCCCTACATTAAGAGCCTAAAGTAATTCAAAATATTAGACTACTTCGGGGATTTTTGAAAAAACCCGTTCCGATCCCTGAAAGAAACAGGCCGTTTTTCAGAAGAAAGGGTACCTAATTGTAAATCAACTTCACTGTATCCATTATAAGTATTTCTCGATTGTAATTCTTTCGTATGTCCGGCTGTCGGTCGCATTTCTCGACCGAATTTTGTGACCAGGTTCGATAATTATATATTTTTTGTTGTAATCCAGATTTTGGAATAAAAAGAAAAAATGTAAAAGCTCACTCGTTCGTATCTACCTATAATATAATCTCGTAAGATTATGTACCGCGAGTTTCTTAATAAATCGTATATTATTTATACATCTACATCTCGTACAGTAATGGCGAACGCGATTAACTTGCAGACACTCGATAGTAAAGCACTTATGTCTCGTAACCCAGAATCGGTTGCAACAGACTCAATTAGCGGCGGTTATCCGTAATCGGGCAAAATGTGGACGGTTCTGTATTTAATTGTTTATAATTGCCCCCTGGTCACACGAGGTTGCGACATTACAAACTGGTCCCCGAAATGGTCTTTCACAAGGATGAATGTGATTTAAGAAGCTGGGGATTTTGCAATTAAATTCAATATCAATCCTATCTGTGGTGTCAGTGTGTCCTGCATGCACTGGACTATTCGTTAATACGAGAGATCGCCTCAACTAAAACGATTCTCGTATGATTTCAATATATCAATAATGCGCTACAAAATCGGGCCCCGAAGCTATAAAACTGTTTGTATCAAGCTGAGTCGATAGAAAACGAGCCATTGAGTTTGGTTTCCTTAAAATAGTTAAAATCTGGGGTTTACTAAAAATGCCGTTTAATTCTTGTTTATAAACGAGAGAATCAAATGATTTTTCGAAAAACCTAACTGCTTTTTTACAAAATTTATAACCTATGTCACTCCTACAATTAAGAGGAATTCAACGACACCTCATATGTCGAAATCCGTCAAACGGTTTAGGCTGTAGGGCGTGCCAAAGAATAAGACATACACACATACATACAAACATAACATACGCATACGCTCGAAAACATAACCCTCCTTCGGCAGTCGGGTAAAAAGAGGGCACGCTGCACGTTAGTGCTGTCGCCAAGTCAAGCAAACTAGGTATTGTTCTTCATTTTACTGCTACCTCTTCCCGTAGTTAATTAAAGTAATTATTACATAACCACGCCATTAATCTTGTGATAAGGAACTTTCCCGTTTCCATTGTTTGGTAGAATTCCAAATTCCCTATTTACATAGTCAGTGACCGTGAATGTACGACTCAAGTGTTTGTGCGTGTCTGTGTCTGTGTGTGTGTGTGTGTGTGTGTGTGTGTGTGTGTATGAGCTAGGGCTGTTGACCGTTGTATGGGATTATAAAGAAGGCAGGATGATGTACGATACGAAGTAAGACATAATTTTTTGTACACATTTTAATTCGTAGTATCATTTTATTTCGCTGCATATTTATTTTCGCGTGACTGTTACTCTATTACTTGTAAGCTTCTTGTAAGTTATCTTATTTCATAATTATGACAGAAAATATTATAGGAAATAAAGATGCATTAATGATATCAATTTAATTTTGCTCAAATGACAAACTCTGTTCGTCAACTAAAATATTTACATAATTTACTGTGTTTGTAACAGAGAGGACACGCTGCTATTTATAGCAAAGTAACATAGTAAAAAAAAAAATATGTGGGCGACAAATATTTAGCATATTTTTCATACGCATAGTTTTAGTGTCACGATGAAGAGTTAATTTTTCAGCATCTATTTTTTGGTTGTGAAAATAGCGTGTACTTAATGTTATATTTTACTACATAATACGCGAGTGACATCCCTGATGAGTGCATATGTCTGTGTATTTGTTTGTGTCTGCATGTGATGTGTGGCACCGTGTGAATTCGCCCCCTAAGAATGCGGTTGGAAAAATCTGACTGTAATACGTGAGGTGACCATAATTTTGGGACAGTGGCGTATTTTTGCTAAACAAGTTTAATGGTACAGTGTTAAGAATAAGTGCATAAAAGAGCCTCCCTAGCAAAATTATTTATTTATACACCGAATACGGTTTATATTCCATGTTCTAAAATATATATAGATGATTTATATAACCTAAAAATAATTTAAATCTTACGTTTTGCCGTTTGTGTAATATTATCACGCGATCTCTGACAATTTCATTATGTCTAAGAATTTAATTTCAGATGTACCTACTTGATCTTTAAGAACTAAATACAGCTCACGAGAATAAGAAATCTAGTCGTCAAATAGAAATACATCACGAGAAACTATCCATACAATCACCGTCATGAACACATATGTTTACAACGTTACTAAAATTGTCAAAACATCCGACCTTCAGATCATTGAAAAAAAATGCTTCATGAATATTTTTGAATTCAAATGTTACCGTCCATCTCGCATGTATCGGCACATGAACATAAAGAGGTACGTGAGGTCATCGACCCCGACAAAACCCGCTAATCCTAGCCATTACGACTACATTCTCTAAAGACACCGAGACGCGTTATTGGACAATGCCACTCACATCGCCACTCAAGGCTAGATTGGCTACGGATGAGTACAGTTACGAGAACTGTCTGGTCTTAGGAGAAAATTAAATTAAAACTAGTGAACGAAAATAGTTACTACATATTTTTTATGTAGGCGAGTGATTTTTACCAGTTTCACCGGGAAATAGCAATGAGTAACTATTTGAACCTGGATAGGAATAGGACTTAAAAAATGTTTAAACTTTAAATTGATTCTCAACTGATTAATAAAGTACATAACATCTAATATTCGATACAAAGCATAAATAATCTCAATACGGTCTAGTTTTCCCTCTGGGTTGGAAGGTCAGATGGCAGTCGCTTTCGTAAAACTAGTGCCTATGCCAAATCTTGGGATTAGGTGCCATTTAAGGCACAGCCGGGAATAACGCTAGGAGGATGATGATGACAAAGCATAAATAATGTTTAAAAAATATATTGGAAAATAGAGATCATTCGTTCATGAATGAAGTTTTTTTTTAATATTGCAGAAGTAATCGTCAGGACAGAAATGTAGATTGGAGCAGTAGGACATTAGGGAAGTTTAGACCAAGGTAAAAAACTTACAGTATAATATTCTGAGAAATACCTGTTACCTGTAGCTATTGCGTTTAACTCAACATGTAAATAGGTACCAAAGTCGCGTTTCATAGTATACTTTAAGTTTTGTCTAACTTTGTAACGGGCAGCACACACGGTGCTAACTTGACCGTTTCCGGGGATACAACTGGACAAACAATAGTAGTTAAAATAGTATAACAGATGAGAGTTCGACTAAAATTCGCCTTATTTGGTAGATCAGGTGTGAGCAATTGACGGCTAGAAATTCTCTCATAATATTATGAGTGCTCCTTGAACCGGCAATGACTACTAATGTAATAGTTGTATATTTTATAAACGTTTGTGAAAGCAAGACAACCTTCACCTATTCCTAATATGTTACTTTGTTAAAACACCCAAGGCTAGATATAAATAAAAATCCGAATTTCCTGTACACGAACTTGATTTGCGTGAACTTCAAACATTCCATTGTTTCACTGTAACTGTACGAAATCTAGTAAATTAGTCACTGACGCATGCAATTATGGTTCTTATCCCCCTGACTTAAGGCGTAATAGGTAAATAATTTACATAGGCAGTGACCGTAAATTTCTCGTGAGAACAGCCTGCGCCCGCGCCGACGGACCGTGCAGACGGTTTTTATTATCCAAATTAAATTAGATTTTTGTATGTGTTTTGTTAGAATGCGGTTTTTGCTTTGCGGCGTTTTGTTGCGTGTTACATTTGTGTCGAAAAGTGGTGCCAGTAAAAGTAGATTCTTGTAACTGAGTAATTTCTGATAAATCTACCGGCGCGTTATTGAGGTTAAAGGTAAAATGTAATTTTGTCTCTGCAAGTTCAGCCAATACACATTTATTGTTGAATTTTGTCCAAAAGAATAGGCTAGGTTTCCACTACTGGGTTTTTTATCAACTTCTTACTTACTACGCTGGCTCGATGACCCCAAAGAGGATCTTAGCCTCTGACACAAGACAACGCCACTTCCCTATTCTGCGCGACCTCACGCCAGTTGGATGCCTCAAGGGTGCAGCTCCCTATATTTCCTCCGCTCCCAATTCCCAGTCCCAGAATCGTCTGCCAGGTTTTCCTCTCTGCGACTAAGAGCTTGCTCTCTTCCTTTAGTGTGAATGACCAAGCCTGACAGCCGTACATTTAGATTGGCCTAATAACAGTCTTGTAGACACGAATCTTGGTAGACCTGCTCCTTTGGGCCCATGTCTACAGATTCCCAATTCTACAGATTCTCATGTCTACCGATTCCCAATTCTACAGATTCTCATGTCTACAGATACTATAACCAACCAGTAATTATTAATCTAGAGCAATAGATTTTATATCTTCGGAAAAAAGGTACAAGCTTCCGAGCATCTTAGGGCATTTTGGACTCGAACTTCAATCTCCTGCTCTCGTCGGTTGGTATCAGCTACTGTGCAACCTAGGTACTTGAAGCGATCTACGCCCTTATAAATTGTAGTTCCGGCTTTGAGATCCTCTCTTCTGGCTTTCGTGTCCTTGTACCTTTTCATTACAAGATACTCTGTTTTCTGTTGGTTAATTCTGAGACCAATCTTTTCTCCTTCATGTTCGACAACCCTTGCCATGGCTTCTAGGTCTCGTTTGTTCTGAGCCAGCAGTGCCACATCATCAGCATAGCCAATGACGTTTAGAAGTCTTTTTTTTTTTTTACTAAAAAACAAAATATTTGCTATTGCTTATAAAGAAATGCTCGTTTAAAAGACATTCCTTAAAAACAGACGGCAACCAAGTAGGTACTAAAAAGCATACAAAACATTATCATGAGTTCTATATCGTTTCCTTTCCATATATTTTAATGAGACTATCCTCAGTAAATGGGGACAGTTGGTCGCAGGAGCACGTTAGGAGTACGGTCACGGGTGATTCTACGTATTTTAGACGAGTGTGTGGGACGTCGTAAGGACGGTTAGTGGGCGAGTGTGACTAGAATATGATGAGGTATATAGAAATACTCATGCAGAACACTTTAATAACGTATATTGTAGTTAATATCTGTTGGCAGAGATGCAAACAAAACACTTGTTTTACACATTTGTTAGAAATTCCTGTGTATCGGATACGGTTTCAGAGAGCGAAACACTAAAATATCAACTGTGTGGTTTACAACAATGGGTATTGTATTGTTTTGAATTATTACTTAAACATTGCACTTCTAAATAACAAAAAGCACCTCAAAATTTGCCCTAAAGGATTCTAGAAGTGTTCAGCGTACATCGAAAACCAATATATATGGACAAAAGACCGCTCCCAAATGGCAATCAAAGGCGTAAATTACGCCATAAACCAAAAATGACACTTGCAAAAATAACACGGCAAGGGACCTGTATCCAGGCCATAAAATTAAAAAAAAAAACACTCCAACATGAAAAGGAGCTCTCGATTCTCAAAACTACCTGGTATAAAACCTGGCAAAATTATACTCGCCCACGGCGAAAAAAGGAACTAACCATTTTGAATACTGATTTTACTACCTCGCATAGACAGTGGCGCCGCAACTACGTACGTATTTTTATTTTAAGTTTGTCTCTATAATAACGAGGCTTTGTTCGTTTATTTTTTCTTCTGTAATTCGAAATTTGAAACGTTTTTTTTTATGGTTATGGACAAAGGAAACAATCGGTCAAGCTGGCTGGATACAAAGGATGCTGTGAGAGATAATAACGGTTAAGATTAATGTTTTGTTCGTTTTAAGAGTTAGTGCTTAAGAGTGGGCTTAAGGTTTAAGAATGGGGTTTATGTCTGCGCTTCCTTCCTGGGAACGATTGTGGTAACTTTATTGTAGTGCTCAGGTATAAATTATATACTGACAAGGATTTTGCGGGAATGGTGGGAGGATTTCTCTTACTTGTAGTTAAATCTCGAGCACGTTTACTTAGAAGGCAGCTAACCGACTTTTTCGCAACATTCTCTCTAGATTTTTTTAAAACTTAGTATTACTTGGAGAATTCTAATGTGATTAATATTGAAATAACTGCCAATTTATACACAAATACATATATATAGATTCCTTAGCAAACTTACAATTTAATCATTTCAGTGGATTTTTCCAGGAACTGCTAGAATGCTCAATCGTTTAATTTTTTTAGGGCATTTACCCTACACGTACGCGAAATGTATTTTTTTTTCTCTCAAACCCATGGGGGTATCGTTGGATAGCTTGTTAAAAATATTATAGGTGTTTAAAACCATTTTTCAACTAAGTGATTCGTTTGCGTGATATTGGGCTTTGAAACCATAATTTTTATTCCAGTCATGTGTCCCCCCTCCCTGCTGGCTAAATGGCTACTACTGGGAATGTGAAAAAATTCGTGGCAGTAGTACATATAATAAATTTAAAAGGAAAGCTATCACGGCTAAGAAGGCAGAACTAGTTACCGAGAAAAAGTCGACCAACTTAATGGAAATGCCAACTTTCGTACAAATTCGGCCGACGCAACCGCACCATTTGCGCGCGCATGTCGATGTAACAAAGACAGACAGGCAACTACGGAACCCTACACTGCGCGTGGCCTGACACGCACTTGGACGGTTATTTTCAGTTTCTATATTGGTAAATATCAATTTACAGGTCATAATACATTTGCAACAGAATATCTTTTTAATAATATATCTATACAAAAGTATACAATTATGAATTGGACAGAACAATACATAACATAATGCGGAAGCAATACCTAGGTACAATGTACGGTCGACGCCAAGTACGTTAACACTATTCGCCTTATTGCAATGGAATAAGGTGCAAAAGTGTAAACGTATTTTTGGCGTCGACTGTACCTACCATTAAAATTAACATTTAAAATGATGGTCAATCAGTCAATTTTCTCCCTGTAAAAACTCATCCACGCTGTAACATGCTGCATCTATAAGAGTTGATTTTAAGTGCTAAGGTATCCCATAATTTTTTAAGTCGTCGGCACTGACAAATGAAGTCGGCCGAGTTGTCAAATCGTAAGTTTACCCGCTCTTTTGTTTATATGTAAATCTCGTCACGGCCAATTTCGCCGCGTAAAGGTCGAGTAGGTACCTAAAGGTATTGATGTCATCAGATTGCCGGCGTGGGAACCAAGATGTGGCTCTAGACCATCTGGTGACCATGATCACGATAGCGTCTGGGGATGACGATTGATCGTCGTTGGTAGAATCGATCGTGATTGTATCCAACCAGTCATTTTATTGAGCTCCGGGCCTTTTGACTTGTGAATGTGTGCGTGAGGCTAGGTTTATAGTTTGCAGCCTGCAGGTCCAGTGACAAATAGGAAAGTTCTATTTTAATCAAGATTAGAGGAGTTTGAACTTCTCTGGAATCAGGAATGGGCCCGTTAGGGTCTAAGTTTTAAAAATTTAATCGAAATAAATGGTTCACTGATTTTTGTTTCAAAGACAAAAAAATCATATGCGCGATTTATATAAAATTTCGGTATAAAATGATATAAGTACTTACCTAATTAATAGAGTTACAATTTTCATTACACATTTCAAAAGACACAACACCTGATGAAGGTGATAAATCAGCGTTTCAATGAATGTTGCCAGCAATAATTAATAATAATTATGCCAACGAATTCGGTCTCGTTCGAAACTTAAATGAATTAATTCAGTTTCCGCACGATCGAGTTATCTCGTCGGGTCGCGATAATTAATTTTTGCAGTTCATCGCAATGCCGCCATTTTTGTTGGACGGGCGTTTATTTTGCCGCTGCGTTTCGACCGTTCACAACAAGATACATCTATGTATGTATACTTTATTTTTGTCACTAAAATGGAGTGTATTAAGTAATATAATAACGGTTCAGTGTCTTAGTAAAAAAAACAAACGATTTTCGCCAAATAGTGCCAATGGTTTATGATTAGTTTTCCTAGCTTTTTATTTGTCATTTATTTATAACAGAATAATAATTGTTAAACGTCCAACCTATATCTGCCCGGTACGAATTCATCTCGCCAATCTGTAAAAACTTTGAAGACAAAAACCGCGCGACCACAACCGGCATAAAGTCGTTTATATTCTTCCGAATACCTAACGAAGTACTGTATTTAATTAGCTTTGTTTGGACGGTTCGCTAGTTTCACAATAATTCCAGAACCCTGCATCATCCGTCAAAAACAAGTAAAAACTTTATCATTGGCAACCCAACCGGATGGTGGTTTTTAAAATAAAACATCCCGAACTCATCACTGGAATATTCCCCCTGAGCAATTAATTCAAATTTGGAACAGGTCGAATTCTTTTTCTTTTTATCGGAGCAGGTAACTGGCCGGTGTCTGTCCACCTGCTATTCTGCCAGTTATCCAAGATCCCCTTGCTCGCTTCATATTCCCCTCTATCGCCCAAGCATGGTATGTCCAGGGGAGGTAGGGTAGGTCATTATAATCTGGCCCTGAGTCCAATGCAGCCACCTGTGAAGTTTACACGGGTTCTATTGACAGACGTGCCGTATTGTGCGAGGAATCATCTGCCAGACGTTCTTAAGGTATTTTTTAGAAAAAAAAACTATTATCGATGATTTATGGTGTGTTATTATTAGATATGGCGATGGGGTCTTTGGGCATGCAAAAAAGAAGTTTGTAGTGTATTATACATATTATTATATCTGAAAGATTACAACTGTCGTTTCCTCTAGGTTGTATGTTAATATTAATGCATTGGTGCGTGAATCACAATCTACCCTTTTGTTTAAAACCTTTGTGTTGTACGCACTTTGAATGCACAAGTTAGTTGCTTCAAATCTCGCTGTGTATAAATAAATCATGACTTCCTTTTTATTGTAGCGTAGAATTATTAAATATAATTATATATATAGGTATTCCTAGGCAGGAGGTAGGCTATTGTCTTATTTCTTATTACCTATTTATGGACTTATTTTACAATCAAATATTTATACATGTAATAAAAAAATATTATTCATTTCCAAGATATTTTCTCAAAAGTAAAATAGGCAGTAAACTAGGTAGTAAAAATAATAATATGAAAAGTAAGAGAAAAATGTCCAATTGCAACCCGTTTATCACCCACCTTGCATACGCCTTCAACTAAAAAGAAATGCTAAAATGACTATAAAGACGTACATTAATTGAAACCACTGACTCGGAAAGCATAAAAACCCAATTACCATAATTTTAAAATTGTAATTCTAGCGTTATTATGATGTAGCCGGCGGAACGTTACAATTACAGCCTGGATAAATAGAGAAGTCGTAAAATGTCTGAAGTGACGGGCGTAGTTACCAGGTTGCGTTGTTTGTGCGGGTTGTAGGTACAATAGTAAGCGTTAATGATGAATGAATCGATTAGTGAACGATTGAACAATGAATGAAATGGTACATAATGCAATTGTGGGGTGGCAAGGTCGTACCGTGTTTTGAGTACTTTTGAGTTCATTACGCATTTGTATTTTTGACTTGCACCGTCTCGTCCGTAAATGAATGATTAAATTTAGAAGTGGTTATTAATTTGCGTCACCCTAGGCCGTGAGTGGGATTTTCTGCCCGCTGCGCGAGGAGAAAATCTCACTTTCTGGCCAAGGCAAAATGTAAAACTTTAGATAAACCATGGGAGGTAATTCGCAAAGCCCCAGATCGCATATTTATGGCGATCGTATATTTATATAATCACCTGCGATCTGGGACATTCACGAATTCACCGCCCTAGGTATGTAATGTACTATTAACATCGTCTTATGGACAGAAGGGGACGTCCCTAGGATACCGCTTTTGTTTCGTGTAGTCAGTCATTCATTTGAAATACACAAAAAAGGGAATATCATTATGTCATGCGGCGGACATGAGCACCGAACATTGATGGAAACATCGTCTGGAGCAGACTAGATACCTTTTTTGTTTGACAATGTTGTTATTGAGAGAATAATTTGTTCAGTAAATATAATAAAATTCAATGTTACAGTTTGAAAAGTTATTTTTACGCTAATAAGCTAAATTAACAGTTATGTTTGCGACATTGTCAAATAATTATCCGTAGGTAAGTTAAAAAGCGATTTGAAATTCCTAAAATTCGTGGAAGTCTTTTGTGTTGCACGTTTAAACAAGTATCTTGTTGCTCTGCTTCAAAGGATTTTCGTATTTTATTTTCAATCGTTTGCTCATCTTTTCATTTTGATGATTAACATAATCTAATAAAGTTAGTAATCCATGGACATTCTTAACGGAGCCAGTATTAAATGTAGCTTTTGATAGCCATGATAACAAGCACAGCGACTCGTGAAGGTGGATTTAGATCTAAACAATTTGACGTAAAGTTTTGAACGGTGACGGTGTTTGGTTTGGTGTTCATACATTGCATTTAAAGAAAGAAAGAATACATTTACACAAAGACGCACAGAGACACAGGGAGTAAACATATGATACCATTGACACATATTGTGTGTGTCTTCGCGGCAGTGAATCGGTCGCTGTCTGAGCATTAATGCCGAGGTATCGTCAGACACTTACAGCGCTGATTTTCACACAGCGCCGTTTACGTGACCCACGGAACGCAAAATAATCATCATCATCATATCAGCCCAAAGACGTCCACTGCTGGACATAGGCCTCCCCCAAAGAGTGCCACAATGACCGGTCCTGCGCCACCCGCATCCAGTGGACTCCAGCGACCTTTACCAGGTCATCAGTCCACCTTGTGGGGGGCCTACCCACGCTGCGCCTTTCAAAGTCAAAATAAAACATAACAATTCCAAAATAAATAAAAACGAATGCAGTAGCAGAAAGTAACAATAGAAAAGATATAGAACAAGAAGAAAATTAATGGAAAATAAATAATAAGGAATTTATATAATGTCAACTATGTGTCCACGGTAGGTCACAAACTTAAAAATTTAGAAGAGTGTTTGATCATACTTATAAATACTTACAATGCGTAATGCACAATTAATTAAGTAATTTCCTTCCTTAAGTCCGCTACAAAGTTAAAATCAAATTCTTTGTTCTTCAATAAAATTTCTATAGTATTCGGTGTGCTGCGTCAACCGCCAACCACGGCCTAAGGCTCGGACGCAGCATGCATCTGAATCCCTGCCCCTCGGGCGGGCTGCATGTAGTCAAGCCCCAGAAGCCGAACAGCCAACGAATCGGCCCGACAAGCTGCCGACGTATCTCGCCAAAAGCCTAACGCAATCGGAATTAGCGTTCGAACATAACCGGTCGCCTGAATAAGCCATTACTGGCCGCAATTACGACGGCCGTATACGGCGACCGGTCGCCGCATAAACATACGTGGCGCAATATATACGTCTAGACTGGCCTATTATTTTAGTGGAGGAAACTTACCAAAGGTATTTGAGGTACGTACCCTAAAAACAGGGAAAGGACTAATATAAAAAAAATTATTAAAATTTAAGTTGTTTATTGCAATAAAGAAGACTTATTTCTACATTACATCTGTTATACTCTTTTATATTTAAGATTTTGTGAACTATGATGTGATGGGGGAAGCCCCCATTTACAAATAATATTTTAAGTTTAGACTAAATTAATATGCGTTCTATATATGCTTAGCTATTTATTTTAACTTAGTCATTTTATGTTCAGTGTATGGTAATTCTGTTTTCGAGTCTTTTCTTAACTATATTTTTGGCTCTATTTGGCTTTTCTAATATAATATCTTTGACTTGTCTAGGGAAGCTATTTAGTATACGACCATTACTTAAGACGGAATGTCATAGTACTCGCCCAGCACACGGGTTGTTTCTTTGTTTCAGATTAAGTGTTCCTTCGTTAACATAGCTGCCAACTTTCTGAATTGCATGGTTTATATATTGAACCTTTTTGCCCGACTACGGCAGAGCCGAAAGTAAGGGTTAGGTTTTTAGCAGTCTGTTTATATTCACGTGTGTTCCACTGCACTGTAGCGTTTACAATGCTGAACCGATTTTGATAAATGGAGCGTCAATCGATTCGAAATTATTCTCCGGATGACATAGGCTACCTTTTGGATGCTAAAGAAAAATATGTTGGCTGTCATACAAATAAGTGACCCACTTTGAAAAAATATTTTGCTATCATAGCGTGTGGGGAATCAAATGAAAGAAGAGAAAATTTCGAGTTCAAATATCATCATCATCATATCAGCCGAAAGACGTCCACTGCTGGACATAGGCCTCCCCCAAAGAGTGCCAAATTGACCGGCCCTGCGCCACCCGCATCCAGCGGACTCCCGCGACCTTTACCAGGTCATCAGTCCATTTTGTGGGGGGTCTACCCACGCCGCGCCTTCCAGTACGTGGTCGTCACTCGAGAATCTTTCCGCCCCAACGGCCATCGGTTCTACGTGCCTTTGTGTGAGTTCAAATATATAAAAATACTTGTTCGTAGTCGGAATATAGTTTTTTAAACTTTTTTATGATTGTTATACTAAGTACTTACATACGAGTAGATACATCGAACCTATTGGAGCCGTTATGTTTCGTTTGACTGGTTCATTATCAACAGGACGTCACGCCGCCACTAACCCAGCATGCACCGAAGACCTTAAGGTTCTACAAAAAGGTCTTTTTCGGAGTGATCCTCGTCCTTCGACGTGGAATGACGACGTTCGGTACATTGTTATTCACGTGTCGACCGTTTTTGTAGGAATCGCCTTGTGGGGACGTGATGTGAACAACAATGCCTTCACAATCTCAACTTCATTCGTTCTATTGTATCTTGACTCCGGGATTCATAAAAACTGTGTGTAATCGGAGGTTAGACTTATACTGGATCGACTGAGGCGAGTTGTGAATGTCAGCTTAGAGTGCACGGGCATTCACATTGAGAATCTAGTCGCAATGTTACCCAAAACAATGTGATCATGATAATTATAGAAGTAGTTTGTGTTCATAGCCATCTATGTAGTGAAATATAACTGTGCCCTGTCCTGTACCCATACAAACAAATAACATTTTGTATGACGGAGGGGTGAATG
The DNA here is from genome assembly GCA_932294315.1 of Epinotia nisella. NCBI lineage: Eukaryota > Metazoa > Arthropoda > Insecta > Lepidoptera > Tortricidae > Epinotia > Epinotia nisella. Next base: position 206,326 of record OW028676.1, on the reverse strand, counting down.
AGAAAATGTCAAGTGAACCTCGTCCATTACCGCAGCCTAAGTGTGGTCGGAAGTACGGAAAGTTTGTAAAGCCTTAAGTTGCCGATTATAATACAACTTTTTTTTAAATCTTTTTTTTTTCTAAAGTAAATACAAGATGATGATTAACATTAATTAAATTAAAACTAAGTTAAATCTAAAAAAGGGTTTGTTCTCAATTCTACAGATTCCCAATTCTACGCATTCCCATTTCTACAGATTCCCAATTCAACAGATTCCCAATTCTACAGATTCCCAATCCTACGGATTCCCAATTCTACAGATTTCCAGGTCTACAGATTTCCAGTTCTACATTTTTCTGATTCTACAGACTCCCAATTCTAGTCTAACCATCGCAAAATATAGACACATACAAGTGTGATCATGTGATTACAATTAGAATATTTATAAAAATCGGAGCTTGTACCTTTTTCCGAAGAGATAAAACCTATTTCTCTGGATTAATAATTACTGGTTGATTATAGTATCTGTAGACATGAGAATCTGTAGAATTGGGAATCTGTAGACATGAGAATCTGTAGAATTGGGAATCTGTAGATATGAGATTCTTTAGAATTGGGAATCTGTAGACATAAGAATCTGTAGAATTGGGAATCTGTAGACATGGGCCCAAAGGTAAAAAAGGCCCTCGAGGCATTGTACCGAGGATGCTGGCGGCATTTCCTCGCTGAATTGCAATGGCGTTGCGCGAGAAAGCCGCCAGCTCTTCGGTCACCAGTTACATCGACCAGACGTTTCGCCATTTCCGCAAATAACTTATGCGCACTGGGACCCCACGGACCGAGGGTCTCGACGCCAAAGGGTACAAAGTCGTACTCTCTGCCGAGGCCTCTATATTTATTACATTTCTGATTTTCGGCGTTTTCCGCCGCTGCACCCGCTTTAGAAGTAGTCCGTTGGAGGTGAGACGGTGCCAGTGTGTCTACAACTAGTTAGTGCATATTCAACCCGGATACCACTTCTTTTATTAAGTTTGATAAAGACCTCAAGTACCTCCAACTTTGATCTGAAATGCCGCGATTTGAATGCGCTCCACGCCCCACCGTTTTTTGTCTAAAGTCTGTTATCTGCGGCGTTGAATCATGCTCTATAATAAGGCATATACAAGTAACGGCTTTGAGAATAAATATAAAAAATTACGTCATAACCACTTAATATACCGCAGCGGAGTTTTCTGAATAAATTAATAAATAATAAGTTACAGCGTGCATCAGCACGGCAGGTACATTATGGAAAATACGAAAAGTTCGTCGAAAATTTACTTCCTTGAAGGAGGCTCTCCATTCGATTTTTGAATTAAGTACTATATTTTCTCTATGATACTACTTATGTAGGTATGTATACTCGTATATTACTAGCATTTCTATAAAACGATTTTCAAGATCTTATTATTGAACAGACAATACTTCAAGACTGATATATTTAAATGGTGGAAGTTAGTGTTTACGAACGTTTAATTTAGTATCTTTCTTGTGAGGCCTTTTTCTTTTTTTAACGTTTGCAGTCGGATGTGTAGAATTATAGATTCTATAATCAACATCTTAGAGGTGTTTTTGTAGTTTATAACTGATGGTATTATACTACGGAAACTAACCTTGGTTATAATTATCAAAATCGTGATAATGAGTGCTTTGTACGGACGATTCCATTCGCGTCAACAAAACAATCGTGGGCATATTAGAGTAAACTTACTGTTTTGCTATTTTTACCCGACTGCCGAAGGAAAGGAGGGTTATGTTTTTCGAGCGTATGTATGTATGTGTGTATGTCTTATTCTTTGGCACGCTCTACAGCCTAAACCGTTTGACGGATGGTCCTCCTAATCGTAGGAGTGGCATAGGCTATAATATTTGTAAAAATGCAGTTGGGTTTTTCGAAAATTCTTTTTATTTCAATTGTAAGCTAAAAGAAAAGAGAGGATAGAAATTAGAATGAACAGCCACATCTCACTAGATGGAGTACGTGTATTGAATTGAACTCGGTTTCACATTTATTGCTCGAGCGCGCACAGAGCAGAACCGATTCTTTGTGTCGTAGTTTAATACTTTGAGTCGAATAGACGCCTATTTTAACTAAATTTGTTATGTAGAAACTATTTCACTTTCAGTTCTCATCTTGTCCGAGATACTTAATAAAACATCCAAGCGCTTTTTCTACGAAGTTACAGACGCATTGGGTTAATTAGGTATTTCCTTCACAAACCAAGTCATTTGTTAATTAATACAATAAAACCTTACAAGGCCTTCTAATTAACTATTTTACCTTGCTCACTACTGTTTTACTAAACAGCGTAAAGGTATTTAAGTAGTTTAAGACATAAGCGCTTACAAAATTAGCATTGGTATTCACCATTAACTCTTTTTTACCAAAGATCGACGACTTTTTCTTTACCTACGTTTACTTCTACAAGAAATAAACCTCGTCTCTTGGTGATAAGAGTGAAGTTCACTTGTAGTTTGAGCTTCTAGAGGTCCAACCATGACGTGTTTTTAAGTCATACGTGATCAGTGCTTAATGTTAATTGATTTTTATACATTATGGTGGTCATCTTATTTTTGGGACGCCATTCGATATTGTATTTTACAGATGATATGGCCGATTTTGAGATATCTCGGATATCTGCATGATGTATTAAGAAAACTACAATACATAACTGACTCTTTTTGTCACATCTCAAGTGAAATCATCGCCATGTCATTCAGCCTTATGCTGGCCGATATCAATAGATTATCGAATCTATCTCAGGACAGCAGCGTTGGTCTCACAATAATTACATTAATAACGAAATGAAATCACCCCCGACATAGCTAAGAAGACCACCTAAAAGGTCTCTTCCAATTAAAAAAAATCGCACCCAAATCGGCGTATTGTAGAGGGTCAGCAACGCACATGCAAGGTCCCTGGGAGTTTAGATCCATAGGCTACGGTAACCGCTTACTCTCAGGCGCGCCGTACGTTTGTTTGCCACCGACATGGTATTAAAAAAATCCTTTTGGGGCCAAGAGTGCCAGAGACAGACACACAGATAGCCTTTATTTTTGAATCCCTGACGAGCACCCCTCGTGCTCGTCAGAGGGGTTCAAACAAACCTAATGAGATGACAATTTTTTGATAAATGTTATACTCGTACAAGTATTTAAAAGGTAGGAAAATTAGCCAAGACATTTTCTAGGCTGCTATTTCCTCCAACCTTCACGGTCTTTGTCCATTACATTACATCTTGTAACTAAATATTTACTTACAATTCTTTAAAAATACGGGACAGCTTCATACTTATCACTCATTTAATAAAGAACCTAATGCTGTTAACGTTAAGATTCAAAATGGAATGCAAAGAATTTCCACTTTCATCATTTTGGTACGGAAAGAAAAAGTAGAAGTAAATGAGGAACTTAGGTCCATTTAATTTAAAACTTAATAATATAGGTGTTAAGTGTCATAACAGAATGTAGATAATTTCCAAAACTCAGTTGAAGTGGAATGAAAAAATATGGACCTAAACTGTACGGTTTAAGTTTCAAATTTGAATGGATAACTGCGTTAAAGATAGCCGTAAGATTGAGACTTTACTCAATGCATTTAAAATTCAAATTAGAATGGACGTGTGATTTGTGTGTGTGACAACGCAGGAGGCCTGTGCCTACCTCGAAGTGTGTTGACCTAACCAAACAGTTCCGCGAACGAACGAATATCTTTGCTCTGTTCATTGACAAGTCAAAGTCGCCTGTAAGCGATTTATTTCGAGAAAATACCGTTGAAATAGTAAATTATCATTCAAAGGAAATAAGTAAATAAAAGGCAACGCACTGTGTGTGGTAACAGTTTAGTTTAGAGCCACCATTCCGGTTTAGGGTATCGGTTCAGTTTCCAGTCTGTGTCATTCAGATTTGAAAGATAGACATTAAAGTGGAGATATGCCTGTGACGGGGCCGTAATTTTTACGCTTCGAATCTGGCCCTGTGGCTCTACGTGTAGTGTGAACATTTTAGGTACTAAAATTCGTACATGAACTATTAGTATTCATTTAATGCAGTTTAAATTCGTCTCATTCCAGGTGATGACGGAGAGCTCATTCTACCACCACGCCGGAGACACAGTAGTTGGAGAAGTTCCAGAAATGAACCATTAATCCTGGGAGACAGCGGGCTGCCAACGGCGGAAATTCCGAATACTAATGTGCAGTAGAAAACATTTTCACCCGAACAGGATCCGGGGCAAAAATATCAATACTATATCTGCCGTGTCAACCCTATCTCATGTATCTTGAGATACATGAGTTACGCGTAACAGGTCTAAATCTGTTTATTTTCCATGCCTTTATCGACCTACATACTCAGTTTTTTAATTTAACTTACCAATTCCTTATACGAGCCTGTCACGTAACTCATGTAACGCTGTTTTTACCATAGTAAATCATGGCCAAATACTGTACAAAAAAAAACTTCAAACGGCGTTTTCTCAAAACTATGCTTTTTGAGATACATGAGATAGGCTTGACACGGCAGATATAGTCTAGAGATGGCCTCTAGAAGTATTGATATTTTTGCTCCAAGCCGGCTTATTCGGATTTTGTACTGTAAATGTTTTTGACTGTGACTATAACTTGGATAATTTAAGATGGGTCTCGAACACAAAGTCACAAACTTTGTTACGACGTGACTGTCATTTTACCAGTTAATTAACCAGTCAATCGATATGACAACCTCGACATGACAGGGTTAATTCACTGGAAAGTATCCCAGACACGATCCATCGTAATTTGTGCAAGTTACAGCAAAATATAAACCAAGGAAGGTAAATCTGTTAACTTTATTGCGATGTAGTCTACTAATGGGGTTTAAGACTTTCTTTTACACAATTTGCATGTCTTGCGACGGAATTAATATGTATGCAAGTTTTCACCGTATTTCACTGAGATATAGAAGAAAAATGTACATATTTATACCTTCTCTAAGCATCTTACCTAGTTTTCACTGAAACCAAGTTTGGGCCATAAATGGGATAGCTCCAAGTTGTCTTTTCTGTTCAGGATAATGAAGCATTAACACCACCCACACTTTTCCCTTTTTTTACCCACAGTTGTCACAAAATAAGCCATATACGGGTACTTTATGTTCCGTGTGTTGTATATAAATCAATACATCTTCATTACCCAAAAAAAAAAATTCGTTAAAGATAAACATCACTAAAAATCAGTTCAAGTGCATATTAGATTAATCTGAATGAGAATGGCATACATATTCAAATTTTGTACAATACTTTTCTATAAAAAACGTAGATTGTAACGGATACGTCCGCAAAATACTGGTTTCCTTGACATTAATACGAGATGCAAATGACCACCGTGGCGAATTAAAACTGACTTTCCTGCATTATGTATACATGCCCAGTCGACATCAAAAATATGTATTTATTTTTCGCTTTATTACGACGTCGTAAGGTGCAAATGTGTAAACATGTCTTTGACGTAGCCTAGCTGCGTCACGATACGAGGAATTGTATGAGTACGCGGCGTTTAGGTATATCCTTGTTCAAGCTAAAACCAGTATAATATTATACCTATTTACAGTGGATTGCAAATATATAGCCGGGATTGAATTTAGTCCACGTGGTTGATGTATAAAAGCTAAAATTTAAATGGCTCAAATGTAGTCTCGGAACCGAAATAGTTATTTACGATACAAGTGCAGAAAATAGGAAATTCGCAACGAGTGGCGATAAATGAAAACACGACCGAAGGGAGTGTTTTAAATCGACACGAGTTGCGAATTACCTATTTGCACGTGTATCGTACAACGTTTTACAGTACATATGGCTCTTTAAAGTTTCAACATATGTACGGAAAGTGCTCATTTGCGCACTCGTGCGGGAAAGTAACACCATGTGTACTGTAAATACTTTTATTCCGTTCGGTGTCGAGATTCTTGGCCCGCAAGGTCCCAGTGCCCGTGAACTTTTTAAGGAAATCTCTAAAACATTCATAGATTCCACAGGGGACCGAGGAGCTAGCAGCTTCCTCGATCAATGCATTAGCGCTGCCAGCATTATCGGGACTATATCGAGAGGGTCCACTGTTTTTTTTAAGTATTAGTTCAGAATGTTCAGATACACTAAACAGCAAAAGTTTCGGGTACACTTTGTATAGAATTTCAGTACAAACTGTACCGAAAACTTTTGCTCTTGAGTGTATTATAGTCATTAAATTAGTTGTACTCGCGTGTAATCCTCCCGCGGCGCGGTGTACATCTTAATTTTTCATATACCTATATGTTTAACAAACCATTAATATATAACATACACATACATACATACGTACCTATTGAATTTGTTTGAAAGCGAATATTTCTTGAATGCAGGATATTTGTCAGTATAGAACATTTCTGAATCAATTTACAAATGTGCATGTGAACTCTCTTTCAAGTACGACCAATCTATTAGTTAAAATATTTACTTATACTTACGTTTTCGTTCAGAATAAAAAGCGTCTTCCCTCATATATATTTAGCATACCTTCAACAAGTAATATGCTTCAAAACAACTCAACAACGTCTTCAGAACATGCTATTAACGATCAAGAAAGAAAACAAATGAAACGCGCTCCAGAAAAAGGAAATTACTGCACTAGAAGCTAAAGAAAATCGTCATTAGGAAGATAATGGGGAACAAATGAAGATCGGCGTGTAGTAGATCGGTGAATTATCTTTGGTTATCTAGCTGTATGAGTATATATAGACGTCATAAAGCTAGGTTACCGGAGTTAAGTCCGTCTACGTCGACGATGCCCCGGGGAGTATGAAGATTCAGAGGAATTGTGAACACATTGAAGAATAAAAGTTAGAATCGGAAAAACGGCGAAATCAATTTGAAAAATGTGTTTTGAGTCGTATAAAAGCAATATTTAGCTAAAACAGTGAACTGAATCCTGCTGTTTACGTTTGAAAGTTATAAACTAGTGGAAATAAAATGAATAACTCTACTTTTATATGACTCAGACGTAAAGACTTTTTAGTGATATGATGATTTTCTTTTCAATAACGTTTAGTCTTATTTTGAGAAGACGCCTGATAAATGCATTACAATTATTAGATTTTTATACTAATGTAACTCAGTATAAATGTATACTGAGTTACATATACTGTAACAAATTGTAATTTTTAGTTAAATTTCACTGTCAATTGATGCATGCTGTGTCCTTCTGTAATTAATAAGGTACTTACTTAGTTTTTATTTGCGCATATAAGAGTAATATTATGTAATGGTATGCTTATTGTAATAAATAAATAAATAAACATGCGTAATAGTACATTGTGTTACAAGTACGGTAAGATATGAATTACGAACGAGAGTCTATTAGACGCCCGACGCCGAAGGCGGAGGGCTTTGATGACTCGAGTTTGTAAAAATCTTACCGTACGTGTCGCATACAATGTTTTTCATCACATTTGCGAGGAAACCAATACTTTTTGACTAAATTGTTATTAATCGTAATAAAAACTACAAAATGTCAGTCGTCCATTTTGTTGAATTTGAAGTGAGCCTCTTAGAGCAAAGATCCTTCGGTATACAGCCACGATTTAAAATCACAGTTAAAAATATTTTACAAGGACACTAAATTGCTATAAATTTATAAATCTTTAAATCATTATGCTAATCATATTTTATTCGTGTTTTTACGTTTAAATAAATTTATAAATACGTTTTCAAACATTTTGTTTGAGTTAAAACCTTGCTTTATAACTGACGTAAGAGTGACAGATACAATTTAAGAAAAAAACCATTACGCCCATGGGCGTAATAAAGGTTATTACAGCTCTGTATGCCTGCGCGTTATGAAGCCCTTTACGAGCAAGTGTGATGAAAAGAAAAAAAATATCCAAATCCTATATACCTAGTAGTTCCCGTTGATGAATATTGTACTCATGAAAAGTGTCTGTAATGCTCTCCCGCTTACTATCACACAAGCACAAACAAAACTCACCTCACCTTCAAGCACATAATATCCGGAATGCATACTCAACTGTTTTCCATAATTATTTCACCGGTATACATATACAGCGTAAGCAGAAGTAGATATTAGGGCTATGAACATATATATCGCAAGAAATTTCTCTTAACTAACAACTTTTTTGTCCATATAAAATAATTCAGCACGCAATGGATCACTGCTTTGTCTTAATGACGCGACGTCACAACTGTCACAAGTGACCCGCTTCTTCCATGAGTCAAATGTGAGTACAAAATTAATTAAGCTTCGGTAGTTAAGATTAAATTAAAATTTTCTTGCAATATCGGTTCACATCCCCAACACCTACCTCTGGTTACAATTTGAGGTAATATTAAAATACACGCAGTAGAATGAACATTCAGGATACACATGGATTGGGCTATATTAAATTTTTATTGGGCGTTTTACCCCGGTCCTCTGTAATAACCAGGCGGGGTCGCGCGGGCAGTTACTCTATAAGAATTAACTTTTCAACGGTAATAGTAGAATAGAATAGAATTATTTAATTTGTCAGAATACTTTAAGTAATCCATATGTAAAGCCCGTGTGTTCAGCATTCTCTCTGAGCACTAATGAGAATGCAGTGTACTGAACTATCGTGTATTAGATTGTAATTACTCGCCGGGTATTGTGTCTAATTGGGAGGAGTAGTCAAGCATTAAATATCAAATTGTTAGTGCATACTATATGTAGTATGCACTAACAATTTGGCAGCGATAAAATCCTGCACTAGAAATCTGTCGTAAAATAAATAGGCTTTCTACTGTAGCAATGTAATTTTAAAATTTTATAATACTCTGATACTGAAATGATATATTGTATACTGTTTTGAAAAAATGACACCTCGCCGAGTTTTTTACGCCGGTTCTTCTCGAGGCAGAGGTTTACTTTCCGAACCGGTGGTAGTTTATCGACATTCATAGGTGCATGTAATATGCCTAAATTGAAGAATAAATCACTTTGACTTTGAGCAGTCACTGATTAGCAGTAGTGTACTTTATTTTATTATTTATTTATTTATTCATTTAAAATCAATGTAAGTTTACAGCATGAAGACCAAAACACACGATAAATTATTACACAGTTAGAAAAACAATACATGTCAAAAATAAAAATGTCATCAATTTAAGAGTATTCGAAATTATACATTAAAAATGATACAATATACTAAAATAATAAATATTAATTAATTAAAATTGTCAAGGAACTGCTTAGCAATACGACATAATTGACTAAAGCGATCAGCAAATAGGTCAGCCTCCTCGTACCGTACCGAGTGAGCATTTGGTATAACAAGTCACACACATATTTACACAGTCAAAGCCAATATGTATTCACTCAAAGTTTCATAAATATGTCAACCTTATTGTTGCAGAAATAAGGTCTGTGTACATATTTTTGAGACTTTTTGGTGTATACATCAGGGATCGGATACCGGTATTTTCATTTTTCGCTATACAAAAATGTCGGTTTTATTTCGTTCAATTTCGTTCTTTGGTTTATAACATCATTTTTGATCAGGCTGTCTAATAATATGAAAATGTTACCTAAATACATGGAGTCCTACATTAAGAGCCTAAAATAATTCAAAATATTAGACTACTTCGGGGACTTTTGAAAAAACCGGTTCCGATCCCTGTATACATTGGTACACTTGACTGTACACGACTTATACCATACATAACTGGAGTAGCCTTATGTCGTATTTGCGTACAAAAAAGTCTGCCGAATTTTGCAGCATCTTAATAGTATATTGAAACTCAATTATATATTAAAAGCTTGAAGTGATTGAACGTTTATAATATCAAGTGCTTACAGCAACATGCGGGCATTTTTATGATCAGTGTTCTCTTGCGAGGCGATTTTGTGATCGATCGTGAAATTGTCTTTGTATGATTATTTTTCACATAGTGCAAGGTTTTTACAGAGGGGTAAGTTACTGAAAGGCTACTCCAGTTATGTATGCTCTAAGGTACACGATGCTCCTGGATGTCTACATATTTTTGTTTGCTTAAATATGCGTATGTGGTGTTGTGTTCCTGGTTGTGGGTTAAGCTCGCCAGACCCGCCCTAATAGTTCAATTCCAAGATTTCAATTTCCCGGTTCAGAGTCCTGCTGGTACCGGAATTCCGGTATACTATTTTGGTGCAATTCGTTATGCAATAAAGCAATTTAAACAGCTTTTTGAACGTATCTATAGTGTGGGATCATTAAATATGCCCTTTATGGCAGCGAAACGGTATGGTGGGTCACTTACGGTGCTGTCTGAAAACCAGCGCTGTATGTGTCTGTCTGACACCTCGGCACAATGCTGAGACAGCGACCGTTTCACTGCCGCGAAGACACACACAATGTGTCAATTGTATTGTATCTCTACTCCCTTTATATCTGTGTGTCTTTTGTGTAGTGAATAAATGTCTTCTTTCTTTCTTCTTTCTTTTTAAACGTGGACAATGACACAAAGGGACCGAGAAAGACTGGAAGCGTTTGAAATGTGGTGTTGGAGACGGATGGAAGGCTCAAGCTGAACTGTGAGAGTAACAAATGAGGATGTGCTAAGAAGGGTAAAAGAGAAGAGAGCTATCTTGAACACCATCAGCACTAGAAGGGGGAAAATGATTGGTCATTTGAAACGGCACGACAACTTCTTTAAAACCATCATGGAAGGTAATAGAAGGAAGGAGAGGCAGGGGAAGACCACGGCGCAGTTATATGGACCAAATAAAGAAGAAAACTGGTGTCGTGTCGTAACAGGATATCAAAGGGCTGGCGTGCGACAGAGAGAAATGGAAAATACTCCACCGACGAGAGGATAGCTCTTAAATTTTAGAAGACAAGAATACGATTTCAGTCTAAATCAAAGTGGGTAAAACCTACCTACTTACGGTCAAGGGCTTTGACTTTTGAGCTATTAAGGTGTCTACTAATTTTGTTTTTTATTAGTAAAGCTATGAAGTGTCCAGTATAAAGTGAGCTCTAAATGGCTCAACAATTAAAGTCCGTAACTGTACAAAGCTATACACACCATTGGCACATTCTATTGATCACGATTGTATAGAGCGTAATAACTTAGGACGCATCCGTTATTCAGCCCAAACTTTGTATTTATGTTAGACAGGGCTCCGTCTTGCGGACGGACGCGGCGGGTTGGTAATACGGGAGACGGCCCGCAGCGGGCACCCGTCGCGGGTGATTTTGTATGGGAAGCGTGCGTCAGCGCGGCATACAACGGGTATCCTTGAACACAATCACAGCAGCTTTGCACTTTTACCATTTTAGTCAGAAATGTAACCATCGGTCATTTGAGATGATAGATTTGACATGCACGTGGTAATTTATCATATCAGGAGCCGTAGCATGGTTAGCCTTATCACGCGACAAGTGACAAGATAGGAGCGTCGTCTCGTTCTATCGAACGGTGTCAGCCAGTGACGCACGCTCTATCCTATCACCTATCGCGTGACAAGGCCAACCATGCTACGGGGCCAGCATTCAGTTTGTTATTTCTATTACAATATGCCCACCATGCATTTTGCTCAAAGTCAATTAACAAAATGCATAAACCATTGTACAGTCGAGTTCTCCAATATCTATACAGACAACCCTTCAAAAATATCTACAAATGTGTCTTATGTCATTAATAATAAAGCCTATGTACAATATATGTATTTTTGAAAGGTTGTCTGTATAGATATTGGAGAACTCGACTGTACCTAATTAAATTCTGTTACTTGATACATATCATACTAAAATGTCGTCCAGAATTTCATTTCTGTTACCCGATTCGACGACCGAATAGCCTAGTGGTTAGAGAACCTGACTATGAAGCTAGAGGTCCCGGGTTCGATCCCCGGTCGGGGCAGATATTTGTATGATGAATACGAATGTTTGTTCTCGAGTCTTGGATGTTTAATATCTATATAAGTATGTTTTCCGTTGTCTAGTACCCATAGTACAGGCTTTGCCTAGTTTGGGACTAGATCAATTGGTGTGAATTGTCCCACGATTTTTTTTTAAAGCTTTTACTATCCCCTGTTACACGCTGCCATCAGGTACTAGTGGAGAGGATTCTATCTAGCGAGTCAAAAACGGCCTGTTTATCTTGCATATTTACTTGTACACGAAAATTGCATTATTATTACTTTATCACATATTACTAACTAGCGAATGTTACATAACTAGATTGCTAAAATCATATCATAACCCCACACTATGGATTTTCAATAGTCGGGTGACAAAAACCTGTCACCCGCAGCAGATTCATGGAAATAGTGTAATGTTAACGTTACAAATTAAAGCATAACAAACCCGTCAGTGGTTAGGTAGCGAACGTCAAATTGGTGGAGAGGTAATTAGGGGCTGCGGTCTGGGCGCCGCCCGCCGCTCCCGGCGTGCTCCGGCGTACAGTCGAGTTCTCCAACACCTAAAAGTCAAAGTCAAAAAAGTCAAAGTGATTTATTCTTCAATTTAGGCATATTACATGCACCTATGAATGTCGATAAACTACCACCGGTTCGGAAAGTAAACCTCTGCCTCGAGAAGAACCGGCGTAAAAAACTCGGCGAGGTGTCATTTTTTCAAAACAGTATACAATATTATCATATCAGTATCAGAGTATTATAAAATTTTAAAATTACATTGCTACAGTAGAAAGCCTATTTATTTTACTACAGGTTTCTAGTGCAGGATTTTATCGCTGCCAAATATCCCTATCCATGATGTAGTCGTTTATCTTATAATATGCTTTTGAAATAAGTGTCCGTTTTACGACTGATTTGAATTTAGAGGCAGTAAGTTCGGTAATGTGTTTTGGAATTTTATTGTAGAATTTTATACAATTTCCCAAGAACGACTTTTTCGCTTTTACTAGCCTGTAAAAAGTTGTTTTGAGCTTCCCTGCGCTTCTGGTAACCTTGGGCCTATCAGTGTTTGTAAAGACAACCTTTCAAACATATCTATATCTATACACAATTTTTATTGTTACTCATATAAGAAGCATGTGTACCTAAATATTTTTGACGTGATAACGTCTTATAAATCGATGAACGCCGGCTGCACGCACGAAAAAGTGTGACTCATTGTCCCGTTCCGAACGCCCAGCCCACACCCCACACCGCTGGTTCTAGAAATTCCAAATTTGGCACGTAAGTTCCTTATAAGGTTTAGGGGTGAAAGGATTTTTCAAAATTCACCCTCTAAGGGGGTGTAATGGGGGTCCAAAGTTTGTATGGGGATACAAGATTAGATCGACTATTTTATTCGAAACTTCACAGGAGTATTCCTAACGATAAATGAGTAATTACGTGTTATGCAAATCTTTCATAAATGTTTTCTTATTTATCACGTAAAATTATCGCCCGTAAACCGACTTTACACACAACGATTTTTGAAAGGTTGTTTGTATAAGATACCTACATTTTGTTGTTGACGGAGTGGAAATGCACTTACGCATCCCCCCAGCCTGGGGAAGCTATAATGGGGGTTATGTAGGACTCTCACCCTTCAGCCAACTCTATTTAAAGAGAAGGGGGAGAGAGTCTACCCACTAAAACCAGTCCAGCGTATCCATCCCTGCCGTTAATGGGGGTGCAGTGGATCGCTAGCATTCCACCACGATGCCCACGTGCTGGAGACATGGACTGTTAGTATTCTATATCCCACCAAAAACACAAATGTAAAAAAGGAGAGCCAAGTTCAATACAAAAATTATGCTTGGCTGTGGGCTTCGCCGCAAAAAGAATGGAGATCTAAATGAGTGCCAAGTTATGCAAAATCCAAATATGTATTTATAGGAACAAAATAACATTATGAACAAGTATTAAACTCTATTTCTTTGCTTTATCGGCTACCTATAACAATTGCTGTTATTTAAAAAAGTGAGATCTTAAAGTAGTTTAGATTTGACTTGGCCCGGTTGTGCCCTAGTGGAGCCCGGGGCCCGCATTGGCACCTAATCCCAAAATTTGGTGTAGGCACTAGTTTGATATTCGATTTTGTGAAAGTTATAAATACATGGACGCATTTCCGCGTTTATAATATCTATCAACTAGCTGCCCGTGCAGCTTCGCCCGCGTAGTGCAAAGAACGCATGCAATCCCGCGTGCGTGATAAATATTATTAATTATTACCAGCTATTATTATATTCTTTTTGGCATAAATGTTGAATGGTAGAGAATGCCTTATGGCGTTAAGTTCGCCTTTTGTATTTGTAACTGGTTACTGTGCAATATAGTTAAATAAGCAAATATTGTAATCGACTGTAGGTACGGTGACCTTTCTATCAGCCATTAAAATAAACCTGATCCTAGATAGCTGTCGTTGTATTTCACAGGAACATTTAGAAGAAATCCATTAATTCTGATTGTGTTTTCCTTGTCGAAAAGATAATTAAGATAATTAAAAGGCCTCAGACACTTGGTATAATTGCGTGGCCAACGGGCCCCCAGGCGGTCGTACAGCGAGGGCACGCGCCGACAATCGAGAGCGTAATGAGGCATTCTAATTGATTAACTCACTTGATCTCTAAGGGGCAAATCGGGGAGTTACCCGCAACACACTATCACTAAGAGGCAAATCGGGGAGTTACCCGTAATACACTAATGTTAATTATTGTAGGGATTAGATTATGTGTTTCTGAGGTAAGTTAGGTTAGCTTAGTCCGATATTTAAATTAGCAACAACCGAGCTCTTCAAATGTTTTTGATGAAATTGAACACGTTGGTGGGGTAAAGCTTCGTTGAGATACATCCTTAGCAAGTTGATTCCTTAAATAGGACTGGAAGTTTGGTTTTATACGGAGTGGAGAGCTTAGACCGATCAGTAATGACTGTCTCGCTTATATAATCACAGGGAACCTCCCTCTTACTACCGAAATTATGTTAACGATACATTGTAATGTGAAAAAAATTCACTATGAATTCCATTAGAAAATATTTTTTTACGATTGTTTTTTTATTTGTGAACCCACATGTTAAAATCCTAAACTAGGATTGTCTGGAGGATTATTTTACTTGGCTTCACCCGCATATTGCAAAGAAGTCGTAATAAATTATAGTTTTTATCCATCCGGGACAGTCCATCGGAAAAAAAAAGTTAACTGTTTCCGGAGATTACCCGTTACATACAAACTTACAATCTCACAGACTTTTCCTCATTGTAATATTAGTATAGACTAATGCGTAATTTTTTTCAAAATTCATTGACGTTTTAACTTATTAACACTTTCCGCTACATTCGGGGAAAACCTCAGGATCAGCTACGAGCGTAGCGCGTAGCAATTCTTGCTAGTCCTACGCTACGCGCTACGCTCGTAGCCGATCCCGTGGCCGCCTCGTATGTAGCGGAAAGCGACTACGGCGTAGGGATGCATATGTGTCGTCACGGGCCGGGAATGGGTAGTCTGTAAGATAATTTTTGACCTGTACTTTTGCTCTTCCGACACACTTTATAAGTATCTGCTTTTTAATGGTATTTATTGAACCTATTGCAAAAGTCTACATTTGCTTGTCGTGCCTCGGGCTAGCGCTGGTATCTAATTACTCCAAATAATTTAAAAGTAAAAGCAGTGATCCCGAATATGCCCTAAAGCTTACTAAACGATATATAAAATACGAGGTATGTTATGTTTGACTACACGTATATCCTACTATCCTACTAATACATATTATAAACGTGAAAGTTTGGATGGATGGATGTACGTTCCACTTAATCTCAAAAACTACTGGACGAATTTATATGAAACTTTCCAGTTATGTACCTTCAATATCAGAATAGGACATAGGCTATAATTTATGTCAAATTTCATCCCTTTTAGGGACGAAAAAGGGGATGAAACGTTGTATGCTGTTTCCGACACTTATTGCTTGACGTGTGAGCGCAGGTGACAAATGGCATAACAATTTAATATCAATACGCTTTGTCAGATAGACCTCTAATAGGTAATATTCAATTATAGGTCAGCACTCCACGCGATAAGGTCTGAAGTTGTATTGTGACTTGATCCTATTCTTTATTTAATAGAACCTCTTGTATCAAAAGGTGCCTAAGGACATCTACCCTTGTTAAGTGGACATTTATAAAACAATGTTATGTTTTATGGTGAAACTGAACCTATTCCATACAATTGTAAAGGTCAAGGGGCTTTCCCGACCGCAAATGAAAGTTGGTACATCTGTACAACGTCTAGTATCTATGTATATATTAGGGGTAACTTAATATTTTCCTAAATGTGTATTTAGGGACATTTATTATAGGAGTGAGCGTTTTTGTACAATATTGGTTGGTAGGGGTTTTATGTAGCAGCCTTGACAGAAACATCACCTGTGACCAGAAATTACATCCCAGGGGACGATAAATTATGAATATGTAGCTAAATTGAATTGTAATTAAAAGGTAAAAAAAAAGGATTTGGCCAAATACTTTTTTTAAATTTTTAAATATTCTTTTCCGTGTCTTTGATGCTACCCTGTATAACCAACACTCAGTACATTAAAATCTATTTTAGGTACGCCAGTCAAATTCTTCAAGTATAAGAAATAAAACAAGATATTGTCTTATTTCTGTATTCTTACTAACATCATTTCAAGTAACCGTCTTAGTTTTTTAATTTTTATTTCTTAATTTTTATTTTAATCTAAATGCGACACATTTGGAAAGGTCCAGATGTTTTCTTAAGCATTTACTAAATGTTTAGGATTCAATATAAACAATCCACTTTAGACGAGGGCGATTAAGTAAAAAACGACAATGATCTGAATTACTGTTTCATTTTCGTTTTGTTTCGAGTTTTTTAAAAATTGAAATGAAGACTGAACAAATGGAACAATCCAAGAATATTCAAGAATAAGACACTCCACCAGGGCTGTGCGAGGTTACAAAAGTAAAGTAAAGTCTCCTAATAGTCGATTGATATACATTACGAACATATTTTTCAACCCATAGATAGAAATGGTCTCATGTAGGTACAGTCAAGTGCAAAAATGGGTGCATACAACTTACTCCTAAATATGTTGCATCGCTTTTATGTCAGCGGATTAAATAGATACATATTTTAGCACTTGACTTTACCTACATACCACATGAAAAGTATAGTGGAGGTAAATGGGGCAGAAACTATTCAATTACAATCTTTTATTTAGTTTCACCTGTTCCGATGTTTGTCATCAAATATTGCAAATTAAATTTGATCCACTTCCCGGTAAATAAACTAACTTGAGCTGAAATTTTGCATACATGTGTAAACGCGTGACAATGCAATATTATGATGACATGGTGCTGATCTGATGATGGAGCTGGAAGATTGCCATAGGAACTTCGCAATGAAACGATTTCATCGAGTTTGGGCTCGTTAGAATCGTCTCAATGAGTAATTGATGAAGGTATACAGAAAAGTACAGTCGGCAATAAAAACGTGTACCAAAAATGACATTTTGGACAGAAACTTATTAATTATTAACTTCTGCCCGCGACTCAGTCCGCGTGGAACGCGTTTATATCGTAGCTCCAAAAAATACAAATAAACCTTGCGAATCTTGCCACTGTTATCTTAAAATTAATCTAATTCGAATTGGAGAACTGAAGTCAGTTTGCAAAGTAAATCATTTTCTGTTTTGTTTTCCAAGACAATCCCGGGAGGTAAATTACATATTACATTTGTGTTTTTTTTGTAACACGATTTTCTTGCCCGTAGATACTACATACTGTCGAATAAATAAAACCGTATTGACACAATATCTTCCACGTAGGTTTCCGTGGATCATAGTAGTCTCAGTTAATAAATATTGTTATTATTTAAACAATTTTCTAATGCTACTTTCCAATGAAATTAAGGATAAATTTCAAAATGTACTTACCTGATTAAAATGGAAACAGTTTTAGTATAAAATTATATAATGTATGAACATAACTCGCTTTCATGACATTATGAAGAATCCCAAAAAACTCGAAATGTTAATGAAGTCACGATATACTGTCCCAGTAACACAAATAAAAAAAGTGTATTTCTAATACGATACATGCGCCAGCTATACATCGTTTTGCAATTGAACAGGCCCGAGTTAACAACCCTGGGGAAACATTCTTCTTGTGTCACTCAATTTCAAAGAATAACTCGCCTGGAGACCCTTTATAACGTTGTCATAATAGAAGTCATCGGTATGTGCGCTTGGATTGCTATAGAGGTGGAATTTCTAATACGAAAACATTCTAGTCCAACTTGGCAGTAACTAGTTATGCCACTAGTAGAGATGTTCATGCTAAACGAAACTAGATATCTTTCGCAAAATAAATAGGCTTTCTACTGTAGCGATATAATTTTATAATACTCTGATATTGAAATGATATATTTTATAGTGTTTTGAAAAAATGATACATCGCCGAGTTATTTACGCCGGTTCTTCTCGAGGCAGAGGTTTTCTTTCTGAACCGGTGGTAGTTTATCGACATGCATAGGTGCATGTAATATGCCTAAATTGAAGAATAAATCACTTTGACTTTGACTCGAGCTCCAACTAAGGGCCCCACCATTACTTATCAAAATGCCAGAGGTCTCAACACCAAGTTGAAGTTTTTTAGATAAAGTATTCTTGCTCACGAAATTCATATTGCCGTCGCCATGGAATCATGGTTGTCGGCATCTGTAGAGGACCCCGAACTAGTGGGAGAGGCTTGGAGTGCCTTACGCCGGGATCCCGTCACCGGCTCAGCTCAACGCTCATCCACAAATATATCTTGACACAGCGTTACGTGGTAACTAAGCGTAGGTCGAGGTCTAGTTTCGTTAGTCGTGAAGCGTGGGGTGAAGCGCATGAGCGCGTAGCGCGAGACATGGCATTACTCTGCGTTGGCGACGTGAGTTCGAAACTGCCGGCGGGGAGGACCATTTTTGTGTTGTATAGATTCCACCTAACTCTTCTGAAAAGGTTTATATGCAGTTTTTCCAAAAATATAATAATCTAATGATTCTATCGGTGCGGTTATAATTGTTGGTGACTTAAACCTTAACCCTAAGTATGCCTCAACTAGTGTCCTAAGTTACTATTGTATGTCGTAAATGCGCATGAAGGAGTATTAGATGTCGTGCTGGTGCGAGATCGCGCCCATGGTGTTGTGGTTAGTGAGGTCCCGGAGGTAGCGTGGTTCCATATGCCGACTCTTATCATCCACCCCTTGAAATTTCTATCCCATTCATAAAAGCCCTAAGTAGTCCGGCGAAAATTGAAATTTTTCCTAGGGCAATTACGAGCTTCTTTGCCAACTGATCGCCGAAGCGTCTTGGATGGACGTCTTTTGTGTCGTTTGAAAACCGGGTACGAATATAAACCTTTAGGCTATAGGCCGCCCAGGCGTACGCGAACTTTTTCTCAAGCGTTTTCCTTCCTTGCGTACCTTAACTTGACCACACTAAGACTATTGAGCAGGGTGGGACGAATACTGCCAATTGATTTCATATTGGCACAATATACCCTCAGGATGTAGAGCTCGTCTAAAGCCTCAAAGCTCTTTGGATCCCGATGCCTTTCCGACGTATATACTAAACGGCTGATTATATTAATAGATAGATATATTAGATAGAAGGCCGTTACCACCACGTACCGGAAGGCGCAGCGTGGGTAGGCCCCCCACAAGGTGGACTGATGACCTGGTAAAGGTCGCTGGAGTCCGCTGGATGCGGGTGGCGCAGGACCGGTCATTGTGGCACTCTTTGGGGGAGGCCTATGTTCAGCAATAGACGTCTTTGGGCTGATACGATGATGATATGATGATATTAGATAGAAAGATAGATACATATATAGATAGATACCTAGATAGATAGATATATAGATAGATAATAAAGAATTTTATTTGAAGTTTTAGGAGAAATACGAGTCTCTTATCCTACTTCCACTTTCCGTCACGACACGATCGCCCGCGCGTCGGCGGCCGGCGGTCCAGTCGCGCCGCATCAACAGGTGTTCCTTCACAATTTGCGTCCTCATTTGACTCCCAAATTCCTTCCAATCTGCGTTATTAAAATTTTCACTTTATAATATTATTTCTTTTAAGAGGATACTATTGAATAGGCACTTGAATGCACGTGATTTTTATTTTTTCTCGGAAAACTGAACGCCAATTGATTTAATGAGGGAATTAAAGTACACGTGTGCATCTCAATGTGATTGGTCTATGCACAGAGAGTAAATCTGGTACAATTCGTATTCCAAATTGATATGTAATGTGTTCCACCTCTCGCTAAACACGCAGGTCAAGATAACGTTTCTAAATGGACGCAAAACACATTGATATCAATTTTAAATTAGAATGTACGCAGTAAAGTGTGAGAACTGACTCCTGGGTATAATTAAAACAACTCGCGGTATAAAGTAACGTATTTTAGCAACTGATCATGTTCACCGAACAACAGGTAACACAGACTCTGCCATTTGCCACATTTCACGAAGTATTTTGTGGTTTTGACCCCGTAGGTATAAAGGGCCCTAAACAAACAAACAAAAACCATCTACTTTTTCTAAAAAGTTACGAACTCATCACCTGAGATTTCGTTAAAGTTGAAACGGGACAGGAAATAAAAGGAAAAATCGATGGGAATATTTTATTTGTGTGTTACAAAGTTTGGGAGGCGCGGACACCTCGACAGGCGGTGCCTAAACTTTGCTTTGTTCACCTTCGGAATTTAAGAGCTTTACTTTTTAATTAAAGGTACAGATTTTATTTAGCGATATTTTCGGTTCTTGTACTATTTCGATAGTATCTGGCATTCACTGTTTTTTAGTCATTTGACTTTGAAGCGAGATATTACGATGGTAACATAGGCTGAAGTTTAAATCTGTATGTACCTATGTGTCTACTCGCTTGCAATAGCCATACTTACCACAGTAGGTACAAATAATGCAATTTATCACAACAAGCGACAGAGACGCAGCTATTTAGAACGATTTATTTAGATTTGGTGCTTGACTTATCTCCAGACGTGCTAAATGCATTTGATACTAATAATTATGTATGAAGGTGTTACCTGTCTAAATTAAATAGATTATAGAACTTAGTCAAAAGGTATCCTATTCAAGACATAACATTTTTACAACCTTAGACTAGAAGTATAGTATACAACATTAACTTCATGGTGGCGCGGTTGACAAAATTGACGTATCGTTGCTATGATAGTCTGTCAAATATAAACAAACAAATTTTATATTTTTCAGCAAACATAACTACTTATTAAGACATACTTACATGTATAACGGTTAATTTAAGCCAAAATAGCAGAAAACAGGTAAGAAAGGTGTACCTAAGCGCACTTCCTGTGTGATGACACGGTGAAATTAGGTTTTGAAAACTTTCGCGTTGCAGGAACCAAGGAAGTTCAGAATCATGTTTAGTAAAACTCGCAACGACAATAAAAACGGCATGAGAGCAAGAGGTGGCGCAAATATTATTTTTTTGAAGAACTTGCAAGTCTCGCGACTTGTGCGCAAACCATCAGTAGACAGGTAATAAACAAGACAATATATAAATCCTAGCACATGCACTGTAAATATTAAGACATATGATTTACGGACATAGGTATCTATTAATTGATAAATTATTTGTAGTGTTTATAATGTCAACAATGTGATGCATCAGAATGTATTAGTGGCTGTGAACTGTAGAATACGCGAGCCTATCTTCTTTTTTTTTGGAATTTCGAAAAGTGAATCTACAAAAAAATACTACATAGGTATATAATTATTGAACTTGCTTTCAAAATTTCACGAGAATTGGTTGAAAAATGTGACCTGAAGAGGAAAACAGCTGGAAATCTGGACATCCGGACATGAAAGATCTTCGGCCCAAGCTGAAACTGAGAACTTCGTTCGCTTCGCTCGCTCGTTAAATAATGATATGCCGTTGCCAAGGTCCTAGAAATAATAGGTAGGTATTCATACAAAGCGTAAAAAACCTACTATTAGTAACTATGGAATCCTACTATTGGCGTGGGCCGACACTTCAACCGATTTTAATAATATACGCGGCCCCGCACTGATGCATATGAATATTATGCTAAACGATTTTTGCAACAAAACTGAGAGCAGCTACGGATAAAATAAAAACTATTTGTTCTCGTCTAAGTACTTGTCTGAATATTAAACGTCGAGATTTATGCGAATACTCGTACTTGGTGCAACGAATTCAGACAAAAAATAATGCATTTTAAAGCAGTGTTTTCGGAAAGTTTATAGGGTAAATATGTTTAGCTTAAAATGAAATTATCAACGCGATGTGACGCGGCACTTTGACGCCTGACAATTTTATAATAGCAATCACATTACGTTGCAGCGAGTAAGCGATGGTAACTTAACTGTTCAGGCGCGCTACTTTTATTCGAACTTCAAATATTGACTGGATGATTTTCCACCTCACCCTTCTTCGCGGACAGCTAATAAAATCAATTCTCAATTTAAGTACCTCTCTCTATCTTTCTCACCTGAAAATTATACTGTTATAAGTATAATTTTCAGGTGAGAAATGGAGCAGTTTTGGTTTATACCAAAACTGCTCCGTTTTGAAACAAAACAAGCCATTGACAATGTTCCCGTGTCCGCCCGAGGGACGGAGCGAGCAGCTGCAGTATTTTCTCGTTACCTAGCAGTCCTAGCACATTAAACCTTAATTAATTTACAGTTTGCTCATGTTATTTAGATTTTACCCACTTTAAAGAGTAGAAAGGCAAATGTGCTCGTTGAGGTTTTATTGCTGCACATGTTTACTCAGGCGCTGAAAATTTTCTCTGTTGCTTCAGGGCATTTTGTATTTTATAACAACGTATTTGATTAAAATTTTCTGTGTTGGCGAAATATCAATTATCTCTATAGCTTTAATATAAATAAAGTAAATGATATGTAACTGCAACTCTATCGACTTATAAATTATTTCAATGACTAACTGACGCTTTTCACCTGCTGTGCAGCTGTCAAAATGTTCCAAGTTTTCATTGTAATTATGAAATTCAAGAAGCAACTACGTGATTATCTCAGTGCAAAAAGCAAAAATGAACACTAATTTCATGATATATGTAATATATTATTACGGCCTACAGGTAGCCGAGGAAACCTATATGTATATTAAAACATTTATAACGTACCTACTGTTTCCCTTTTTCTCTTTTTAGGTAAGCTGTTGCACAACAATTATTTACAACTACCTAGCAGAATACCACAGAAAAAAAACATTAAAATGTAAGTACGTAAAACTGGGTCAGGTCAGGTGGGTAAGTGGTTGGTAAAAATGCAGAGAATTCTAAGAAACATTCATTCGTGAGTATTATATTTAACTCAACCTTAATCAACTACGATGGTGGCAAACAAGTGTACAGACTATTTGTACAGTGGACGTTACAACACCTAGCTAGGGTGTCCACATAGGGCCTATTCGGTCATCTATTACGTAATAAATATAGATACAACAGAATACATAATAATAATAGAACTGAAAAGTCCGCAAATCGGAGGCACGTATTTAATGTAATATCCTTCTGTGTATAATTGGGTCGTTCTACTTTCCGATATGTACCTACAAAGAGGATAAAATGTGAAAAACGTATTTAACGAATTGGTAGAACTCTGGCAAATTCCTTTTATGAGACTTGACTACTTACTATGAGTTGACTATTGATTATGGATTGTTTAAAATATGTCAGCTTTAATTATGAAAAAAATCCGTAATTACTGTCTCTCATCTCGCCATACAAAATGACCACTGCCCTGCTAGCATAACTTGACTCTCTACTCTACTGGCGCACGTGATGGACTATCTGTCACTTTTTGACAGCATTAATCAGAAAGTGACGGACAGTCTATCTCGCGCGCGAGTAGAGTCGAGAGTCAAGTTATGCTAGCAGGGCTGCATTACCAAATAGATAGATAGTCTATTACCATCCAGAAAGTAAATGTGGCTGTGTCTAGTAAAAGGGACCACTTTGAGGATTTTAGTTTCCGAGTTATATGCATTAAAAAAAAACGAAAATTACGTAGGATGGGTTTTTAATACTAATCGGTTATTAATACCTTACATATTATAAATCTTTGATGATAGTAGATTAACTTGGTATCAATCATTCCATAACTTCCTAGTAGAAGTGGATTTTTCACGAGCATAAACTTTAAAATCAATCTATAAAAATAAAATAAAAAATTATGGTTGCACCTAAGTAGGAAAATGATTAAGTTTTTCACTGAATAGCTAATTTTACCTAGTTTTAGGAGATATTAATAACTCTATACCGCTAAAGTGGTCCCTTTTCTCAGACACAGTCACAAATTCTACACGCAGGTGAAAGAATTTTTGAAATCACATAAGTGGTTCCGGAGACGCATTACATACTAACTTACAAACTCACAAAACGACAAAACTACAATCTCACAAAAATTATCTCATTATAATATTAACTGTACAGATTTTATTAATCTAGCACCTTCCAATTTTCAAGCATCATCATTCGGGGAATCTTATTTTGATTGGTCAAATTAAATGTTTTAAAAATCATAAATATGTATATCTACATGAGCCCTGCTTTTCGAGCATTATTTATTTATCGTATGGCAATTTATACACTAATAATTACGAGAAGGTACTTATTACTACAACTGCATGAGAAGTGATGATAAGAATTGATATTTACCTGGTCTTAAGTCACAACTTTTCGTATTCAATTAAATTTTTATTTACATGTTAAACCCATGTAAGTTGTGGATATGCATAAAGTGTTTATCTATCTAAGTATATATCCAGTCACCGCCATCGTCCTCGGACCTGCAATTTCCCGGCGCCGCCGACCGCCACTCCACGCGCCATTTCAAACACTCCACTGCTCGTATTTTCTCGAGCTCCGCTGTAATGGGGACTGAATGCTGACCAGCTTTAAATGATATGATCGAGGTACTTGCAAATTGTGAAAAGAATAAAATGTGTATTTTCCATATCTTGGAAGTTGTATTGTTGGTGGAATTTTTCATGAATTGATCAAAGGCTCCCACAATATTAACAAATATTACCCTCTTTATATTAGCAACACCATAAAACCATAATGAAAATTACACTCTGTTATTGTTTTTCGACTTGAACGCAATTTGGGTAGTAAAAATCGATATTTTTATATAGAGTCCCCAGCGTCAATACATGCCACAATAGAGCGTACATAAGTATCTTATCTCAAACATGCAATGATATTGCGTGTTTGAGTTAAGATACTTATGTGTTTGAGTTAAGACACTTGAGTCAGGCTTCAAAGTATCACGCTTCGGGCGGAATAACCCATGAGAACTGTAAAGTAATATTATACAAAATTGAAGGCCTAGGCCGGGAAGTATTTTTTTTTTAATTTTAATGTAAACATGGCGTCTGTGTTCATGACCTGCACAGCTGAATTATATTTTTTGAGTGGTGTATTTTTTATTTCATTGCATATGTTTGAGAAAAGCACTATACATGCCTGGCCTTGAAAAGGGCTTGCCGAGTGAGTAGGTATAGACAGCGATAGTAATAAGACGCTTTCCCGGCGTCTGCAGTAATGTACTATTACGCGACTCTATCTGTAAGGTCTTTAGGGCGCGTCCGATATTTTTGCCTGCTTTGTTACGACATATATTAATACTGACTGTACCATAAAAAATACGCAATCTGTAAGAAAGAAAGCAATTTCTTAATGTCCTCAGAAATAAGGGGTCTTATTTGTTTGGTGTCCCGCGGGAGCCGTGGGATTGGTTGCCAATTATTACCCGGTCGTGTGTTTGCCGTTTTGCGGCCGGAAATCGGGGAAAGACTACTACTGTTGGAGTAGCAAATACTAGTGGAAGTTTAACCAACGATTGAATTGAAACTTTCGTGAATCATGTTTAATTGAAGTTCCAACATGAAGTGACGACTACCAGACGCAAATACCTCAATAGCAGCTTTAGAAAACACTTGAAGCACGTAATACGTGCTTGTAAAATTTGAGGGTTGCCCTCGATTTGCCTGGGATTCCATCATCAGATCCTGACTTGATGACAATGGGACCATATCATAAGTACATCTTTTCGAATAAGAAAATAATTTTAATAATCGGTTAACAATTAACGGAGAAATCGGAGAACATACATAAAAAATATATATACAACGTGTCCCAAAATTCAACGATAAGCGGGCACCAGAGGATAGATCTGCTCATGATTAGTCGAGAAAAAAAAAGAAAAAATATATATCTCAATCCGTTTTGAAATTACAAAAAAAAATGAAATTCTTCGAAAATTGACACCCTTAATGGTACTTTTAACGACCATGTCTACAACTTTTCAAATATTTCAGTTTTTTTTTGTATTGGCAACCTGAGTAGTACTGCTATCCACCACAGCCCTTAAAAATACCAGAATACATGTAGTTTTTATACAAAAAATAATCATAATTATTTTTACCCCTAAAATGTTAAAATATTTTTTCTTTCAGTCCACTTTCACTCATCATGGTGTAAAAAAAAAGTATCGACACTACTATGGCAAATGTTTTCATAAGTTGATGCAACTAACTAAGATTCCAAAATGGTATAATACTCTAGGAAAACTAGCCACAAAAAAAAACAACTAATTTTTAAACAAGATCCGAATTTTTTTAATGTGGATTGTAATCACTTTTACTACTAGGATTTTTATTGTTGAAAAATGTGCAATGATTAAAAAGAAATGGTACAAGTAATTTTTAATTTTATTAATTTATTGCATAATATTACAGTAAATGTTCTAAATACCTGCCACCGGCATTAATGCAGACACGACATCGCCTTAGAAATGATCGTTTTATTCGTCGTGCATATCTTCTACCATTGATATGATCCGCAGCTGTGTGATTTTTTGGCGAAGCTCGTCCAAAGTGTCAATGGATTTTGAGTAGACTCTATCTTTGAGACAACCCCAGTAGAAGAACCAGGGGGTTCAGGTCGGGCGAACGGGGTGGACCAAGTCGCCCGATCCAACGCCCTGGATACTCTTGGTTTAAGTATTCTCGCACTATACGCGCATAATGAGCTGGGCAACCATCATTTTGAAACCACATGTTTTGTAAATCACGTAAAGGCACGCCTTCTAATAATTCAGGCAAGTCGTTTTGTAAAAAGTTTAAATAACTATCGCCATTTAAGTTTCCTTGTAACTCAAAGGGCCCAATTATTTTTCCATTTAATATGCCCGTCCATAAGTTAATCTTGAATTGATATTGGGATTTGTCTTCTCTCATCAGGTGCGGATTTTCATTGCTCCAACTATGTAAGTTGTGAAGATTTGAGTAGCCATCTTTCTTGCAGGTTGATTCATCCGACCATAGAACTTTATCGAAGAATTGGGGATTTTCCATGTGTTTTTGCAGCATCACACGGCAAAATGCGACCCGCTGTGGATAGTCCCGCGGTAATAACGTCTGCACACGTCTGTAGTGATATAGGTGAAGTCTCTGACGTTTTAGAATTCGATGTGCAGAACTTTTTGGAATTCCCGTAGCTAGTTCTATGGCACGTACCGAGGTAGTTGAACCGTTTTCTATTTTATTGAGAACTTCTTCATCGCGTTTCAATCTAGGTCTTCCAGCGTTTCTTCTGTCAGATGGTAAACGACCTTCCGCAAACGCTTGATGCACATTAATAAATATTCGATAATCCGGGTATCTTTGAGCATCTGGGTACCTTTCTCGATACAATCTGCTAGCAGCGTTAGCATTGCATTGGCATTCTCCATAAATGAGATGCATATTAGCGTATTCCAACGGTGTGTACGGTTGCGGCATGATAAACGCTAAACAATCCAAAATATGCCAAAAGTCCTACAAAATTGCAGTCCAAAATAATGCCAGGTCAGTTCAGTTTGCAGATCACCAGTCCAAAAAGCAAAGCCAAGAGTCGTTAGTACGAGAGCCACATCAATTGAATTCGGAACGGTGCACAGTGAACAAAGGAGCAGGGCGTACTGACTTGTTGTGAACAAAACAGCAACTTGTCTACCTGCCCTATTGTTATTTAACAACAAACATCATGTAATCTCCATTATCTATCTCTCTCTAGCTTGTAAATTTTATTGACTACACACATCTCCAATTGAAATTCTAAGAACTTGCTACAACAACCGTTTTCAAAAGTGATTACTATCAAATCAACATTAAAAAATGTCGGTTCTTGTTTAAAAATTAGTTGTTTTTTTTGTAGCTAGTTTTCCTAGAGTATTATACCATTTTGGAATCTTAGTTAGTTGCGTCAACTTATACTTTTTTTTACACCATGATGAGTGAAAGTGGACTGAAAGAAAAAATATTTAGACATTTTAGGGGTAAAAATAATTATGATTATTTTTTGTATAAAAACTACATGTATTCTGGTATTTTTAAGGGCTCTGGTGGATAGCAGTGCTACTCAGGTTGCCGATACAAAAAAAAACTAAAATATTTGAAAAGTTGTAGACATGGTCGTTAAAAGTACCATTAGGGGTGTCGATTTTCGAAGACTTTCATTTTTTTTGTAATTTCAAAACGGATTGAGATATATATTTTTTCTTTTTTTTTCTCGACTAATCATGAGCAGATCTATCCTCTGGTGCCCGCTTATCGTTAAATTTTGGGACACGATGAAATGGGGAGAGACAGTTTGTATGGAGCTACGATATTTATAAACGAGCTCCGGGTGGACGGAATCACGGGCAGTGTATACAGTGGTGGAACATATAACCTCCTCCTTTTTTGAAGTCGGTTAAAAAGCGAATCATACATCTGTCTTTCGTTAACATAGATAGTCAATTAATGTTTGTGTCCGTAATTCAATAATGTAGGATTGCGTGGTTTTGATAACATAAACGAAATCGGCCATGTAAGATTCATCATTATTATCGTCATCATATCAGCCGAAAGACGTCCACTGCTGGACATAGGCCTCCCCCAAAGAGTGCCAAATTGACCGGTCCTACGCCACCCCATAAGATTACAAGAATTAAAACTAGTTCAGCGATTAGGACAAAAACTTCATACATGCTATTAAATATAAGGGTGCCCTTTGTTTCCCATAATTTTGTTGTTCCGAATTTCGATGGTCAGAAGTTGATATCCATAAAATTTATAGACATACATATCAGTAGTCATAATTTTTGTTAAGTATAACGCTTAATAGTTCTAACATCAATGACCTATAATAGTAAATCCTATAATCTCAAAAGTCATAAAATTGATGACTATAATATTTAAAGGTCTATAGATAATTATACAGAAATGTTGTACGGCATTTATTTCAACGTACTAATGGTTGTTATTCATATTGTATTAATGCCTAAAGTTAATTATGTCTAAGAAGCCAAATCTATAACATCCATAGATATATAGATAATTACTCAGAAACATTTCTAGACATAATAAAACTACTATCAAACCTATCAAAATGAAGAACCTATCAAAATAAGCATAAAAGGTCAAATAAACTTTTCTCTGAGATCAACCAATGCCAAGATAGTGGTATATAAAGTTCAAGTTTTTCAAAGAACAACAGGAACAGGGACTTAGTGCCAAAACCGACTCGGATCGCGGATAGGTTAGAAGACGGAAGCGGGAGCTTTGCTCCTGCTTTCGTCTTCGAGGTTATTTTTTTTATAAAAGAGCGGAAACACTTGTTTGTAAAAAAATATTGTAATTTTGCAACACAAACATTGTAATTTTTATCCTACGCACTACTCAAATTAGCATAAATCAAAATAAGCATAAAACGTCAAATAAACTTTTCTCTGAGATCAACCAATGCCAAGATAGTGGTATATAAAGTTAAGTTTTTTAAAGAACAACAGGAACAGGGACTTAGTGGCAAAACCGACTCGAATCGCGGATAGGTTAGAAGACGGAAGCGGGAGCTTTGCTCTCGCTTTCGTCTTAAAGGTTATTTTTTTTATTAAAGAGCGGAAACACTTGTTTGCAAAAAATATTATAATTTTGCAACACAAACATTGTTATTTTTATCCTACGCACTACTTAAATTGGGATATAAATCGTATGTCATTGCAATATCTTTGGATTAGTATTTTTTTTAAATCTATACTGACTCGTACAACCACTTGGATAGGTTCTTTAGTTCAAGAACAACAATTTATTTAGAACAACAATTTTATACCTTCTTATAATTATTGCGAGTGTTTTTATTGACTGTAATATTATGAAGTCTAACACCACCCTTACATTAAATGTTATGACTAACTAACAACGTGACTACCCATCATTATGACCTGCGAAAAAAGACTTTACAACAATTATAATAAGCAAGTTTATTGCCTTCAATAATATGAAATGGCATACCATCTGGACATTGAGTGTTATGACTAACCAATTTTATGACTAACAATAATGATGACTTGCAAAAATCGGAACTCCAATTTATATTGTATAATTTTATGACTTTCGACAATATGACTTATAACAATTATGTTGGATAACGGTATGGACTGAAAAAATCGGAACTTAAATTTTATGGGAACCAATAGAGACCCTAAATATAAACATGGTAGCACCTGCTAGATCCATTCAATAGAGAGTTATTAGTGTTGTAGGACTATAAAATACGTACTCTGGGATAATTATGCTGCTAGGGTAAGTACAAATACTTTATTAGTAATACCAAGTTACATGTCAGGTTTTTTACATACGCATAATTAATAGGTTGGAAAGATCTAAGTTTCATACAACCTCACCAATCAAAAATTGACAAAATTGACAAATAAAGAATAGGAGCCTTTTGTTTAACCCTACTTCTTAACCTTACTTTTTAGAAATAGTTTTAACAAGCGTGCTATAAAATTTGACAATGCCACACTATGTGGTATCAGACCAAATAATGACCAAACAGAAGAACTTTGCACTCACGAGTACAATACAGGATGCGTGTTTTGCTTATTCTAAACCTTGCCTGATAGCTTGCTTTAAGTTCTATTTGTTTTGTGACGTGACTATTCCATTCAACCAACGGGGACACCACGGAGACACCACGGGGACACTAAAGAGATCCAGGCCCGACAGTTTTGGTAAGTTCATTAGCTTCTATCCTCTTGAAGTCCATGTGCAGCCCGTGCGCCGCCGCGGTAAAGGTGGAGCGGGAGTCCAGCTCCAGTGGAGCGGGGAGCTGGTTGACCTCGAACTGGGACAGTATCATGGACAGCACGACTTTGGCGTGGAGCTGGCCAGCTTTCACACCTGGAAAGAAGACGTATTATAATTACACAGAAACAAAGCCAGCACGATTGTAGCTGTTGGTTTTCCGAACAATAAATAAATAATTTTAATAGGAAATAAAAAAGTGCTGCAGTTCAGCGATCTTTAGACGCTGTAGTGCATTTCTTTAAACAAATTTGCACCTTTTCAAAAACATTTAGTCAGAGTAGTAGAGATACGGACGCGACGAACCTATAAAGTGGTATTCAGACACAAAAGGCTGTCAAGTTGAACAGGAACGAACTCATTGAAGAGGACATAGAACAGGACAGGGCGGCAAATGAAAATTGGTGGAA
Source organism: Epinotia nisella (assembly GCA_932294315.1). Taxonomy (NCBI): domain Eukaryota; kingdom Metazoa; phylum Arthropoda; class Insecta; order Lepidoptera; family Tortricidae; genus Epinotia; species Epinotia nisella. The sequence goes on along the minus strand of OW028676.1, from coordinate 174,762 downwards.
CAAACTACGTCTTAATAGGTGAGAGGGGGCAAGACGGGGTGGAGCCAGTGGGTCTACCTTGGTCTGCTCGGGTGAAAATAAGGAAACAAATTTTCCCTGATGAGTTTGAACCGTTTTTGAGCACTGTTGTCGCCAACACTGTTCTGGCATTTTGGCGGGTAATTTACTACACTTATGTGTAATGCTATGTATTACTTTTGGAAATAAAAAATATACAAGTATTGTTTCGTGCTCGTTTAATAATAGGTATTGTATGTGTCTAATTCAACCATTAACTTGTTGCAATTAAAATAATATTAATGGAAAAAGATAAGTTGTAATTAGGATAAAAGAGTATTATGTTATGACGTACGAGTAATTATGGCACTTAAGATTATGGAATATAAAATTATGGCAAATGATCATTATGGATGGATACATATTAAATGTTTATGGAATGTAAAAATTATGACATATGAAATTATGGCGTATCAGATTAGTGCAAATGAAATTATGAATTTCATCAGTTACCCGATACGGGCAGATTTCTGTTATTTTCAGCTCATTGTATGACATCTTCTGGATGTTTGTCCAGTCCAGTATTTTGAACAATGGCGTAAGTCACTAGATTGTTTAGGATTGCCGAAAAAAAAATATTATAAGGTATACTGACCAACACACATCCTGGGCCCGGCGCCGTACGGCATGAACGCGTCCGGCACGAGCTTGTCCGCGTTGAACCGGTCCGGGTCGAAAACGTCCGGGTTGTCGAAGTGCGCGGGGTCCCCTTGCAGTCCGTACAGCGAGATGTAAATGGCGGTGCCCTTCTCTATTGTCACGTTTGTTCCGGGAATCTGGCATTTCAAAAGGATAGAGAGATAAAAACTTTATTTACGTTTATGCTGGCAAAAAGTGACAGTAAAAAAAGAAAAAAAAAGATTTAAAATAACGGTGACACTTTTTAAACTAAAACTATATTAATCGTACAACTTTTTAATTGATTGTCACGATATAGCCGCGAAAAGGCGCCAACTCAGTATGTGATGTAACATTGTTGCCGCAGCCCTGGTATTCTACCGAAACCAGGGAAAGGTTTAAAGTAGATAGTTAGTACACTGAACTCTGTGATTCTAAATTTTAGAAGCTGTGTTAGGGAATGTCGAGGCTGGGCGAACAGAAGATGAAATTTAGATTATTGTAAGGCAATATTGGCACCTTCATAAAAATGCATAATTATGCATTTTTTATTTTAATAATTTAATTTCCAATATTATTTCTGCGAGCCTAAACTTTATCACTATGATCCTTTAGTGAACCGTTTAGTATTGGATGTAGCTCCTCACCTTGTAGTCCTCCCTGGCCACTCGGTCCACGGTGGACACCGGCGGGTGCATCCTGATGCCCTCAGCCAAGCACTGGTCCAGGTACTTCATGGCCTTGAACCTGTACAGATGGACAGTCTTGTCAACATAAAGTCTTGGAACATTGAGAAAACTTTAATTAAAACTTGATGCAGCAGCTGCAGCAGTGATGCAGCACTGCGATACATAGTAAATAAATAAATCAATATCATGAGACGAGAGGAAGCTGCAAATTGACTACCATGACTACGAAAATGGTGACGAGAATGTGAGTGAGTGAGAGAAAGAGAATCAGTACTATATCAAGTATCTCCAGAATGAATGTGATATTATTGGAGTACGAATGAGTCCACGTACCAAGATCCATCTATGCTGCTGCGCCTCCTACCAACCGCAAGTCCCCTCTCGCCTACGCCTGGCGGCGCGCGTTCAGAGCCAGCTCTGATATCGTGAAGGAGTGTACACGTACCCCTCGTAAGTCCATCCATGCTGCTGCACCGCCTGCTGCACGTCCTCCCTCGCCCGCGCCTGGCAGCGCGCGTTCAGAGCCAGCTCCGACAGCGTGAAGGCCGCCGCCGTCGCGCTCGACTCGAACCCGGAGAAGAACGTGCCTGATTGGAACAGCAGGTTGTCGCCGGAGAACTCTGGAAAAGATTTTCTTTCATAAGTGGCCAAAAAGTTCATTTTTCAAACCATGCAATCTAAAACACCAAAATTGAGGAAACAGTGGATACTTTAAACGACAGGTCACTTTGGTCAGTGCAGTTTTTCTTAAGTCTTTTGTTATGGTTGGACCTTCAGTGTGTTCCTTTCACCAGCGCAATATTATGTAGTAAAATAAAATTATTAAAGGTAATCTACATCAATTTTATCTTATCTTATCTTATCTAGTTGAAGGCCCTTTCGGATACACTTCGACCCAGTGGAATCTTTTGTGCATTTGCCCTCCCCTTTATAGCTACTCCCAAGCTCGCTCCATCATTTCCACAAAACGGATGAGCTTAGTGGGAGCATCTTGAATTCCTTTGGTTGCGGGTAGCCGTTACCACAGTGATTCATTCTCTGTCTGGGAAGGGCATGACATTCACACAGTAAGTGTTCCATAGTCTCATCCTCCTCGCCACACATTCTACAGTCTACACTGTCCGAAGACATCTTGGCCAAGAGATCCTTGACCCCGAAGTGACCTGTGAACACCCCAGATATAATCCTGAGTTGCTTCCTGCTGGATTTCCAGAGTTTTTTGGTCCAGCCCGAGTTCTATGAAGAGCTTTGAGTGCCTTCAACCCGCCTTATTCCTCCATCAATTTTAATCAAAGTAGAAAATTGGCGGAGCGCCTGTAAAAAAATCTATTTACGTCTACTCTGAGATCACTACCAAGAAAATGACTTTTTGATTTTGCCCCCCTTTCCACACAATGATTTTGAATTAGCAGAGGTATTTAGGTAACATCAATGTCATAACATAACTATGCCGAATCCTTAATTATACATTTACATACACATTTTGCTATAACTGCTTGTTTATATCATATATAATAAACCTTACCTTGAAAGCAGTTAGGTACCTCAGAAATTAAATATCTAAGGCTGTACTGTTACTAATATGTTGAGTCAGAAAGTAAACTATAAATAAACAGAGTTTGATAAAGTCCAAATTCTAACTCAAGATCACAGAAAAATACGCGGTGAAGGAGGAAGGAGACTTACGACATTTTACAAATAGCTCCTGGAAATTTAGGTTTGCGGTAGCGGCGTCGCGCAGGGTTCAGTACTTGGTATCATACTATTTTATCCAATCCTAGCCGATACTATCAGCGATGAATGTTACGGTCGTTGGGTCAAGCACGCGGCTTGTAGTGTTAGTAGAACCTTACACAAATGCCTTAGAGTCGCCACTTACAAAGTTTCAAAGAAACTCACCATACAAAGGATTCTGCGGTCCGTTCTTGAGCTGCAGGATAGTGTCGATGTAGTCCCCCCGCGGCCCGCCCCCGCGCTCGCGCTCCGCCACGGCGGCCCAGAATATGTCGCGCACGAACTGCGCGTTGAAAAGCAGTGGCGCGCCCAGCAGGTCTACCAGCTCCGGCATGAAGAACACCGACACCAGAGCCACCATGCGCTTGAAACCGTGGAAGAACTCCGACGCTGGAAATAGAAGAAGGAAATTGAGTGTAATAACATTTCTTTTCGAAGCAAGTTTAGTACACCTACTGCTTAAAAGTAGCATAATCCATCTTCAGTTGAGGCATACTAATGACAATCGGCTGAACATAATGATAGATAACACACCCGTCCCGCATGTGGAACAGATTAAATATTTGGGCTTTACCATCGATTCGGGGCTGACATGGTCCCCTCAAATCGATTCTCTATGCAACTCGCTGTCATCGGCGTGTTTTGCTCTGTCTAAACTGGCACCAAGCCTATCCGCAGACAACTTAAAAAAAGCTTATTATTACGGATATTTTAATTCTATCCTAATCCAAGGTTTTAAAATGCAAAAACGCGTGCTGCGAATAATCGACAGGAAACCTCTAGATAACCCAGCCAGGGATCTATTTAAAAAGCACGGAATATTAACACTTCCCTTGGTTTATATATTGAGTATAAGACGAACTCTAGCCGTTAAGGTGATAACCGGAGACGGGCCTTGCTGCTCGCTCCTATACAGCGACTACCCAAGTGCCGAAAGTTGCTCAGTATCATTGGTCCCAAAATTTATAATATGGTTCCGAGCCACATAATATCATCTGAAAGCGACATTATTTATTTTTATTTATAACTCAAATCAACTCTTATAGGTGCAGCATGTTACAATGTGGATGATTTTTTTACAGGTAGATAATTGACGGATTGACCATAATCTTAAATATTATTATTAATAGTATACTGCATATTGTATGTATTGTTCTGTCCAAATGTTTACTTTACTTTACGGTAAAACCCGACTTTTTCTTGCTTCAATTTCCACACGCTATTTCAAAATGATAATAATGATTCGCACATGTTCAAACACTTATCATATTTGACGTCTTCGTGTATTTTTGAAATTGAGAGATAAGGGGGGCAGGGTTCAATACTTTTGGCCAAGGCTGTATGTTTCTTGCAGCTAATTTTATTATAGAATGATGACATCGATAACAAAGTACATATACTGACTGAGTTAAGTACCTAAGTTACTTAAGGCTCGGTTTAATAAAGATGCTTTATACCAAATGTCAGATGAAATTGTAGCAACTCAGAACATTTTTTAACATTACCGACCGAAATAAGGTCAAACGGATTAATTCCATATTTATTCCAGTATTCTATGTAGAAGTAAACAAATTGACAAGGAAGTTAAGTTACTCTTCATGTGGGCACTGAATATGTTATTTAATTAAAAATAAACAAGCACTTACCAGCCCGCGTGAACTCGCCGTCAGGGTTATTAAACGAATCGGTCTTGGTGCCGAGCGCCACGCAGGCGATCAGGTCCGTCGCGTACTTGTAGCTCAACTCCTGCGCATCCTGCCGCGCGCTCTTCTGCGCCTCGATGTACTCCACCATCGGCTCTCCCGTCTTCAGCATGTGCACCAACATAGGCTTCAATTTTGACTTCGTCAGCGTCGGGGATATCTTCTGCCTCAAGTACCTCCAAGCAGGATTACGAACCCCGAAAAGATTCTTCATCCCAATACTGTCCTTTTGGTTAGTCCCAGCGAAATTCCTGTCGGAGAAATTTTCAAAGTCTCTGATCAGTATCTGCTTGATGATGTCTGGGTCCCTCAATAGAAGACATGGTTTGTGAAAAATATAAAAGCCTACGAAAGGCGCTTTGTTTCTGGCTCTGCGGTACAGTTCCCCAAGGTGCCAACCTGGGGCCGATCGGAAGAGAATGCCTTCTTTAAAGTTTCCGAAAAGCCAATGAGTCGAAGGCAACTGCTCGACGCCGCGGTTAGTCCAATAGGATAATTTTCTGCGGCAGTAAAGGTAAATGCACGTTAGTATAATAGCGACAATTGCCACGGCCCAAAGGGTCTCGCTGGAATCCATGTTGGACGGCAAACAAGTTAGCTATCAGAATATTTCTGCTACATTGTCCCTTAAATACTACATGATTTCATATCAATATAATTATCATGTGCGTATCATGATGATGCGATATACATAATAGATGTACCTACTTACTATCTTAATCAGATTACAGTTTAGATCAGATTAGTCTAATACGCAATGGGGAATTTTGTGTTGGAAAAGGTCAAGAGGAAAATGCTTTGATTTAATTTGGTCGGGTATATACATCATTTATCTGGAAGTCTCATAAATAAAAAAAAGTGAAGGGCGAAAAATATAGTCGTTTACAATAATCTCTAATCGCCTAAAAATATTAAATTTTTCTTGTTCTATGACTTTTCTGGAAACCTTAAGTATTTATTTAGAACTTCATCTCCGCCATATGCGACTTTATGCATTGGATATGATGCTGGTTTGAATCACTCTTCAACTAATTTTGACGCCACTTACAATGAAAATTATTGATAAGTTTGATATCACCCATTATTATTGTCTACTAGATGAGCCAGCCGCTGAGTAATATTTTGATTATACTAATTTTACTATTTTTTGAAATATTGTTGTAATAATATTGTTGACGACCGAATATCCTAGTGGTTAGAGAACCTGACTATGAAGCTTAAGGCCCCGGGTTCGATCCCCGGTCGGGGCAGATATTTGTATGATGAATACGAATGTTTGTTCTCGATTCTTGGATGTTTAATATCTATTTAAGTATGTATTTATCTATATAAGTATGTTTATCCGTTGTCTAGTACCCATAGTACAGGCTTTGCCTAGTTTGGGACTAGATCAATTGGTGTGAATTGTCCCACGATATTTATTTATTATTTATTGTGTATTCCAATTATTCTCTTACTCTTTATTATTATTTTGCTCTTTTGTGTTTGGTAACCATATGGTTAGTTAATGTTTTATATCATGGTTTATTTTATTATTATTCTTATCAGTTCTATTATAGATGAATGATCGAGGACATGGAATTGCATTTGTAGTGGTTGTACGAGAAAATAGAAAATTCAAATATAGAATGCCTGTAAACATACAATACTACTACATATTAGGGATGTCACGAATGTCAGATATATCACATTCGCGAATGCGAATGCGAATGCGAATATTTAGGATGCGAATGTGCGAATGCGAATGTCAAGGAAAAGGAAAAAAAACTGAACTAGATAAAAACTCCAAAAACACAAGGCGAACTAATCAAGTAATCACAAACAACCAGCGGGGTACAAATCTACGAATGCTTCATTTTGGTCAAAATTAATTACGTATCTACCGGTCTGCGCGCATTGCGCATGTGCGGCATGTGCGACTCGACGGTGACGTGTGGCCGGCGTAGCGAACTCAACGCAACATGCACACATTCACATTTGCAAAAAATTCGCATCGTTTGATGCGAATGCGAATATCGATGCGAATGTTTAAAATGATGCGAACCATTCGCATATGCGAATGCAAATGCGAATATTCGTAACATCCCTACTACATATGCAATTCCATGCTCTCGTTATATTATCTATACCTGCTCCATTGCAGATGCTATTTATTCGCCTTGCCACCGGCGTAGCATCAATACATACAAACTTCCACTCCCCTTTTTATCTTACACTGTGACACTGCTTGTATGAATGTATACAAATATAGTTTGTAATAAAATGCCATCTATCATCATCATCATATCAGTCGAACGACGTCCACTGCTGGGCATAGGCCTTCCCCAAAGAGTGCTACAATGACCGGTCCTGCGCCACCCACATCCAGCGGACTCCCGCATATAGCATGGTTGGCCTTATCACGCGACAAGTGACAAGATAAGAGCGTCGTCTCGTTCTATCGAACGTTGTCAGCCAGTGACGCATGCTCTAATCCTATCACCTATCGCGTGACAAGGCCAACCATGCTACGGCTCCAGGTCATCTGTCCACCTTGTGGGGGTCTACCCACGCTGCGCCTTCCGGTCCGTGGTCGCCACTCTGTGCCATCTATGATGTAAATAAAATAAGACCTAGCTTCTTGATTGATTCTAGGTCGACGGTAACTTTTCTACAGATTGTCATTGAAAAACCAATACATAGACTTTGGGATAAAATAATGAAAAATGAGCTAAAATTTTAAAGTATTTTGACAAACCAAAGTCTACTTTGACTTCCACTTAAAAATAGGTGTGACGAATTTGAAATGATACCAACCGGCCAACCGATAGGAATAGCTGAACGGGAATATACGTTTGCGTAGATGCTCGCTAGTATTTATATTTGCGTTGTGTTCTGAACGAGAACTTTTTGGCCGATTCATTCTCATTAATAAAGAAACCATTCATCTGCTCTTGCTTTCATCGGTTGAGTGCTTCTGTGATGTTTCAATAGCCTAGAACATTATATACAAAATTAATTAGTTTATATGTGTCGTTCCCAAGCAAAAAGTGCCGGTTTGTCGGTAGTCAATAATTTCAAGAGAGTTGTAGTATTTATTAACTACAGCTCAAATGAATTATGTATATGGTTCCACGACAGAATTTCGTCAATTTCGCAGTATGTCTTCGCCATCGAAATGACGAATTTCGCATTAAACTGACAAATTTTGCCCTGATAACAGCGATATATTTGAGCCAAAAGAGCAGAAAATTTGGTCCAAATTAGAAAAAGTTTACTATGCAGAAAAACATTATTTAATTTATTCAATTTATAGTTTGAAATTACGAAAAGTTTTTGGGCTAATTTTTTTGCCGGTGAGTAGGTATATCATTATTTTTGTGTCAATTATATTGCTACTACATAGCTACGTTGGTAATAAATATATAGCTGCTATATATGTAGTACTACTAAAATAATGTAGTTTCAATTCATGAATTAGTAATTACCGTCATGTCAAACCATTAGTGTTGAGTATATTAAACAGTCGAGTGCTGATGAAATTATAAATTTCAGATTAAAGGTGAAAAATTGAAAAATTAATTGCTCCGATCCGGGAGGTTGCGCGTTTTATTCCTTTGTGTTATTAGTGCACGTGCAGGCAGGCACACGACAATGGAATAAAATGCGCTTGTTGGTATTTAATGTGTGCTTATTATTGGTGTCAGTGATCAAACACATGTTCGTAATTAAAAACCGTAATGATAGCTTTTGGCAAAGAGGTTATCAATTCAAGGGCCCATTCGATAAGACATTTAATTGAAACACTTCACCACTATTATTGAACAGAAAGTTTTCGACCTTATTGCATTGTGAATGTTCTAATAACATTTCAAGGAAATGGGTCCCAAATTAAAGTTCGTGACTATCAAGCAGCTAGTTACTTGTTTCTACCAACACTATTTTTTCTGAACCACTTCTTATAGTGACAAACAAAGATTTATAAACAAAGTTAAGTAAGTTCTTACACAAAAAATTAGCATGTAAATGAAATGTATCACAAGCAAAACCGACAGTTACTTAATTAAAACAAAATCTTTCAGCGAAATCACTAAACTCGGTCTCTTATTAAGTTAAGAAACTAATTACGAGCTTAATTTGTCAAACATGTTTACGTAAATTGAATGGAAAATTCGCTCATCTAGTTTGCTGATGAGTTTTGTTCGCAAATAAAAAGGGACTTGTTACATTTAGGGCCGGTGACCAGGAATTGAATGTGAATTAAACAATTTGTAATCAAAATTTGAGAATTGCCCTTTCAGTTAACGCTTAATGCCCCTAAGCCTCTTCCAAATGAACACATAATATTTTTCAAGTGTATATTTTAATGTCTGTTGGTATGTCCACTTCTTCGACACGTCCTAACGTATAGTAACAATATCAATATAGACCCATACGACATCAAAAGTATACTTAAAACAGAATCTTCAATTCACTCATTCACCAAATTCATCAATAAAATCATAAACAGCCTTCAAAAAAATTAACACGTAAACCATAATATTTCATAGTAACAATACGTTTCATAGTTATATAATAGTCTCATTATAGTTAAAAGGACCAAAGTTCAAGTTTTTGGATCAAGAAACCATACTTTTTTTTTTAAACGTATGGTCGGCTGGTATAATGATATGATGGATGACTATGGAATAATTCAAAAAGATTACAAAAAAATATACGCTCCGCCGCGACACTGCCGTGACCAGGATTCGAACCTGGGTTACTACGGCCACAACGTAGGGTCCTAACCACTAGACGATCATGGCTGCCGGAGCTGTGTAAGCTCCTGTCAAAAACCCAGCTGCTTTCCGACGTTCAGTTATCAACTCAGTTATCAATTCAAAATGACCTTTCATAACAAAGCATTATAGTCGAAATTGGTTTATTATAAAACACAAAAATATTTTCCAAAGAGGCTGGCCACTGTCGTACATTGCCGCACTGCAACTTGACGATACAACGGCAGTATAAATGTGTTGAATTTATGAAAGTGACAAAGTCCTAATTTGGAGACTTTCACTTGCAATCTGCCCGGCGGCGATTCGTTATTTTTTGTCGCAAGATGTCTAGGTATTCACGGTCCAAGTTAGTTGAAAATAAAGGAACGGTAGATATAACCGTTGAAAAGGCTTAAGTAAAAATCGACTGGTTTTGGTGACGACGATAGGACACACATGCTATTGCATTAATAACACCCCTACATGCTATTGCATTATTATGCTGTTGAGTGTTGAGAGTGTTGTGAGTGTTGAGAGTGTTGTGAGTGTTGAGAGTGTTGTGAGTGTTGAGAGTGTTGTGAGTGTTGAGAGTGTTGTGAGTGTTGAGAGTGTTGAGAGTGTTGTGAGTGTTGAGAGTATTGTGAGTGTTGAGAGTGTTGTGAGTGTTGAGAGTGTTGTGAGTGTTGAGAGTGTTGAGAGTGTTGTGAGTGTTGAGAGTGTTGTGAGTGTTGAGAGTGTTGTGAGTGTTGTGAGTGGTGTGAGTGTTGAGAGTGTTGTGAGTGTTGAGAGTGAAGTACCAGCGTTTGTATCTAGCTGTCAATACAACGAATCCTCAAATTGGCTAATATTACATGTCGGACTGTTTTGATTTTAGCGCTTATTGTTGGCGGATTTCTTTACCTAATATGCCTATTTCTGCGGCCTATCAAAATAGACAGTTTTAAGCATCAAACAATGCTTTAAAATCAACTTTACACAACAACTTATAAAAATAAGAATATCAAAAAAACAAAACAAACACAGATATTGCTGACATTGATATTATTTCTAAATATCATTAATCTTCAGTCAAAAATCTCAGAGTATCATTCTCAGTAATGAAACAGTAGAGAACGTTTGTATGGAAAAATGACCACTCATCTTTCCTCTTAAGCTACAGAGAAATATACTATAGTATAGCTTGACTTTAGCTATACTCGAGCTAGGGTTATAGTATCAAAGAGCATAATTGATAGCGTAAATATCTTGTTTTCATCTAGCCAAATCGCGTAGGTAGCACAGGAGTCCATAAATCACACTCGTAGCACCATGCCCGCCCTCGATTGCGTAGCTCGCCTACGAAACTGGGATCTACGCGAGCGGTGGCAGTACTTACATTTAAAACTATATTCATCATTATATCAGCCGAAAGACGTCCACTCCTAGACATAGGCTTCCCCCAAAGAGTGCCAAATTGTCCGGTCCTGCGCCACCCGCATCCAGCTGACTCCCGCGACCAGCAGCAGAATCAAGGTAACCGATATAGCCCTCCGAATCGCTAAACTTAAGTGGCAGTGGGCGGGGCACATTGCACGTAGAACCGATGGCCGTTGGGGCGGAAAGGTTCCCGAGTGGTGACCACGTACCGGTAGGCACGGCGTGGGTAGGTTGTCCACAAGGTGGACTGATGACCTGGTAGAACCATATTAGACTCAATAAAAACTACCAATAAACAAGCATTATGAAAAACTCTGAATATAAAAATGGTGTCCAATGTTTAATACTTAAAAATATTATTAACTTAGATTTTTGACTTTCGTTTTGTATTGTAACGCAAACTTTAATTTGTTAGAAAGTAACTTTTCGCTAGGATACACCGTGAATTATGTGCGAGAAACCAAAAAACTCCCAATATTTCGAGGATTTGTAGCCAATTGTAGCTGCCAAAAGTTGTCCCGAGATATCTCATGTCGTGTTACCGTTTTTATTATTTACTCGGTTGCATCCAATGTCCACAATATAAGAAAATTAAATCGAATACACCACCGGACTAACATAGAATTACTCTACTGACTCGTGTAAAACGAACTTTTCATTTGTAAATTTGAATATAATAAAAATACCGACTGCTTTAGCCTAGTTGGTAGTGACCCTGCCTACGAAGCAAGAGGTCTTGGGTTCGAATCCCGGTACGGGCATTTATTTGTGTGATAAGCACGAATATTTGTTTCTGAGTCATGGATGTTTTCTATGTATTTAAGTATGTATTTATCTATATAAGTATGTTTATCGTCGTCTAGGTAGTACCCATAGTACAAGTTTTGCTTAGTTTGGGACTAGGTCGATTTGTGTAAGATTGTCCGCAAATATTTATTAATATTATTATTATTATTTTATATATTACAATTTATTTCACATCATGCAATTTATGAAATGATTGTGTGATTTGTTTGTCACCTAATCATAATATATATTTCTTTGATATACGATTACTTACTGATACCAATCTTTAATATCTGATCATACCAATTTTATCAACTTCCTCTTATAATAATTCATTATCACTTCAAACTACGTCATCAATGTGATTTTTGTGCTTTGTGTTTCAATAGAATTAGAATTAGAAGTCACCAAGGGCCCATGTCACCCCATTCCTAAATAAACACAACATCCTCAAAATGGCGCATCGTCGCAAGCTTCATTTGGCATGTCTCCTTTTTGACGTAGTAAAGCACAAAGCTCCAGCATATCTCTTCGAGAAATTGACATGGTTACCCTCCCAGAGGTCACACAGAACACGACAATGCAGCATACAACTGATGACACCTCAACATGCGTCAGCGGCTTTCCGGGGCAGTTTCAGATACGTGGCGACGAAGTGTTGGAATATAATTCCACCACCTTTCAGAAATCTGGAAGGCATCTGTAGCTTTAGAGCAGCAGTTAAACGTTATATTTGCGAACACCAGCGGCGACAGGAAACTTTAGCACTACACACAAGTTGTTTTTACAATAAATTGGTTGGCGTGTACCTATAGTCTAGTTTATTGTAGTGAGTGAGTTGGTATATATCTGTTTTTTGTCCCATTAATTACACCTGTCTGGAGATGCCCGGATCAATGTATGTAGTTTATAAAATTTCTCGTGTCAGGACTTTGTCTTTTTCTTTTTGGTGTAGGTAGATTGTGTACATTTATATTATTAAATATTTTTCGTAACGTTACTTATCTATTATATATTATTCTTATGATCTTGTTCTCTCTCTTTTTAGGGTTCCGTAGCCAAAATGGCAAAAACGGAACCCTTATTTAAGTTAATTTTTAAGGCCGTGTCGGACAGCAGGGAACGTGGCCCACAAATGGTCTCGCCGGAAGACCAGCGCTGGCTCGCGACTCTCGCGAGCCAGCATTATGCTGAGGCGAGACCATTTTGTGTCAAACTGCTTAGTATATAGTTTATATGTCTAGTATTTTAAGTTGTAACTGCATGATTAAGCTTTGTTACGAATAAATTATTTCATTTCATTTATTTCATAATCCCTAACCTTTTTCATCATCATCATCATATCAGCCGAAAGACGGATATAGCTGCTGGACATAGCCCCCCAACCCTCCCGCCACAACGACCGGTCTTGCGCCACCCGCACCCAGCGGACTCCCTCAAATGACAAGCACAACCTATACTTTTTAACCCTAAATAATCCTTATCACTGGTCTGAGCGACAAGTACATTTCTGGCAAGTTACACAGGTGGTGAGTGAGGTCAGCAGAGCTCCCGAGTGTGCGCTGTGTTGAGAGCGTGGCACCTGTATCTATCTCCGGAGTGTGCGCTGTGTTGGGAGTGTGGCACCTGTCTCTATCTCCCGAGTTTGCACTGTGTTGAGAGCGTGGCACCTGCATCTATCTCCCGAGTGTGCGCTGTGTTGAGAGCGTGGCACCTGTATTTGTCGCTCAAGTGTGCGCTATTTTGAGATCGTGGCACCTGTATCCGTCTCCCGAGTGTGCGCTGTGTTGAGAGCGTGGCACCTGTATCTGTCTCCAGAGTGTGCGCTGTGTTGAGAGCTGGCCACCTGTATGGGTCTCCCGAGTGTGCGCTGTATTGAGAGCGTGGCACCAGTATCTGTCTCCCGAGTGTGCGCTGTGTTGAGAGCTTGGCACCTGTATCTGTCTCCAGAGTGTGCACTGTGTTGAGAGCTGGCTACCTGTATCGGTCTCCCGAGTGTGCGCTGTGTTGAGAGCGTGGCACCTGTATCTATCTCCCGAGAGTGCGCTGTGTTGAGAGCGTGGTATCTGTATCCGTTTCCCGAGTGTGCGCTGTGATGAGAGCGTGGCACCGGTATCTGTCTCCCGAGTGTACGCTGTGTTGAGAGCGTGGCACCTGTATCTGTCTCCAGAGTGTGTGTTGTGTTGAGAGCTGGCCACCTGTATGGGTCTCCCGAGTGTGCGCTGTCTTGAGAGCGTGGCACCTGTATCTATCTCCCGAGAGTGCGCTGTGTTGAGAGCGTGGTATCTGTATCCGTTTCCCGAGTGTGCGCTGCGATGAGAGCGTGGCACCAGTATCTGTCTCCCGAGAGGGCGTTGTGTTGAGAGCTTGGCACTTGTATCTGTCTCCCGAGTGTGCGCTGTGTTGAGAGCGTGGCACCTGTATCTATCTCCCGAGAATGCGCTGTGTTGAGAGCGTGGTATCTGTATCCATTTCCCGAGTGTGCGCTGTGATGAGAGCGTGGCACCAGTATCTGTCTCCCGAGTGTGCGCTGTGTTGAGAGCTTGGCACCTGTATCTGTCTCCAGAGTGTGTACTGTGTTGAGAGCTGGCTACCTGTATCGGTCTCCCGAGTGTGCGCTGTGTTGAGAGCGTGGCACCTGTATCTATCTCCCGAGAGTGCGCTGTGTTGAGAGCGTGGTATCTGTATGCATTTCCCGAGTATGCGCTGTTTTGAGAGCGTGGCACCTGTATCTGTCTCCAGAGTGTGCGCTGTGTTGAGAGCTGTCCACCTGTATCGGTCTACCGAGTGTGCGCTGTGTTATTGAGAGCTTGGCACCTGTATCTGTCTCCCGAGTGTGCGCTGTGTTGAGAGCGTGACACCTGTATCTGTCTCTAGCTGTCCTCGCAACGAATAATCCAATCAATAAAGGGTCCGCTGTCTTCTTGTGTCCACCAGGCAGGCTGTGATGGTTTTCCACCGTCGTAATGTTAATAAAAATACATAGGTATCCGAACGTCCCCAAAACACCTGTTTCGTAATGAAGCTCTTTTGTACCTAAATATGTTCACTTTATTCTCATCAGAAAATGGCTGCCACAAATTGGAATAGCAGGTATTACGCAGTTTGAATAAAAATGTGGAGCGCACCGACCAGAAATACTGTTGAGAAATAATGTCAAAGGGAAATATCTTCGCAATATTATTTACCTATTTGGTATTGAATTAAATGCGCGGGTAAATCTGAACAAGAAATCTTTGGAATAATTGAAGACTTCCTTCCATTGCCAGGGAAATATTAGTAAGAATAGCTGTATTTAAACCAGGGACGTAAAATAATGATGCATAAAACCCTATACTTAAATAGGGGGTTATTCTGGATACTCTTATTTATCCATACTGTGATTTTTATAGTATTGTTTTTTTTTAATACAAGCCCTTTTATGTAATGTGTATGCCCAATTTCTTTGATCCAATTTGAACTCATTTCTGTACGAGTGTAACTTGCTATTTCTTTAAACTGTATTACAAAGCAAAAATATACCTATGTGTGTGTATGTCCATCAAAAAACAACTCCTCCCTGACAGTGCCATCACTGCCGTGACCAGGATTCGAACCTGGGTTACTACGGCCACAACGTAGGGTCCTAACCACTAGACGATCACGGCTGCCGGAGCTGTATCGGAGTCGCCGAAATTGCCGTCCGCTTTCAAAAAATGGAGCACTTTCACTGTTGCGCAAGAGCTTACTCTGTGACACGGTTAACTACCAACTGTATACATGTAGTTACTTGGTTGGTGGGTAATTAATTTTATTTAAATTGTGATTATAACCAACAAAAACACCCTGCGGCCCCAATCTGGAACGCGTTTGTGGATATTGAAATAATTTATGAATGATAATCATCTTAGCTTAAAGTAGTCCCATTTCCGCATACGCTGTTAATTGTTATTACACATTGTTAATTACAAAACATGTGCTAAAGAGTATTTTACCCTAAAAGTTGCCGATGTAGGTAGCTCAAGGGATAAAAAAAACTTCTTGAAATCATACCGTTTTCCAATATATTCAGTGCAATACAATTATGACTTGTTAACTCCACTCCACTACCGTCGTATCTATTCATACTGATAAAACAAGTATTCTGTCTGATAAAAGTGATCTGTCTATATAATCATACTTCATTTTCGCATAATATTTATACTAAACCGTAATTAATCGCTTTTACTTACGAGTACCTAGGGCGGTGAAACAAAGAATGTCTCAGATCGCAGTTATTTGATAAATATGCGATATGAGGCTTTCTTTATTACCACCCGTCGTGTACAAAGTTTTACGTCTCTCCCTGGCAAGGGAGTGCAGGGATTTTCCGCACGCGTAGAGTGCAGAAATTGCTACTTTATGGCCAGGCATGACGTAAAATATATTTATTAGCATGGGCGTTTTGGACATCGTGCAATGTTCTTGGTTCAAATCAAAAACTTATAGCTATGTACTATCGCCAACACAGTTAGCTGACTGTGTTGGCGTTTGTATCAAACTAGTAGATGAAAAAAAAAATTGGTGCTTTTGTCCAGCGTGTCTACATTTACGACCATTTGTTCCAGTAATCTGCCGCACTGTAACTGTAACCTCTTGTATGTACGTGAAATGTCGTGGAACTAAGTATCTTGGTATTGTTCTTTGTTTTGACTGCGGTCGGAAACCGAACCAGAACACATGCACCAGCGGAAACGGCTGCGCCATGTTGTTTTGGGGCCCAGATATTCAAACATTATGAAACATACTTATATCAGTAAACAATTATCTTACGCGTGTATTAAAATATTTATTTTAAACAAGATACTGTTCCAAAAATTAGTTCTAATTCAAGACAACAATTCATATGAAAATAATCCGAGAAGTTCTTTTCTTTGTACATATTTTGTACCTATTATTTCTATACAAAGAGATATTCATATTCATATTCATATTCATATTTATTCATAAAACCAGTTTACATGTCATAAAGTAGAAAATTAAATACATTAAAATAATAATAACATTACAGCATTATGAGAATTAAATAGTCTTGTCTTTATACGACATAAATTCATTATAAGTGTAGAACGGGTGCTCGACAAGCCATATTTTTAATCGACTCTTAAAGCTACATAGGCTGGGAGCATCTATTATATTTTGCGGCCATTTATTATACACGGTGGGTCCCATTACATGCGTGAGTCTGTTTGATTTGGCGATCTTGCGACCAATGACTACAAGTTTTCCGGCGTTGCGTGTGTTACGATTATGGATCATCCCGTTTGTTTTATAATCCGCTATATTCGCTCTGACAACGACAGCAACTTGCATTACTATTACTGCAGGCAGTGTTAGAATTCCTAACTCCTTAAACAATTCCTTTGCGGCAATTATCCTGCGGCACTCCAGCGAGACTTCTAATGGCACGTTTCTGGAGGCGAAAAACCCTTTGCCACTGGGCACAGAGACCCCATCAGAGTTCAGTGCCGTACTGTATAAGTGAGTGTACGGTGGCAAAGTAGCAGGCGCGAGCGGCCTCTGGAGTCACTGTTTTTGCCACCCGGCCGAGGGCAAAGCAAGCACTACCAATCCTTCCGCTGAGTTTATCGACATGCTTGTCCCACTTGAGTCCATTGTCGATCTCGAAATCCAGGAAAGTAGTGGAAGTGACTTGTTCAAGCAATTTGTCACCCAGCTGTACTACCAGTGGCATCATGCAACGGCCCGAAAGATTAAAGTGCATACAAATTAAAATTGTTTTACTCAATTCATGTAGACGGAAGCGACAACTTTAAGTACTTACAATAATTAATCAAAATCCTCAGCCATTAAATTAAAATGCAATAATATTATCTTAACGGTGTTAAATCAAAAACGAATTAAATATACGCAAGGATTTGTGACATTAATCACGTATTTCAGTCAATTAACCACCTTAATTGTTTCTGATAAAATTCAAAGTCCCTTGCAGGAGAGTGACTGTACAAAAACACGTCAAAAAGGCATCGTTAGATGGAGGAAAGCATGTCACGTTCGCCGTTTTTGTAACAAGGTAGGGTTCACGATACAACAGATTTTCACGTTGGTTCGTCTTTTCGGGGCGCGGAAAACACAATTTTCAGAGATAATTGAAAACAAATCCATGCAAAACCCTCGCTTAGACGCCATTTTGAACGACGCTCTGTTGACTTTTGGTTTAGAAAAACAGGTCTGTACTTTTTGTTCTTAACCACAGCCTACAGCGGAAAATCCATAAAAAACGTTTTTTACAAGGGTGATCCTGATCGGGCTTACATTTTGGCCATGACATTTATTTTAAGTAGGCGTAATAATAAAGGACGGACTTATTTATTTATTATTATGAAACACACGTCGTACAAATATATTCTTACAGGCTATCTTACTACTAAACAGACCTATAGTTTCCTATATAAATCATCTTTGTGCTAAGTACCGCCACTGACGCGTTGCTTGGAATCGTATTGGTTGTTGTGTCGTCAGTCTCACATACTGGCTAATTTTTAGGCCTAGTCCTACTAGTTTTATTATCTGTTGGATTTTTTTCCCCAGTAGCAAAGATTATTGAGAAAATTTTCTTAATAATCTTTGCCAGTAGTTACAGTCCACGACGGTTTTTCCATAATGGAAAACAACGTGTACTTTTTTCTGCCCGCGACTCCGTCCGCGTGGAACTCGTTCATATCGTAGCTCCATACAAACTTTCACCCCCTATTTCACCCCCTTAGAGCATGGTTTCCCGGATAAAAACTATCCTGTCTTTCCCCGGGACTCAAACTATCACTGTACCAAATTTCATCTAAATCGGTTAAGCGTGAAGAGGTAACAAACAGACAGACACACTTTCGCATTTATAATATTAGTATGGATGTACACACTACGATCGGTAATAAAGAACGCCTCAGATTGCATGTTTGTGGCCCTTGCCTTCGGCTCTGACGGCTAATACCCATGATCGGAGACATTCAATAGTATTTAGCCTAAGTATATGACCCAAGAAAATGTATGGCCCGAAATACCTAAGAATCAGACAATCACTCTACAAACACGCTGCCAAACTGTAAACTAAAGCCTAGCCTAAGCCGAATTCCTCATTTTTTAACCAAGCCGAACACTATTTTTTTTGCTAAGCCGAACACCTATTTTTTTAGCTAAACCGAACACCTAATTTCCTCGCAGATTGGAATACCACCCCTCCGAGGAGTTGACAACAGTAATAGGATTACAGTGTGTTGTAGGCAATGGGCTAGTCACCTAACACATTTTAGCCATCTTTATTCATTTATTTAAATGAAGAATCAACAGCTTTTATAACACTTAAAAGTTAAAACCTACAATTGCTAAAAATGGGACTGAAAACCTAAATTCAATTGCTATGACGACCGGTTAGCCTAGTGGGTAGTGAGGGTGTCCAACGTTTTATTATAATCTCACTTAATCTATTTTGGTTTGATATGTACAATTGCTTTGTATAATGTTGCATCGTGATCAGTGATGCGTACTCAGAATACCTTTCAATTCGCTTCATTTATGCATATGCCGGATCTGAGTCGACCTTGCATACTGCAAGAGAAATACATGTATGTATCAGCATCGCTCGAATTGGCCTACAAACAGCACAGACTGACCTACAAACACAGAAACCGAAGACAAACTATTGGCAACTCAAACTTGCGATTGACTTCCGCCCGCCTTCGAACGTGGTTATACTAAGCCAGTTTACCTAATGTTTGCTATGTTATGTGAGGCTAATAATAATATTCAAAGTATAATATACAGTAGACATTTTCCGATAGTCGCTTACCGACACTCAAAGCTAGTCTATTATGGAATTCGGCGGCTGAATGTGTATGCGGTAGTCTGTACTTTACCGAATTTTACTTGCCTGTATGACTGTAGGAAAAAATTAGGAGTGGAGGAGGAAATTGAATGTTTAGCACTTTTCGACCTTAACGTCATTCAAATAGAGTTGATATGTGCCAAACCTTCATTTTCCTCGACTGTATACATTGCACAGAAAGCCACTCTGGATATCTGTTCATGGATCATGGGTACCCCGCTGTCTCGCATTCCGCGGCATACTTTATTAGCGCGGGATTCATCAACATCATTTGATATGATTTTTTTTTAATACGGTTGCTCAAAAAGTGCTACTTTACGTAGCTGTTTAGCGTGCGGAAGGTTGGTTTTTGCGCACTAGTGCTTTTCACTTGTCCTTGTACAAATTGTACCATTAATTATAATGTCAATAAAAAAATAATAAGATAGAACTGTATTAAACTGTATTTAAACTGTATTATGTTACAAAAAAAAAAAATCGCAAACTGTATTGTGTGGCATATCAAATGAAAGAGGTTGTTGTAAGCATTTCGGATATATTTTTACAGTACACATGGTGTTACTTTTCCGCACTAGTGCGGAAATGAGTACTTTCCGTGCATATGTTGAAACTTTAAAGAGCCATATGTACTGTAAAACGTTGTACGATACACGTGCGAATAGGTAATTCACAACTCGTGTCGATTTAAAACACTTCCTTCGGTCGTGTTTTAATTTATCACCACTCGTTGCGAATTTCCTATTTTCTGCACTTGTATCGTAAATAACTATTTTATAATTTTAGCAAAAACAGATTTGAAATAATTTAGGAAAAAAATACGAATTTTGACCATTTATCTCCGAAACTACTGGGCTTAAAGTTCTGAAAAAAATATGGACAATAGTTCCTTGCCTAAAGATTACAGGAAAACCTATAAGAAGTTTGAGTATTCAAAGTAACGGGAAAATTCTCAATATTTTACGGAACCCTCACCACGCGAGTTGAACTCGCACTTGTCCGGTTTTTTTCTACGTTAACTTAGGCTTAAGTATATGCTCTTAAGTTTCAATTTCAACTCGATACCTCCTCCACGCGTTCCCGAGATAAAGGGTCTTGACAGACAGACAGACAGACGGACAACAAAGTGACCCTATAAGGGTTCCGTTTTTTCCTTTTGAGGTACGGAACTAAAAACTGCTGTAATGTAAGTTAGTTATGTAACACCATTTTGCAGAATTGGCATCACTCATGTTCTTGAATAAATATAAAGGTGCCAATAACTGGAATGTCGGCAGCAGGCTTTTCTTTGTATTTCTCTTAGATTGAATTATCTAGGACAAGCCTCCATGAATCAGCAGCAAGATTAAATACCCAACTTCTGTCACGTAGTCACTCATAAAATACCCCGAATTCCTTTCCCCCGATTGCCGGGAACAAACCTTTGTTCCCGGTGACGAATCAGCCTAATGCCGACTTTGTTAAATACTTCTCTGGTTATTTGTTTTGGAAATGAACGGGACGGAACTAATTTTGTTAATGCAACTCTTGTATTGTTCGTGTAAAGTGAATGTTGTACAGATGTAGTGCATAAATTTTTTTTTTTTCGAAATCGCGGAACGTCTGGTCGATGTAACTGGTGACCGAAGAGCTGGCGGCTTTCTCGCGCAACGCATCAGCATTGCAATTCAGCGAGGAAATGCCGCCAGCATCCTCGGTACAATGCCTCGAGGGCCTTGTTTAGATTTAACTTAGTTTTAATTTATCTTAGTTAATGTTAATTATACTCTTGTATTCAGTGCATAATTGATTTCCATCGTATTTCCATCGTACGATCGTGTCTTGCTATTTCAGTCGGTCACAGTACAAAATGTATTGAGGTTGCCTGAAGTAGCATGACAAATACGAACGTTTTCAAGAAAACAACGATAGAAAACAATTATGCATTACATCTGTACGCTCTAATTCCTACTTCAATTTGGGCTCGGGCGGAATTCGGGTGGGACATGTGATGACATACAATACAATACAATACAAATACTCTTTTCATCACACTTGCTCGAAAATGGTGTTATTATACGCAAGCGTACTGAGCTGTAATGGGCTATATTAAGCCCATGGGCGTTATGGTTTTTTTTCTTAATAATAGAACCCTCTGATTGGCTTAAGCAAATCTGGTTGCTGTGTGATTGGTTGAATAAAAAAATCTAGTTGGTCACGACGCCCCGCCCCGCAAGAATACTGCTCTGTGATTGGTTGAAATATTGAACTGCGCGCTCTACTAGCACTGATCTGGAAGTGAAGTTGTCAATTTTTGATTGGTGCTGCTGTATGAAACTTACATTTTTCTGTCTTTTGTTGTTATTTATTTCCTCGCAAATGTGATGAAAAACATTGTGTATAACACGGGCGTAAGAATATTGCAAACTCGAGTCATCAAAAGCCCTCCGCCTTCGGCGTCGGGCTTCTGATACACTCTCGTTAGCAATATTCCACTTACGGCCCTCGTTAAACAATGTACTATTATTGCACACCTCACACAAACAAAGCAGTTACAGAGAGAATACATAGAGACATAATATCTACTTTGAATTTTTATTTTTATTTAAATATTTATTTGCTTATTTATGTCATTTTAGTTGAATATGGCCATAAGAAAGATGAGGTCATGTTTACTCGAATATGACCTTTAGAAAGCCAGCCTACAGCACGTCTTCTAAAAAACTTGTAAATATCAGCAATATCTTAATACGGCTCCGTCGGGGAGCAAATCTGCCGCTCCAGAAGAAAAATGGATTATGTGTTCAGGTCTTATTGAGCACTTGAGTCGTTTGTCGAGGCACGTGTGTTGAGGCACGCTAACGAAGCGCTTGTTATCTTATCAGCAAACTTTCACCGGCACCAGCATATTTGAACAACGTTGCAAGTATCAGACACCTGGGGATATAAAAATAATGTTTTTAATATAAATTATTTTAAGGACTTACGACGACGATCCGAGGATTAGGGTGAGTATCCACTGGGCTATGCGAGGCTGTGGGGCGGCGAGCGTGGATAAATCCACCAATAGGGATACTTCATTTCCCTATTCTCGCTTAGCACAGCACTGGTTGACGGCCGGTTTAGCCTAGAGTTGGTAGTGACCCTGCCTACGAAGCCGGGGTTTGAATCCCGGTAAGGGCATTTATTTGTGTGATGAGCGGAAATATTTGTTCCTGAGTCATGGATGTTTTCTATGTATTTAAGTATTTATTTATCTACTTACATAACGTATGTTTATAGTTGTCTAAACTTTGCTTAGTTTGGGACTTAGGTCGATGTGTGTAAGATTGTCAGCAAATATTTATTTATTTATACTGGGCTCAGCGGAGCCAGGTTTGTTACATAAATACATATCGCACACATTCCACATTGTTGTATTGATGATGAGTAGAGATATCACGAACATACCTACTTCTCTCCTATACAAAGAACTTTTTTATAAGCTCTTAAGACTTCTGAAAGACTTAAACAAAGACAACATTATGAGTACCTAATTCATGAGTGCTCTCGTGATAATAGTTTAAAAAGTTACATAAGAGTCTTATAAAAGTTAATTTTTTAGTTTAAATTATGTTTTCGCATTCTTAAGAACGTAATCCTGTCGGGAATACCGTCGTAGATTTTGGAAATTCATAGGATTATTAATTCATCAAACAATCAAACCCGATTAATATAAGATAAGATAAGACTATCGTCTAATAACGTCACAATTCATAATTACACAAAACAGATAAAAAACCGGCCAATTGCGTGTCGGACCAAGCACAACAAAGGGTTTTGTGACTATTAAAAAGGTCGAGGTATCGTCACAGAAATCTTACGGCACGTACGTTCTTTTCTATAGAGAATGCAGTTTTTCCTTTGAACCGATCGTGTTCAAAATATTTTTAGTGAATGGACTTAATAAACCGTTCAAGAATTACAGGGGCGGTGAGGCACCGTTTTTGAAAGGTCTATCGATTGATACACGTGGACTTGCAATGTTTTTTTTCTTGACTTGCAGTTACATGTAGGTATGGAGTGCACGCCTAAAAATGTTTTTTGTCATTTCATTACAGAACTATGTAGTTGCTAACAAATCACACCTATCCTCAAAATTTTATTTAAATACACGTTATAGTTTTCGAGTAAAATGTCCGTCTGTCTGTATGTCACATACAGACAGACGGACATGACGAAACTATAAGGGTTCCGTTTTTGCCATTGTGGCTACGGAACCCTAAAAAGTACAAAGGACGATTGGAAAGGATTGCCACAACAAGCCGTTGCGCTGACTTTTAGTGAGGCCCCGACTAAATATAGACACCTAACATAAATATACTGTCTACGAAGCTGAAGGTCCTGGGTTCAAATCCCAATAGGTAAGGGCAAAATATTTGTGTGACGAGCATGAATATTTGTTTCTGAGCTTTCTATGTATTACAATAATTATATTATGTTGATATATTACGAGTAAAAAAATAAAGATTGACATTTATTTCAGATTTTCACCCAAATGGTTAAACAATTAAATAGTAATTTAATAGTTATAAGGTCTTTAAAATATTATTAATAAAAAAATATGTATAGATATATATATATATATATATATTTACATATATATATTAATGATCCTTGTCGGGAGATAGAATAATATTTTGTATTTACAATTGACTCGTTAAGTTATTATTATTATAATTGACGATCATGGTAGAAATTCTTGTAATATTGACATTTATGCAAATTTAAAGTGTAGTTTTTATCGTGTAATAAATTAATCTGAATCTGAAAATTATATCTATTAAAATATCCTCGTCTAGTACCCATAACACAAGCCTTATTGAGCTTACTATGGGGCTGGTTCAATTTGTGTTGGATTGTCCCCTAATATTTACTTATATATCATTGGCACTGAGGTTTTGTAGGATTGTCACCGTGCCTAGCGAATAGGCAGGTTTACTTAAAAGAGGTAACTATTGTGCTTATAAGGTTTAGCCATTTTTTTGCTCTTGAGTATATTTGAAATAATGCTAATTCTTAATAAATATGTACGGGTTTAACAGCCAACCCTTTTGTTTCAAACCGCTCGCAACTTAATTCCATTACAACATTGTTAGCCGGATTACGGTAACTTTGTCGCAAGACGCTTCACGGGCGATTTTTTATTGCGTTTTTACGCGACTCGGACGCCTGAAAAATGGCGTCGCCTGTCGTAAACGCTGGCACGGCCGGCACGTGCCAGTCCACTCTGTTGTTTGTCAAGATTCAACGTCCAGAGATATTAGATCGTTTAGAATAAGAACAGGAAAATATTTATTGTCACAGAAACAGATACAGAAAATAGAATTACAACATAAGATAATCAAGATTATTTATTGTGACAAAAGGAATGAACTTGGCATTCGCCAAGTCAGCCAATTGCGTTGCGGCTGGATAAACGCGGTCTTTAGACCTGGCTAAATGCAGTGCAGTAACTGGGGCAGAGGAGACAAACCATTTCGCTCTAATCAGTGAGTGTGAGTGCAGCTAGTGCATTGCATTTAGCAAGGTCTAAAGGCCGCTAGGACGCGGCTCACTCCCTAACGATGCGTGTTGTGACAGTTCATAGCATAGTGACATGAAAAACAGTAAAGCTCTCCAATAGAGTTGTAAGAGCAGTGGTAGGAAGGCTTTTGCACTAACAGTCCACGCACCACACACTGTTTGCAGTCAGTAATTTGCGCTGAAAGGCCTCTTTCGCTCAAAGGACCATTTTTCATGTTGGGCTCTAATAAAACCATGAAAGTAATTTTATAATGCACTGTATTATATATATTATATTTTTTACCCAGAAAAGTACTCAATTGGTTCCTGCTGGTCACATTCAGGCATATTGTATTCATACATATTTCGTTAAAAAAACATTTTGTTTCGAGTAATCATTCTGATCCTACCTATTCGCTCAACGACAATCGAGAAAGCGCGATTCGTTGCACACTTTAATCAAGGTGTAATGTACCAAAATTGAAGTCGTTTTAAATTCAAATTCCAATGAAAATTTCATAAAAAAGTCAGTCAGCTCAAATAATCTGAACTATACCATGTTGTTAGTTCTCTGTAGCTTGCTTTTTTTTCTTTCTTAGTTAGGTTATGTTAAAGAACAATCAAAGTCAAAGTCAAAGTGATTTATTCTTCAATTACTGATAATATTTATTCTTCAATTTAGGTATATTACATGCACCTATGAATGTCGATAAACTACCACCGGTTCGGAAAGAAAACCTCTGCCTCGAGAATAACCGGCGTAAAATACAATATATCATTTCAGTATCAAAGTATTATAAAATTTTAAAATTACATTGCTACATTAGAAACCCTATTTATTTTACGACAGATTTCTAGTGCAGGATTTTATCGCTGCCAAATATCCCTATCCATGAAGTAGTCGTTTATCTTATAATATCCTTTTGAAATAAGTGTCCGTTTTACGACAGATTTGAATTTAGAGTCAGTAAGTTCGGTAATGTGTTTTGGAATTTTATTGTAGAATTTTATACAATTTCTCAAGAACGACTTTTTCGCTTTTACTAGCTGTAAAAAGTTGTTTTGAGCTTGCCTGCGCTTCTGGTAACCTTGGTAATAAAAATAATAACAGAGATAATTATTATCTCTGTTATTACTTTTGATGATCTTGATTAATTAACGGATATCTGTTATTGGCCTTTTATGATGTAAAAAACATATTATGTAAACTGTATATTTACGGCTGTTGTTATCCTAAATACCAATAAATAAATAAAATAAATAAATCTCATCAGGTTCTAAGAGGCCGAAACCTTTTTTAGGGAAGTGGGTCGCCGCTTGCAGGATAGAGGACTGGATCCCGCTCTGGGTCCTTTCTGGTGCAGAGATGAGCCATAGCTGTTCAGCGCGGCAATGCGGCCAGCGAGATAGGCACCTTTGCACCTGGAGGGACGCGAGTAATAAATTTTAAGTTTTAGGTGCCTATTGTTTGACATGTAATTTTATATTAATATTACAAATATTATAAAACACGGGGTTAGGTATGGTCGGCCTCACAAGGGGCTTAACACCTTTGTACCGTGTCGCATTAAACGTCACCTCAAAAGTACTTACGTGTTCAGTTACTTATGAGGCTTGCATGATTTAGCTTGATGTAGCGAAGTAAACCATTCGTAAAATTTCGTGATTTTCAGTGAATCAGACGCCAGGGTGATTCTTGTCGCTTGATTAATATGTCTCGAATGGATCCCTTATCATTTTTTACTGAACCGAGTATTTTTCGAACAAATCGTTACATTGAGCTGTTACAGCATCCGCAGATAAACGGTAGGCAAGTGGGATTCGTAGAAAGAGGTAACATGGTGACGCAACAAAACAATTGTAAAGTACAAATCCGTGGCTAAGCCCGCGTGAGAGCCGGCGCGAGCCGCCCGCCCGCGCCAGTGTCCGCGCGCCGCCGCCGCGCTCGCACGCCGCCCCGCCGCCCAACTTCACACGTCAATTGCACAAACTTTGCCCAACACGAAACCCGGTGTCACTACTCAATTAACTTATTCTTGACGTGTTTGCAAACTGAACTAAGATTAAGATTAGTGTTTTATGTGTAGTGAACTGTTGTAACTAAATTGTTGATGTTTTAAAGTGTTGTATATTTTGCAAATCTGTTTAAGACGCTTCATCGAAGTACTTCTAAGAAACTTTTAATCTATTTTTTATAACAATTTACGTCTAGTCTCCTCTCCTTGTGATTTTTATCGTGGAATTGTGTGTTGAAAGTGTTGTCAGATATTGAGGAACTCTTCCTTAAATAATGCAAATTTAAATGAGGTATCGGATGATCCGGCTGAGCTCTTGGGAGCAAATGGGCTCGCTTCTTGATATTGCTTGAGGTGAGTACACAGATGTATGTATACATTTCTGGTCGGATTACTTCCTGCTCCGCTTTGGAGGAACACTTCGCTATCCTTCCGTTTCTATCACACACATCTCGTCGTTATATAAAAAAGCTAACAGATCTCATGTACAGTACAGTCAACAGCAGAATTTGCTAAGCGGTCCTAATGCTCAAAATCTACATATGAACTCTAATAACAAGGGAATAAGGATCTGTGTAGGTCATTTTGAGCGTGTTATTTGGAGCGTGTTATTTTGTTTAGGTACTTCTAATACTGATTGTACATAAATAAACTAGCTACAGTTTATACTTTAATGTTTACTTGGGTACTATGATAATATAATTATCTACATTAAATTATTTTTACCTTTGCAAGTACCTACTATGGAACTTAAGGTGACCGTCACGTCTTCCTTTTAAGGAAAATATCCTATCATAATAATTCATATCAGGTATACGATGTTATGGTATCTATACCATCAATAATGAATGATAAGCAATATACAATTATGTTCAATGAGGCCGGTTAGACGGTATCTCTGATTGATGGGGTTAATCAGAGATCTACATCTCGCATTATATTTGTTATTGATGTGTATGTACACGCAGCGGGAGCACGACAGAAGTTCAAATGAAAGTGGTGTCTGAAACTGACCCCTTGAACGCCAGTTTCAGACATCACTTTCATGCGTCCGCCGGGTATCGTATCAGAACGAGTGCGCGCAACATATCGATATAATATTGGAAATTAGGCATGCGAAATGTCGAGCCATATTAACCTTTTGTACATTTGTACAGTATGACGCACTTACTATCGTTACGGGGCCGCGGGTCGCCTGGCTTTTTATTTGTTTTAGAACTAAAATGTTTGCCCGTGATCGGTGGAGGGGAGTAAGATGACTCCTATATTGGGTCACCACTGCGGGGTGGCGTATCGGATCCAGCACCTCCGTCATAAATTTTATTTATGTGACAGTCTTACACAAATCGACTTAGTCCCCAACTAATCAAGATAGTAGGTAAGGCTACCGGACGAGTCTCTATGTAGATGTGCATACTCAATCATACAGAATTGCTCTTAGCAGGCTTCGAATCTTGGCTCGAGCTACTGAGCTTCACAACGTCAACACATAGGTGTAGGGTGTAGGGATGATTCACCCATTATAGAGCACCAGCTTTTCGAAGAAAGAAAAACTACATGTTTGTTGAATATATGTGTATACATACACGATTAGGAAGCAATTCCAAGGCGTTTTGATTAAAAGTGGACCGCCTCAACCATTTGGCTATACACGTTGAAGTAAATAAACATAGGAAATATTTATATTTGTTGACTAAGTTCGTTAAAAGAGATTGGGTATGGTTGAATATCGACGAGAAATGTGAAAAGGCGTGTTTTCAGTTTTGCATATGTCCGGTGAATTTATAAACCTTAATTAATACTATTGGTTCAAGGGGCTAAAAATGAATAGTCAATTTATCGATGCAACCTGTGCAGCACGGCTATCATAAGACGGCACGCGAGCTCTCTTGATTTTTCTCGCACTGCCCGTCTCTATCTTATTAGAAAACTTAGTAAGAGAGGTATAGAGCTAGAAAAATTGAGAGATCGCGCGCCTTCTTGTGATAGCCGTGCTGCTGTGCTACTGGTATATTGATATTAGATATTTAGAAATATATATGTAGGTATATGTAGAGTTAAGAGTTTGGAGAATAACAAAAAGTGAGAGCAATAATGCACCAAAATATTATGTTAAGTACAAATAGGTATCACGCTATCAACGATCGAATATGTCATGAATTATGATAAATCCCTAAATATACATGAAACATGCATATTTAACCAGCCAAAGCATTGTATTATGGTTAATTACGTTGGCATTTACTGTGTTACGTTACATTTCATACAGCTAAGCGAACGTGTAATCCCCCGCATAGTTTACCCCGCAGACCAAATGTGAAAAGCAAATTTAATTAACAGAACTACATCAGCCAAAAGTTTGTATCAAAAGCATCACAATTGTGACTCTTATACGACCTTTCACTTCTAAAGCCAAAGTAGCTCATGTTTACAGCACACTGACCGCAGATACGTCGTTTGATATTAAACTTTATCGCGAAGTGAAGAGGTAGGAATTAGGATATGATTGAAATGAAGGAAAATGTGAGAATAAAGCTGAACGTTTCATCTTGTCATATGTTTTCCTTTGTTGAAGACTTTTGAGATCAACGTGGTAGGAAATAGGTTGGAAGTGACTAATTTTGAAAGAAAATACGGTTCTATAACTGGTTAACAGTATCAATTAATAGCTTCTTTTCGTCCGTGTTTCGGCAAGCTTACCGGATTTGCGTTGACTTGAAGCGGTGGGCGCTATAAATCCGATCCTATCACTTCACTTCACTCTATTGTTTATGGCTACTGTGCAACTCAAGCACAATTCTGCCAGCATCGAGTATCCAGCTTTGCACGGTGTAAATAAATGAGGGAAGATATAGTAAAATGCACAAACTCGGGTGATTCCTGAGAACAGATGACAAACACACACAAATAACATTAACCATAACCAGATTAGGACAAGTAAACGTGAGACAAGAGACTAATATACTATAATATGTTAAGAAAAAGTCACCAGCTACAATTTTATGTTATTTTTGGCTATAAACTTGCCCAACGCACAAACAATATTTTTTTTATCAACAAGACATAAAAGGGAAGCCATATTCATAGGTGGGTCAATTTTCAAACGGGCTGTTTTTGCTGTCACACGGCTATAATTTCAAATCAGTTTAATATGGAGTATTGATACATATATATTTCCATTCTGTGTATTATAAAGTACTTAAAATATATATTACAATACCTTAAATATTCATTGATTTAGAAAAAAAAATTGTTTGAAATCATAAAACAGCGAAATTTACCGCTTTTTCGCGTGTCACACTTGCGGTTTTGCTCAAACAAAAATTCATAACTATGTACTACAGCATCGTACAAATGTATAACTTGTACTGTAGTAAAGAACATTTATCAGCGTATTAATTAAAGTATTTTAAATAATTAATGCATGAGTAATTAACACTAGTGAAGCATTTTAGTAGTTGTCCCACGACCGACCCATTTATTAGGACTCAAGCTCAAGACCCTTAAAATCTGTTTTTTTCTATTAGCCCACCGTTACATTTATTTAACTATACGATAATGAGTTAGTTGGGCTTCAATCGCCAATGGAATGGATGCAGTGCCGGTATTTCTTACGGAGGAAACAGGTCAATCTTTATAACGATGTAATTTGGTACGGCTATCACGACATTTGTATGGGCGTTTATTTATTCATATACGATTGAAATAAAAATGTGTCTTTCATAGCAATTGTTAGCAATTTGGGGTAAGAGTTTCGTGTTTGGCTAATTAATGAATTCAATTAATAGTGTACGAAAGACCGGCAAAAAACGTTAATGTCGACATTTGTATGGCGACATTTGTACGGCTATTTTGTCCATACAAATGTCGAATGAGGCATACAAATGTCGATTCAAAACAAAATCAAAATAAAACACGAAATATCGTTTCCATGCCCATTCATATCAATTTTTTTGATTACTTTTATTATTGTACTTATTTTGGGAGATATTGTACGATATCTAGATTACTGCGTTTGATGCATTTGATGCAATATTTTGTGCTTGCTGCTTTACCAAATTGAGTTTTAAGAATTTAAATTTAAAAAAAATCTAACTAACTACATGTTAGTGAAAAACAAGTACAAAAATAAAGAATAAAATAATTTTTTTTTTACATGTTTAAGTAATTTTGTCTGGCAAAAGAAGAAACGCTCCCACACCGCCTGCCTTACGTCCTCACCCTCAATTTCCAATGACTGTGACATACCAAGGAAGGTACTTATTTCTGCTTCGGAGATAGATCATAGATTTCGGAGATGGAGGGACATTGCCTTAAATTTGTTAAATTTATAACTTTTCCTCGCTGTACGTGCATAACCGCACACTTATCGACACCAAATTCCATTTTGATGGGGCTACTAAGACTTCTGTTGTTTTCAGTAGCTCAACAGGTCATGCCTATTTGGTGTAAAGTTGCAAACAGCTTAAAGTAATCCATATAGAGCAGATGAGAAATGACCTCACCCCCTCACTTCGGAGACGAAGCTGGCAACCTAGCCCTGAATCCTTCAGCAGGGTGCGGACCGGATTCAGCACTAGGCAGAACCACAGAGGACTCAGGCTGTCACCCTGGATGGTCCCTTGCTCAATTCTGATAGAGTGCTGCGGGCCAGAAGGCCGTCTCCTCCTCACGGTTGACGAAGGACTGTGGTCCACTGTCCGATACAAGCGCCTAAGAATGATCTCAGAACTGCTACAATTTTATATCTACAGCTTTAAGATCCTCCCCAGCCATGAATGAGGTACTCTTGGAGGCACTGAATCATAGGCCTTCTTGTAGTCAATCCAGGCGGCCGAGAAGGCCCCTTTGTTCCGCCGGACTCGTTGTGAAAATGGCCTCGTGGAAAATAAAAAAATATACAATGAAGACGGGTCACTCACGTACTATATCTAAATAGTGAGTTTTTTTAGTATTTATACAAATCTTAATAAGCTTTTTCAATATTTTTCTGGCAAAATCGACATTTTGATGGCAATTGCCGACATTTGTATGCCGCTATCGACATTTGTATGGCAGAACCGACATTTTTATGGCACTAAATCGACTTTTGTATGGCGCTGTCGACATTTGTATGGCGCTGACGACATTTGTATGGCACGGTTTTTTTAAAGCATCTATATCTAGCTAACCATTAGAAGCAGAGTGGTGCCTCATGCACCATATTTTTTCTTTTTAGAAAGCCTACCTACGTTGTCGGTAAGAATCAAATATTCCAAAAAAAATAAAAAGCCATACAAATGTCGAAAAAACGTACTCTCCAAAAATTGACCCAGGTAATGGGACATTGAGTTTGGTAATTAAGGTATATAGGTCACGAGACTTATTGTTAAGGCGGCAATTAAAAAAGATGTGGTCAACAGTGCCCACTTCCTCACCGCACTCACATATGGGAGAATCTTTAATTTTGAACTTATGGAGCTGCTCTGGCGAGCACACTCGACCTAAACGGAGTCTTATTATTATACTGGTATGTCGTTTGGAAAGGGATCTATATTTAAAAAACCATGGCCGAGATGGAATAATTGGTTCTACCTGGGAGAAAAAACATTTCTTGGACCGAGACCACCGAGACAACTATTTTTTACTAATTCAATTTGTTTTAGGCATTTAATAGTACCTATTTGAAAAGTTAGGAGACACGTATTTTTTCTTTTTATTTTATTTTAAGTTAAACCCCCTTAATTTGGATGTTTTATACTACCACGTTCGAAAAGGACATAGGTAGGTACATTTAAAGGATGATTTAGTACTGTGGTCAATTTGTTGAATTAAAAAGTAAATAGGTAGCATGCCGTGTGACAGTGACATTTGACATTGACAATGACAAGATAGAAGGAGTCAAATAACTGTCAATATCACAACATTTTTTTTCTTACAAGATGCATAAACACAGCTATGGAATATCCACATTCAAAGTAATTTTCAGTTTTCTCAAGAACTAGCGAATATAAAAATCCCTTATTTTTTATATTTACTCAGCAAGCCCAAATCTCTGAATGGTTTTTAGTTCGGGCCGCTATGAAAAAATGAAATGTTGTCGATACATTCAAACTTAACTAGTGGTACTTTTATGATCTTTGTTTGTATATTCTTGATATCCGTTAATTTAAATAGTTGAGTGCAATAGATATGGATTCAGATTGGGTGCTTGAAAGTATCCTAGCACGCTCTTAATGCGTAATGCCCGTATGGACGTAAGTGTTGATTTACACAAAATGTATTACTGATCGTCGTACATTGCACGTAGAACGGATGGCCGTTGGGGCGGAAAGGTTCTCGAGTGGCGACCACGTACCGGAAGGCGCGGCGTGGGTAGGCCCCCCACAAGGTGGACTGATGACCTGGTAAAGGTCGCGGGAGTCCGCTGGATGCGGGTGGCGCAGGACCGGTCAATTCTCAGGGGGAGGCCTATGTCCAGCAGTGGACGTCTTTCGGCTGATATGATGATGATATGTATTACTGATCTAACCTAGTTCTTTTGGCCCACGGTCCGCCACACACCCTGCTAGCAATGTAAATACATGTATAATGTAGTTCTATGAATCTGAATGCGAAATACAGTTATTGTGTTATTCCTGTACAGTAAACAGCCTCCGTGCGTCTATTTCATATTGTTCCTTCGATGACGAAGCGGGTTTCTTTGAGCTTCCTTTTGCAGGCAGAGCAACAGCTACGCCATCATTTACGTCAGTCATCATTAATAACGAGGAACTTGACCATTGTACTAGAATCGGGCAAGAAAAACAGGGTAAAGTAGGGTAATGTTATTCTACTTATTTGTGAGCATTTGTACATATTGGAAATCCTGTTTCGCAGAAAACCGACATGATATTATAGTCGTAGTAATAAAAAATAATTAAGTCGGCATCAACCTTAAAAAACCGGACAAGTGCGAGTTCAACTCGCGTGGTGAGGGTTACGTATATAATCAAAATTTCATAAGTGTTTTTGAATACTCAAACTTCTTATAGGTTTTCCTGTAATCTTTAGGCAAGGAACTATTTTCCATATTTTTTTCAGAATTCTAATCCTAGTAGTTTCGGAGATAAGGGGGGGGGGGGAATGGTAAATTTTTGTCTTTTTTCCTAAATTAATTCAAATCTGTTTCTGATAAAATTATAAAAAAAAATATATCTGACATGCTTACAACAACCCCTTTCATTTGATATGTCACACAATACCGTTTGCGAAATCTTTTTTTTAATTTTCCAGTTTACCCCCAAAAGTGGCCCCCTTGTTCAGAATTCATTAATTACGCGTCCATCTTTGGGTCACCAATTTACATATGTGTACCAAATTTCAACTCAATCGGACCAGTAGTTTCGGAGCAAATCGGCTGTGACAGACGGACAGACCGACAACCGAGTGATCCTATAAGGGTTCCGTTTTTTCCTTTTGAGGTACCGAAACCCTAAAAACGGCAAAAAAATCATGTCTGTTGTATGGGAGCCCCAGTCCGACTCGCACTTGGCCGGTTTTTAGTATTTGTTGTTATACCGGCAACAGAAATACATAATCTGTGAAAATTTCAACAAATTAAATAAAAAAAAAAAAATTAAATTAAAAAAAAAAAAATTAATCAAATTAATTAAATTAAATTTCAAGTTAGCTATCACGGTTCTTGAGATACAGCCTGGTGACAGACAGACGGACGGACAGCGAAGTCTTAGTAATAGGGTCCCGTTTTCACCCTTTGGGTACGGAACCCTAAAAATAACCTGAACTCTTAAAGTTTAAGAGTTTATAGACTTTTGTTGGGTAATGACATTCTGTGTGCCGTTTTGTCCGTTGACCTTGCTGTGAAGACATCAGCCCCTCTATTCTGAAACTCGTTTTAAGCTCACCTCAACGTTCACCCACAATTATACCTTGACACCGCGATGCGTAGTAACTAAGCGTAGGTAGAGGTCTAGTTTCGTAACGGGTGACCGGCGGGTGAGGCGTATTTGCGCGTAGCGAATAACAGCCCAGGTCCTCCGAGGACCAGTGTCTAAACGTCAAAAGTAAAGGTAAATGAATAAAACGTTAAACCTTTGTAAAGTAATCTTTTCAATAAAGGTATAGACTTAATGTAGTTTTCTCAAAAATGGCCCGCAAAGTGTACATAAGTTTCAGGTCAGATCAAAATTAAAAAATAAAAAACATTGCAGGCGCCTGGAATGTTACATATAAATTCCTTTATTTGTCGAGTACAAAACTGTTTAAAAAGTTGAAACCGGCATATAAAAGACGGCACAGGTCGTATTCAGCCAATTCAACTCGTGTTTTTCTGTTGCAAAGGCGACGTTTTCCTATGTGTCTCAAATATTTTGCGTTTTTCGGTGGAAAAATACACTTGCGATTAGGTATAAAAAGAAAAACGGCGGGAAATCAGTAATATTTTCAAGTTGTGCAATGATATTTAAAGTTTATTATTCCCCCATTTTTGAGAAAAGGGTCGTTCTTCTTTTCGACCGACAATAGCCTGTCCTTCGTCTTATTACGGCATCTCATTTGAGTAATGATGTTTACGGTTTTATAATGTTCGAATGAACGTCCATATTATTTTATTAATTAGTGGTATATTAGTATTTCACTTTCTCTAACTAGCATTTTTTTAAATGTTTTTTTTTTTAGTAGAATGCCGTGACAGAGTGGTAAACCAAAATGTGGTCCCCACTGAAAGAGTCCACTTTGTCACATGTTTTTTTTTAGAAACAAACCGTAAATAAATATTTATATTGGCCGGAAAGGAAACTTTAATTAGTTCTAATGAAGAAACCTAGGCATTTTTTTTAAATCGCACTTCAAAACCACAATTTTCGATAGTTGAAAAACCAAAAAAACAGAAAAACCTCGGTTCATTGTCGGTAAAAAAGAAGTACGACCCAAAAGCACTATATTAGCCTCAGCCGGAATGGCAATTGCAGGCTTCGTATTATAATTAAACGGACTCGCAAGCTCGTACGATTAAACAAATATTCAGCCTGCAATTGCCTCCTTCCCGGCCACGGCAATAATGTACTATTATTTAGTATTGCTTTTATTTGTCGAACAACGTCATCGATCAAAAACCTATAAGAGATTATTAAGATTAGGTATAACCGTCTCATCTCTCGGGCATATTCCCACGCTACCTGAATATGATATTCATCCAATTCACCGCGAACGCACTCTGCTCGACCATGAATACTAGATGAGGTGCTCGTGGACGAAGTCGGGCGCATCTAGAATCTAGACTTTACATTTTATGACAATCCTTGAAATACTCGGTACTCTTATGCAGGGAGGAAACTATATAATAATAATACTAGAAATAATAAGCTAATATTAATACTAGAAATAAGCTTAAGCTCGCGGTGCCCACCACTCGGCTCCAAAAAATAAAAAAATCATTCATGGGTAATTGTGTAAAGTTCTATAACAAACTTCCAGGAAACTTAACTGAGTTAGCTATTAATAAATTCAAGAACTATGTGAAGCGTAAACTTATCTCGAAAGCTTATTATAGCACACAAGACTACATGAATGATAAAACTCCATGAAACAAATTTTGACTGAATTTTTAATCTATTATTTTCGTAATATTTTGTTTTTTGACATTAGATTGTTTTTCTAGAAACATTCTACTAGTATTTTTTATACAATTTTTATATCATATATATTTTATTCTTTATGTTTAAAAAATAATCTTAAAAATTAACAGACGATTTGAAAGTGCTTGTTACTAGGCCTACTTGAATAAAGATCATTTTGAGTTGAGATGAGTATAACTAGTGGCGGCGGCGGGCTTTACGGCGATAATAAAAAAAAAAAAAAAAAAAAAATATTTCAGGCAGAACCCATATTTTTACATTTTAACAAAAGCAATTGGCATAATAATCATAAAAAATCATAAAAAAGAATGTAACATTACACACACAATAATCACTATTACATATTTTGTGACACTGGGTAAAGATCATTACTTTATTTGGCCACTGGCCAGTGATAATGCGCAAGAGGTGCGCCTCACTGATGCGTCGCGTGCGCGGCAGCCATTCAGGCATTCTGAGCGTGTTTGCGGAGCGCGAAAATGGATCCATGCTCACCCGCTGGCAGAGACTGCATGCAGTCATTGTTAAGTTATAAGCATCTCTCTTTTTATATCATACTAACATTAGAAATAAGATTTCATTGTTTACTAACCATTTATGGACGTTAGTCTGAATGAAATGATTTTTATTTTATTTTTATTTATTTATAACGGAGTACCTACTGAGGCCGTAAATGGATCCCATGATGCCTTAACTGATAGAGTATAACCGTTTAGGGTTCCGTAGCCAAAATGGCAAAAATGGAACCCTTATCGTTTCGTCATGTCCGTCTTTCTATAAGGCGTATTTGAATAAAATTAGGAGGATAGGTGTATTTTGTTAGCCACTACATAGCTCTGTATTAAAATGTTTAAACACATTTTTTTGGGGATACATTGCATACATTTTTTACGTCAATCGAAAGGCCTTTTAAAATAATAAGGTTCCTCAGCAAATTTTTTTCATTAAGTGAATACAGTCGGAGATAATCGCCCCGAAAGTCACGAAAATTCTGTCCCTCCCACTCTAATTTTCGAACGGTGTATTAATAAAAAACATGGATATAGTGCTTATTAAATTCTTTCAAAATACAGTAACCTACGAATATATCGAATTGTGGACAACCTTTTCTCAACGTCAAAGTTATGTTTGTCCTTCAATCAATTAAATGGAAAAAATCTCAAGGCGTGATTCTTGTGATGGACGATCTATTTATATACCTACTACTAACTCTATATGCGCGAGTCCGATCCACACTTGAACGATTTTTATTCTCCATTTAGTTTGTTACCAATAATAATAATGTATTTTGACATCTGTGCTGTCGTTTAGACGTATCGTGTATGAGTCGGCTTAAGGTTTTATTTCTCATAAGAATATTTACAATATATATATATATATATATTTATTTATTTGAGTAGGCATATTTATCGAGAGTATATTTGTAAGCAGCCTAAATTGACTGTAATGTAATATAAGAAGGCACAAGAAATCCAGTCACAGACGGCATCGAAGTAGGGACGTGATATACGGCCAGCCAGTTATGAGGATATGTATTTCAAACATTGACTTAAGTATTTGACGCCATAATCCTTCTACTTGTAATTAGAGTCACATTATGTTTCTATGTAAACAGAAACAGAAAGAGTATTTATTGTCACAAAAAATAAGAAAATAAAAAAACTTACAAGAAAAAAATAAAAAAACTTACAAAACTAACAAACAATAAAAACAGAATAACAAAATAAAAAAGCAGGCTAACAAATTACCGTGCTTTTAATTAAGTATACATATATTTACAATAATATTGCTATACATGCCCAGTTGTTGACACTTTCAAATTCAATGGCCAAATAATTAAATAAGAAAGCTATAGAAGTTCCCAGTTAAGGTAATCGTGAAGGGTATATGAACTTACACATTGTCATTTTACATGTCGAACTGTCATAAAGCTACTTTCAAAAGACACTACAACGACTTCGATTCCATCTGTTACATTTACAGTAGGGGATATTGCTTTCATACCAACAAGCGGCTATATTATCCCTGATAAATATGCGGGGGACGTCTCATTTTGAACTCATATTGTGCCAGCCGCAGGCTGCCGGGCCCGCCCGGCCATCATATCAGCCAAAAGACGTCCACTGCTGGACATAGGCCTCCCCCAAAGAGTGCCAAAGTAACCTGTCCTGCGCCACCCGCATCCAGTGGACTCCAGTGACCTTTACCAGGTCAACAATTCACCTTGTGGGGGGCCTACCTACGCCGCGCCTTCCGGTACGTGGTCACCACTCGAGAACCTTTCCGCCCCAACGGCCATCAGTTCTACGTGCAATGTGCCCCGCCCACGGCCACTTAAGTTTAGCGATTCGGAGGGCTATATCGGTTACCTTGGTTCTGCTGCGGATAGCTTCATTTCTGATACGATCACGCAGAGAAACTCCCAACATAGCCCTTCCATTACCCTTTGGGTGACTTTGAGCCTGTTATGAGGCCCATAGTAAGCGACCAAGTTTCAGTGCCATATGTCATCACTAGCAACACACATTGTCAAATATTGTGGTCAATTTCCCGACCCGACCCGGCCGTGTGTGGCTCGAACTATGAGGCCTGTGTCGGCACAAGTACAAATTGCGTATTGATTGTGCTGTTCTACGCACATGTTGGTCGCATGCGTTTCAATTTCATTCGTCAATATATTCCGTGACGGGGGTGCTGATCTTTATTATTTACAAACAGATCGTATTTGTATTTAGTTTGTGTGAATAAGGGCTTAGGTATTCATTCAGACATATATGTACAGAATACAATGTGAATCCGAAATCTTCCTCCAAAGTGAACAAGAAACAATACAATTTGGCAGTTAAATTAAGTTTATACATATGTGTGCCCGATTCTATCATGACTGTATTTTGATTGACATTTCTTTTTTTTAATTAGCGTAACCTATTACAATTTCAATTGTCCATTTCAATTTACAATCATTGCCTCAAATGATTCCTTACTTAATATATTTTCTAGCTACAATATATAGTCATGGTGCTGGCAACAATTAAGTAATTGTCAAATGTAATTAAAACTGATTAATCTGTCATTAATCAGAGTTACCAGCAAGTTGAGAGATATTGAAATTTCAGAGAAATAAAGTAGGGATTTTTAAAGAAAAACAATTATTGAAAAATTAAATTTAAATTGTTAATTGTGTAAAAATAAGTAAAATAAATTAAATTAATAACTCTGAAATTATGGCTGTATTTAAAAGCCAATGTGATTCCTTGTGGACAAAAGTGGTAATTTGATTTCTTCTGCACTAGTATATTCAATACTTGGAGATTATAGAAGAGTTGAAATAGAGGCTTTGAAGAACTTATTGATTTTAAACCGGTCTCAGCACCGACTAGCAGTGATTTTGTGACCCTCTTCTGGCGGCTGTCCAAATGGAGATGGTGCTATAATTTATTTTTTCTACATCAAATCAAGTAAAGTCGATCGGTCCAATGTAAGTATATTATTCTTCAAAATTTGCATAAGCAACAAGGTTCATTCTGTTATGCTCAGTTTCTGAGCATGTGGTGCTCTTTAGAGCAAATGCAGCTTCAGAGACGTGCGGCAGGGCGGGTTCCACAGCCTGTATTATATCCATTTGTGGAGTGTTTAGCTGGTAAGATAGAATTTTTTAACATATGATGTTAACACTCCCGAACATTACACGAAACTATAACTTAAGGTGTATTAAGTATTTTATATTCCATTAGGAACCCAGTGATTTCATATTCCATAAGGGAAAAGATAGTCTAGAGCCGTATCAATAAATAAGTCATAATAAAACTAACCATTTTTAGTTTCACTTCCATTTTTATACCCAATACAACTAGATAAGCAAGTTTTCCATACACCGATTTTATATTTTGTTTTTATTTATTTTATTGTCACGTGGATTGCTGAATTTCAACCGAATCAGCAGGAACCCCGTTACACCATGTGTCGGGATTGCTTCGAAGTGTTTAAACTCTCTAAGCGTCTCAAATAGGCACTCAGAAATATGTAGAATTTACGCTGGAGGGTTTTCGGCTTGATACCCTTTAACTCTTTTGAATAAAGTCACGGACGAAATCAAGCCATGAATAATCTAAATCTTGAAGATTTCAAGGATGCTCGGAGCGTGCTTTATTTGCAAGAGCTACAGCCAGACGAATGTCTGCGACGGAGAATTGATCGTGAAAACTGAAAACGTAGGACTGGCGAGATGATTATGAAGACATTTGACAACCCATTCGTTTTAAATTAGCACAACCAATATTTCCTGCACAAGGTTAAGTTAAATTGCAAATTGTGTTGGTTAAGTTGGTTTAAACTAAAACCCTCGTTTGAGACTGATTTTAACGGCGTAGTTCTACCATTACAGCGAGAGTTGCAGTCAGTGGAGTAGAGAGCACTAATCTAGCCGTGGGCGAAGTCGCATCTGCGAGGCCCTTTTCTTCCAGTCGGGTTACATTTGTATACTTGTTTGCCACGGACATTACATATAAAAAGGGAGCTCGCGAGCGGCCCCCTAAAGTGCGAGGCCGTGGGCGAGGGGCCGCTTCGCCCACGCCTAGCTACGCCACTGTTGAAGTGGATGGATTACAACTCTACACACACATAGCTGCATAGGTTCTGACAATATAAAAGAGTGACAGTGAATAAATTTGTTAATTTTATGAACGCTGATTCTAAAGAACGAATCACAGTCTAATGGGTAGGATCATATTTCTATTAGGTTGGAAAAATTACGGAAGATTATTTATGAATTCCTCTCTCATACTCACACTCTCGTTGCGATATCTAATGGTGTTGGTAGTAATAGTAACGGATCCGTAATGTTTCATATAATAAAATAAAATGTATTTATTTCAGACCAATGTTTGCCCATATTTTGTTAGTAATTAAAACTTAAAATTAAACTTATATCTAAGATTAACTTAAATAACTATCTCAGGTGCTAAACTTAAATATAATGTCCGAAAAATTAACATACACTTAATGTACAATAAATTGACATTAAGTTAATATAATGTAACGTTTGATATAATGGTTTTTTGATATATTTTGCTTACTCTAATTATCGATTGATATAATAGGCAAAATGACAATTTACAATAGGCATAATTCTATTTTCGTATAACGCATTTATATGTCATAAATATATTTTACATACATATTATTTAATACAATTGCGTTTTCATATAACGCATTTATGACATAAATATGTTTAACATACATATTAATTAAATTAATTTCATTTAACAATTACTGCCAAGAAGATATCGAGGGCAGTTTTTCATGAAGTCCCGCCCGCGGCCGTCCGCACAGTTATGCTTAGGTGCATGTACTAGGCAGGCTCACACGGTCTGAGTTCATGCACTGATTAGAATCATAATCTGAAATACTCAGGGGCAAATAAAATGGTACAGTTTGTGCAGAATTGCCACCAGAGGGTGTACCTTTTTTTTGCTCTTGAGTGATTCAGATTATGATTCAGTGCATGAATTCAGACTGTGTAAGCCCAGCTTTATACCGACATTATTCGGGTACGCAACGATACATTTTTCCGTGTTCTAGATTGTATTGATATAGAGAGACGTGGTTATGCTGTATACGATGTTTTAGAAGATGTGGCCGAGTTTACGACAATTTATCGGCTACGCAAGCTACTTACGTATGGGTTTGCTTTCAAACTGGCGGTTCATTTGTTTACCACCATTGAACTATTATCTTAAAAGCCGAGACACAGAGACGGATTACATTTCCCATGTTACTAGGCTACGAATATAACACAACACTATTTTGTTATAAAATATGAGATTTATTTTTAATTTGAAAATGGAATCGTGGTTCGTGGTGGTGGAAAAATTGAATTTATTATCTGTACCTATATGTTATGTGACCGAAAACATCGAACGCCATTTTGTCTTCTGTGAGTGACGTTAGAATAGCAAATCCAAAAACATGTTTTCATTGTAAACAACATTTGACGTTTCTATGTTTCTGCATATATTATCTTCTTGGTAATATGTGGTTTGGTGTTGCAGTTATGATTTCACAATAATGGCGGCTGCCTTTTTGGTGCGAATATATATCGGTCAAATTTAAACCATTATTTATTTGCATTTTAAAGCGATATTATTTTGAGGAAATAAAAATACCAGTTGACTATCGAATATATACAAACATTTTAAAATAAAATAAAAATGTTGAATAGCCTATTTCGTATAATTACTTATTTAATTATCAACAAACTTGGTAATGCAATGAAAAACTAATTAAAATTAATAAGTGCGCAAAGATCCAATCAAACTGGTTCGTTCCGAGTAGATTTTAATTACGAGTTATTTCAAGATTCTCGTAATCTATTATTCAAGAAAACCATCCTTATTGAAGTTTAATCAGACTCGAGAATAGTCGCCGAATTGATGGAAATGGGAAAAGTCATTTTGGCGGTCTATAGACGAAGTCTAGATCGGTCTCTGATAGATGAACACGGGCCCGCTCCGAGTGGTTCCCATCTTCCAACCTATAGATATCCAACCCAGGTTGGATATTG
This sequence comes from Epinotia nisella, assembly GCA_932294315.1. Taxonomy (NCBI): domain Eukaryota; kingdom Metazoa; phylum Arthropoda; class Insecta; order Lepidoptera; family Tortricidae; genus Epinotia; species Epinotia nisella. The sequence continues at coordinate 131,451 of OW028676.1, read as the reverse complement.
GGAAATCCTCGGTATCAAGACATCTTACGACCGATAACTGACAATTTAGCGATAATAAATAAATAAAATAAATAAATATTAGGGGACTTACACAAATCGCACTAGGCCTATAGTAAGCTCAATAAGGCTTGTGTTATAGGTACTAGACGACAATATATATAATAGATATAAATACTTAAATACATAGAAAACATTTAAGACTCAGAAACAAATATTCATGCTCATCACACAAATATTTGCCCTTACCGGGATTCGAACCCAGGACCTTGAGCTTCATAGGCAGCGTTACTACCCACTAGGCTAACCGGCCGGTAATGAAATTCATTGATTATGGATTGTAACTTTCAATTACTATATCTCTGTGTTAAAGCAATTAGGATCAGATTAAGGTAACTGCGGATACTCTTTAGAATCATTGTTTAAATTGATTGCTTCTGACCACTCTGTATATGTATTAGCGTGATGTAAACCGCCAAGCTGCAGTATCTCGTCCTTAGATGTTCTTTTGTTGGCTGCTAGATGGCGAGTGAGCGCTCCCGCCATGTCCCGTTCCTGCTTTTTTATGGTGTGACATCAGCCGTAGCATGGTTGGCCTTATCACGCGACAAGTGACAAGATAGCAGCGTCGTCTCGTTCTATCGACCGGTGTCAGCCAGTGACGCACGCTCTATCCTATCACCTATCGCGTGACAAGGCCAACCATGCTACGGGGCCAGCTCCGGATGCACGTTAGCCGTGGTCTTGTCAGCATGGTCGGCCAAAAACCCGTGGCCACAACACACATCACATTAATATAAATAACCTAATAACAAGTAAACCATTATCCTTATATAATTGCGTGCACACCCACACACAAAACGAAAGCTGTAAAACACTACTGTCTACCCATTACAGAAGATCCTCTCATCAGGCAAGTATATTTTCAATTCTTTCCTGTAGGTTTCCTGGAGATAATTTGTTTGGCTCGATATTTACTACAATACAATGTGTTGCATTGCAAGCTTTCGTGTCCCACGTTAGGCCGAATGAATGGTCACTCGGGGCGTTGTGCGGCGGAAGACGCGTGTTGTCAGATGATTATGGATGGATGAATGATTATGGCCTGTACGTAAACACTCCTATACGCTAGCTTCTAAGCGTTCTAATTAGAAAGAGACGGATAGTGTATCTCGCCGCGACACAGCTCGCGGGCCGTCCTGTGATAGCCGTGCTGAGAGTGCACGCTGAATAATGTTCAGCTTTGGCTTCAAAGTGGGGGTCGATCAGAAACTTACATACATTTCGCACTCCAATCTAAATATATAAAAGAAGAAACTGACTGACTGACTGACTGACTGACTGACTGACTGACTGACTCACTGATCTATTAACGCACAGCCCAAACCGCTGGTTCTAAAGATTCCAAATTCGGCACGTAGGTTCCATATAAGGTCTAAGGGTGCACTAAGAAAGGACTTTTCAATATACAACCCCTAAGGGGGTAAAATGGGGGTCCAAAGTTTATTTGGGGAAACAAGATTAATAAGATTATTCCTTTCTAAACTTCATAGCAGTATTTCTAACAATAAATGAGTAAACATGTGTTTCAGGTTTTTTGAGAATTCAACCCCTAAAAGGGTGGAATGTGGTGACAAAGTCTGAAAATCGACACGGGTATCGTTTCTATGGTTTATCGGGTCGCTGATTACTAAACCAACAACGATTTTAAAATCGAACACGGCGGACGTGAAATACCATCTCCCCTGTTGGGGTGCGATGGGGTTGAAATGTCCAAAATATCAATATGGGTGTCGTTTTTATGGTTTTTTGGGACGTTAATTACGAAAATTGCATCGATTTTGAAATTTAACATTTTGGACATAAACATTCTTGAAAGTGTTTGTGCCAAATTGCAATTCAATTGGAACATACGGGTCAAACTGAGATGCACCTTTTTTTGTAGACGGTTAAAATTACTTTTTGTACGCGGGCGAAGCCGCGGGCAAAAGCTAGTTAGATATAAATGTGTGTGCGCTCGCTGCCACGCGCGCCAAGCAGACGTGGTAGATCGAAAGCGCGATTTACATTGATATCCAAATCGGATGTAAAACGTAACTGTCAGATCGACCCCCTGGGCCTGGTTCGCTAGCCCCAAGCCACCGGAAGAGATCGCAAGCAGGATGACGACTTCCGCTCACGCCGCTTCCGGTAAAATAGATGCCGCGGGAAACGCCCTCAATTTGTGCCGAAGCTTCGGGAGAATCCGATACATATACACCTTTATGTCATTATGTGCAATAAACTATTGAGTATATATTTCGCATTCCAATTTGAATATTGTGTACTTCGCGCTCGATTCACACGCGCTTTACTAACCTTTTTTTTCAGGGGGGAAAATGCGTTACGCATACCACCCGGGTGCAGGGGGTGACCCGAATGGTTATGTGGGACACCCGTATAGGCTAATAAGACCCACGGTGTACCCACTATAAATGGCCGGGGGCCCTCCACGAGATGCACGGCAGATGTTTTGGCGCGCCTGCCTCCTCGATCTCCACCTGTTCAGTAGCGGACCCCCCTGAATCCGCTACGAGCAGATCATGGGTGCGGAAAATCCAGCACCCAGTGACGGATCAGGCAGTGGTTCCGTTCCGCAACCGCACCGACCACGTCTCGGCCGCAGAGTATAAGGACGCAGAGTATACACACCGTAATACCATACCGTACATTCCCCTTCCTCTGCGGTCCCACCAATGCCATTTCAGCGGAACGGCCCCGCCAAGTTCGCAGGGGATAGGGAGAGTGGCGCACCGTTATACCAACACGGTTCTCCCCCTGCGACCCCACCTCGGCCGCAGAAAATGGGGGAACGGCGAACCGCAATACAGCTCTTCTTCTGCGGTCCCTTGGCCACGAGAGTTCGCGCTGCACTGGTCGTAGGATCAATTAGATTTCGATTTAAGGTTCTGGCGGAAGATCTGATCAGCGCTGCGAACTCCGCAGCAGTTACGCTGAGTCAGCGCAAATTCCAACACAACAGACAACCCTCGACTAAGTTTTATTTTTCTATATTTATATAAAACTGTTTGATATGTGTTTTTAAATGTTTGTACCATTATACTTGTTTGTTGTGGCTGAATAAAGTTGTCATCTGTCTATCTATTTATCTATTCTCAGGAAGTGACTCTACTCCTCGTTGCGTAGGTACTAGTTTGTGTTTTGTTTTGTTTTCGAGCCTGTGTGATAGATGAAATCAGTTAGTTTTGTGTGCAAAAAATTTAATGGTAATTGAAAATTATTGATAGCTAATACGAGAAATCCACACTTTCCCAGATGCAATGATGATTAAATAATGTGAATTAAAAGCAGAACATATGAATAAAAACCACACAAATGAACATCGCACTAAAGATTGTACCCTCGTCCACCAACACTCCCTAGAATCCATTCGACTTGACGTAGAGATTCGGAACTAGTTTTATATTTTGCACCGGTGCTTTCGTATTACATGCGCGTACACGCACGGAAGGTCCAGCAGGGTCTAATGAAACCGATGTTTAACTGTTTGATAATTCAAACTACGTAGCATAGCAAGTGCTCTTTCCTCTAATAATATTAGAGTTGTCATCTTTGTTAGCCTTTCATCGGCACAACGCCAGCCTGTCTGCTCGGGGCAGCGCGAGAGCCGAGTTCAGTCGAAGAGACAAGTGAGACCGATTTTTCTTTCTCATTAGAACACTTAGAAAGAGACGCGTAGTTCATCTCAGGCACGAGATAGCTCACTCGTGGTCTTGTGCTAACCGTGCTGCTGGATGGCGTCTTGCTTAGACAAGTGTACGTTGTCCCGGTGATGTTGTCACATATTGATTTCAATTCAATAATGTTCAGTCGCATGGACCCCATGGCAGCCATGTTGAAATAAAATGCTACGTCATTGTATGACGTCAGCATACTTAAATGTTCAAAGGAATTCTCGGAATCCATGAACGCCGGCGCCGGACGTTCAGTTATGTGGCAGCGTTTTATTCTATTAGTGCCTGGGCGACCGAGCTCTTCTCGGGTGGAAATAGAGAAAATACGGTGAAACTATTTTTTCCTAGACATGACACCCAGCTAGATCAATTTTTCACCCCCGTATAGCGCTACACTCCAAATTTTGTTGAAATCGTTAGAACCGTTTTCGAGATTACAAATAATGTATATAATACATATAATATACAAATATTGCTCGTTTAATATAATAGATAGGATATTGAAGAGTATTGAAAATTGTTTTTTTTGTACAACCGTTCTATACAATACTAGTTATTGTTGTGCATTAAACTAGCGGCACGCCGCGCTGCCTGCGGACCCCAAAGAGTCCAGGCAGAGCCGCGAAATATTATATAGCATACTTATATTCATCAATTTGAATATTTCAATATTCTAGTATTGGGATTTAAATATACCGAATTAACTATATATTGTAACAAAACGAAAATATAAGAACTTATTAAATTATTTCTTGGACAAGACCTCGTTATTTTGCGGTAGGTTTCCCCTAATTATTTTCAGATTCATACGTATTTTTATGATAAAATGAAAAGTAAAAGAACTTGCTTGCAGGCGGTTTTAACCTTGAAAGTAGCTACAACAAAAGGTTCTCTATTTATAGGAATCCTTTATCATTCGTCCCTATTTTCATTAACTCTGACAGTAGATACATAAATAATACATCTATTAGAGGACAAAAGGTAGGTAATTTACATGAAAGTAACAACCGATGCGGAATGTAGGTATCCGATAACCGGCGCATGCCTTTAACTGTCTCTGACAGTGACAATAGATGCCTCTTCAAGTCATTGCTGCTTTGATATAAACGAGTACATTTTGTTTTTATTATATCATGGGTAGTTAGACCCACTTGCGGCTAAGAATTCAGGCAAAACTGCTAAATAAAATATAGCCTACATCCATTCAGAAACTTCTATCAATACACAAGTGAAAGAATATTTGAAATCAGATAATATTTACCCCTATATTCAAAGCTAAAACCTCACATACATTTTCTCTTTATAACATAATATTAATATGGATACCTCCGCTGAAAGTAGCACACATTATACTCGTACTTTATTGCGACAAAAGTATGCCCCGTTTAGAAGACGGTAGGTACAGACGTAAGTAATTATCGAGTTCTGCGCCGCCTTTGTTAAGCCGTTTTTATCGTGTCTTTGCCCTTGTTTTTTTCTCGTTTATTATTTGAACCGTCTAATGGAGCTAAATAGGAGCTTAAATGGATGCGCTAGAATTGAATACTACACCAATACGCTTATACGCAAAAACTAAGACACATGTAGGGTAGGATCAATACACCGTCTATCACTATTTGATTAAGGATTATTAGGTTCTAGTCGACCGAACCCTGGCTGACGGACACTGTGTCGAACACCGTGCAGTTGTTGAAATAACTAAGCTAGTAATTAATACTATGGTAAAGCGTGCATGGATATCTTATAACTTAACTTTACTTTACTAAGACGCGATGTCGCAACAGAAAATCCTTGGTTTCTGCAAAACATTTTTATGATCGTAAAAATAGGGGGCGTCGGCCACGTTGCGCCAAAGTCACGGAATGTCGGCTTCATTAGTTTGTATTCTGCCGTGTCAATCCTATCTCATGTATCTTGAGATACATGAGTTACGCGTAACAGGTCTAAATCTGTTTATTTTCCATGCCTTTATCGACCTACATACTCAGTTTTTTTTTTATTTAACTTACCAATTCCTTATACGAGCCTGTCACGTAACTCATGTAACTCTGTTTTTACCATAGTAAATCATGGCTAAATACTGTATAAAAAAAAACTTCAAACGGCGTTTTCTCAAAACGATGCTTTTTGAGATACATGAGATAGGCTTGACACGGCAGTATTGTGGATGTGGACCAAGGTAGGTAGCTGTGGTAGAATTGACAAAGTCGTAATACTTATTTATTCGTCTCCAATGCTATTTAAACGGCGCCATTATGACCGTGTGTCGTTAAATGTTAGAAATCGATGGATAAATGCATACCGCTACTTAATGACTGTCATTCTCTAACTCTGAACACAATACCGTCTCTCGCCGTTGATGAAGGGTCCATCCGAAGTTTAAGCAGTAGTGTGATCAAGGCTCACAGCCTTAGCCTGTCTTTTTAAGGTGCTTTCTCTGTGCTTTTCTCTGTGTGTCTTTTGTGTAGTGAATACATGTCTTTTTTCTTTCTTTCTTTCCTAGATAGGCTGCTGTAAAATATTGGTTGAGACCTATCACCACTATTCACCTTATCTTATTATAATATTATAATGTAATGCAATGTAATGATCTTATTAATGTAATCTACAAATGAATGTACAATTGTAAATAATGGCCTGTAATAAATACCTTATTACCAGAAAACCGGACAAGTGCGAGTTCAACTCGCGTGGTGAGGGTTCCGTAAAATATTGAGAATTTTCCCGTTACTTTGAATACTCAAGCTTCTTATAGGTTTTCCTGTAATCTTTAGGCAAGGAACTATTTTCCATATTTTTTATTCACAATTTTATTAGTTTCGGAGATAAGGGAGGGGGAATGGTCAAAATTCGTCTTTTTTCCTAGTTTACTTAAAATTTTGTTTTTGCTACAATTATAAAAAAAATCTGATAAGCATCTCAGTTTTTTTTTTATAATTTTAACAATCCCTTTTATTTGATATATCACACAATACACTTTGTGGAATTTTTATTTTTTATTTTCCAGTTTACCCCCCAAAAGTGGCCCCCTTGTTCAGAAGTCATTAATTTACTTTACGCGTCCATCTTTGGGTCACCAATTTACATATGTATAGGTACCAAATTTCAACTCAATCGGTCTAGTAGTTTCGGAGCAAATCGGCTGTGACAGACGGACAGACAGACGCACGAGTGATCCTATAAGGGTTCCGTTTTTCCTTTTGAGGTACGGAACCCTAATAAATGATGTCTATGTCACTGTGCTTTCTAGAGCAGACGGTATCATCTTGGGTCGACTCGTATGCATTCGTTTTCTGTCACATTCTTAATTCGTCTCATTCTGCTTTCGTCTCGTCATCCATTCTTCATTCGTCACTTTCGTTGGTAGTCTTTTTCATATTTGGTGACACTTTGTATTAAGTTTTCTTCTTATGCAGGCTCTTTCGGTGTTCGTCACTATCTTCTTTTGACATGTTCGGTGTTAAATATCTTTATTTCAGTCATAGTCAGTTAAATTAGCTCAGACAGCGCAGTACGACTAATTGTCCTACCGGGCGATTCACGGGCTGTCTCACTCGCATCGAGACTCGCTTTTAACTACTTATACTTGATCTCGAGACATGTATAGGAGTCTAATTGAACATGTACGTGACATGAAGAATGAAGATAGCCACCACACCCAGCCAGGAAGCAAGCCTGACCCGGACACGAGCTGGATATACCAGTGGGCGCAAATTTGTAGGGAGTGACACGCTCTGGTATGGGAAGGGAAGACGGCTGGTTGGCAGTCGGCTACAATCAACCGGCTATGCAGCCTTTAGCCAATATTAGAAAAGTTAGCGTACTTCGATGGGGGATGAAGGTTGGTGAAATGATGCATGTTGCTTCGTATAAAGTCTTCTGGGAGATCAGTTCCAGCTCGCTATTTCGAGATAATTCTAGCTGTTCCTCTGATTCGCAATCCGTTTCTTCCATTGCGTCGATTTCTCGTGCAGTCATCAAAGTCATTTAAGTGTAAACCTAAATGTAGGAAGGACCAATGCCTCAGTAGGCTACCGTCCCATCGGTGGGTCACCACGCTCAGGAGACTCTCCCTCTGGAGGGTCCATAAGGCCCCCAGAGAGGCCATCCAGAAACACATCTGTAACTGACTGCACTGCAGGCCAAACAGGGAAAATAAAGTTCAGGAGACTGGCGGCTGGCGCGCTGGCGCGCACCCTGCGGAGTAATCGTCCACTTGAGCGTCCGCGAACCTTACACTGGTTAGGTCTGAGGCAAGCTGGTTAGGTTTGTGAACAACAATCCTGGCGCACTTAAGTGGGGTAATAACATTTCTAGTCGTAAACGCAGCTTAATGGTATTGCATACAGTTCCCTATTAAAGTTAGAAAATGGCTTGACTGCTATACACAGAGGGTAATAATTATAAATTACTAGCTTTAGCCCGCGGCTTCGCCCGCGTACTAAGAGTAATTTTTAACCGTCTACAAAAAAGGTGCATCTCAGTTTCAGTCTTTTATATATTTAGATCGACTCTACATAGACTCTGCATATCGAACATAGACTCTACATATCAAATCTATATGTCGACTCTACATATCGACTCTACATATCGACTATAAATATGGAATCTACATATCAACTCTACATATCGACTACATATCGACTCTACATATTTAGATAGATGTCCACTGTGTACTTAGATAGGTGTCGACTCTCCATATCGACTACATATCGACTCTACATATCGACTCTACATATCTACTCTACATATCGACTCTACATATCGACTCTATATATCGACTCTACATATCGACTCTACATATCGACTCTACATATCGACTCTACATATCGACTCTACTTATTGACTCTACATATCGGCTCTACATATCCACTACATATCTGGACCCCCATATAAAATTTCACCCCCTCTTTTAAGGGGTTGGGTGCAGATTTCCAAAAAAAAAGATGCACGATTTTTTTGTTAGTCACAAATAGTCCGCATACCAATTTTTAGCTTTCTACCTTGAAAATTGCGGAATGCTCCATACAAACTTCCACCCCCCATTTTGGGGAAGTGGGGGGTTAGAAAGAGACAAAAAGTAGCCTATGTCACTCTCCATCCCTTCAACTATCTCCACTTAAAAAATCACGTCAATTCGACGCCCCGTTTTGCCGTGAAAGACGGACAAACAAACAAACAAACAAACAAACAAACACACAAACACATACACTTTCGCATTTATAATATTAGTATGGATTAAAATCGGTTTAATAAATGACAATAAACGTCTGCAGTACCGACTAATTACATATCAGGAATCTAATTTTATTTTTCAGTGGGAGCGTACTAGCAGCGAAATTAGGGCAATTAGAACTGATTAATTTCGTGTTAAGTAAGTTGACATACTTAATACTTAAACCGTAGTTCTACAGTACTCATATTGGATTTACTCTCGTACCTAAGCGTTAAGCCTGGATCACACCGGCGCGGCCTCCAGTGGCGGTCAATAGTAAACTTGACAATAACTTTCAAGTTTATTATACTGACCGCCACCGCAAGCCGCGCCGGCGGTCTGTGAGAGTCATTGGGATTGAAAACAACTTTGTTTTTTGACAACTTGTGATATAACGTTATAGCAAATGTAGTTTTATATCATTTGAGCATTATGCTTAGTAAAATTATTACAATAATTTAGTGGTAATCGTACATTATGCGTGGGGTACCTCGGTCTGGCTGCTAGTATTAGATTCAGATTCATTTATTACACAATACTTACAAGATTTCTTTATAAATTATATTCATGTACATTAAATAAAATACAACAGAATTATAACAACAAGACGAATAAGGAAAACCAACAAATAAATTAAAATAGCATGTCAAAAATGTCACAAAAAAGGATCGTCATTATATTAAGGTAGGTATTAAAAAGATATGATATGACACAAACGTAGGTCAGTGAGCTCTAATATTCGTATGTTATGCCTTTACTATTTTGAGTCTACAAAATAAAATAAAATACAATTGCCGATATTATTTGTATCTATAGTGAACAAGTGATTCTACAAAACCTACATATACCTAAGTACAAACCTCAAACGATTGCGTCTCAAATTTTCCTTTGACCAAGTCAATGCCTTAAAAGGGTTCCCGCGATTGGGGTCAGTCTCTGAGGGTTTAAAAAGTGGGAATAAAGGGCGCATGCCGCCAACGTATTTAAGGTTCTTTGTCGTGACGGGTTAAATGCAATTGGGGCGGTCGTCGTCGAGTCAGGAGTTTTCAGTGGACAGCTTTTCAGTTATAGGGATCCATACTCAAGGGCCGGCATTCCAGAAGAAGCACGATATTTGACTGGTTCTATTTTCGAACCATAGAGTCCATTCGTTAGCTCATAGTTCATCTCAGAATCCATTCGCTAGCTCGTGTTTCAATTCCACACTCGCGGTTAAAATACAACTTTGCACCCTTGTATAATAAATAACTATTAATCGAACTTTGGGCTTGGCGGACGTGAGATAGAGCGCGTGACATACCTAATCGATTCCAATTCAATACATGTAGTGAAATGGACCCCCGTCGCTGCCACCTGTAGCCAGCAGGATAATGCAAACCCCTCGAAAGCCGAGATAATTTGTTTAGTAAATAAATTAGCAATTTATTTCGGAAGCCATTTTTCTGTATAATTTCCGGCACTTCATTTGCATACTTTTGAGGGTTTAATGGGATTTATATCTGTTCCGACGTGTGCCGAGTCGGTGGCTCCGATAAGAACCTGTATTTTACTTTAGTAGATAAAAATGACCCAAAACCAGCTTTGTTATTAGTACCGTAGCCAAAAAAAAATAAGTACCGACTTAATATCTCGTCTGTTGGTCAATATGTCACAGGAATTGTATGTGACATATGTGTGAATGAATTTTAATCTTATTAAACTTACAAGTCTGAGGGACAAAAAAACGTGTTACTCACAATTTGCGTGTTGTTGTTATAAATGTCTCAAAATAGTATTAAATTAATCTACTTATGAATGAACGTGAATTGATCAAGTGAATATTCTATGTGAAAAGATCTCCGAAACTCGCGTGAGTTACCAATAACAAGAGCCGTCATTTTGACGTCTAGAATAATAAATAAAATTTGTTATTTATTTATCTCATAATATTACATTGCATTATAAACTACATTAATGTCAATTTATAAAAATTAATGCTACAATTAAAATAAATAAATTAATATTAGAGGACAATCTTACACACTTCGACCTAGTCCCATAAGAAGCCCATTAAGGCTTGTGTAATGGGAACTAGACGACGATATATTTAATAGATACAAATACTCAGGAACAAATTTTCATGCTCATCACAAAAATATTTGCCCTTACCAAGATTCGAACCCAAGACCTTCAGCTTCGTAGGCACCCACCCCAGCATTGGATAGTGCTACTATAACATCATATCTGAACCTTATTCTAGAATAATGCCCCCAGCATTGGTTAGTGCTACTATAGCATCATATCTGAACCTTATTCTAGAATAATGCGCCCCAGCATTGGTTAGTGCTACTATAGCATCATATCTGAACCTTATTCTAGAATAATGTGCCCCAGCATTGGTTAGTGCTACTATAGCATCATATCTGAACCTTATTCTAGAATAATGCGCCCCAGCATTGGATAGTGCTACTATAACATCATATCTGAACCTTATTCTAGAATAATGCACCCCAGCATTGGATAGAGCTATTATAGCATCATATCTGAACCTTATTCTAGAATAATGCACCCCAGTATTGGATAGTGCTACTATAGCATCAGATCTGAACCTTATTCTAAGTGTAAAACGCAAAACACGATATAAATCTTGTTTTCTCGTACCGAAGCTAAAAGCCGTTGAAAATGCCCTGCATAAAAATCCGATAGCTGCCCTGGTATTCACAACGCACACCCGCTCGCCTCAGACGAACCTGTGTAAGGCTGACCTCCGACCACTTGTTGTTGTTTCTAATCCTGGGGTCAAGTTAAATATGGTGTTTGGTGAAGTGAGTCTTCCTAGGTTGTGAATCGCTTAGCTGAAGCAGTAGGTAATGCGATTTCTTTCCAAACGGCGGTTTATGCCCGTGGACGTTTACGGCCGGGCGGGTACCTACACAGATGCAGTGCCAAATATATGTTAACAGCGTAGATTCATAGTTACCCCGCTCAATTATAACGAGAGAGTGTATGTGAGCCGTGTATACATATGTAGGTAAATGTAACTATTGATTTACCTATTTATCACGATTTTATTAAAATACTTATAAGTTATTATGGCATTTCAATTCAATCCTCGCTCCGCCTCGCCGGCGAAAACGCATCGTGATTGAATTAGTGCAGGAATGTCTCACTTCATTCATGACACCACTTCTTTGACCTTGGCTCAAAAGATTGTTTCCTTTGATCATTCTTTGATCCGGGAATCCTTTTAAGTTCCTCTATATTCAAAGTAGCTAAGAACGTGACTGTACACTCCAACCTTGGATGAGCCAGATTTTCTAAAGTCAACGATGAAGACTTAATATCGTGGGACAATTCACACCAATTGATCTAGTTCCAAACTAGGCAAAGCCTGTACTATGGGTACTAGACAACGGATAAACATACTTATATAGATAAATACATACTTAAATAGATATTAAACATCCAAGGACTCGAGAACAAAAAGTCAAAAAGTCAAAGTCAAAGTCAAAGTGGTTTATTCTTCAATTTAGGCATATTACATGCACCTATGAATGTCGATAAACTACCACCGGTTCGGAAAGTAAACCTCTGCCTCGAGAAGAACCGGCGTAAAAAACTCGGCGAGGTGTCATTTTTTCAAAACAGTATACAATATATCATTTCAGTATCAGAGTATTATAAAATTTTAAAATTACATTGCTACAGTAGAAAGCCTATTTATTTTACGACAGATTTCTAGTGCAGGATTTTATCGCTGCCAAATATCCCTATCCATGATGTAGTCGTTTATCTTATAATATGCTTTTGAAATAAGTGTCCGTTTTACGACAGATTTGAATTTAGAGTCAGTAAGTTCGGTAATGTGTTTTGGAATTTTATTGTAGAATTTTATACAATTTCCCAAGAACGACTTTTACGCTTTTACTAGCCTGTAAAAAGTTGTTTTGAGGAAACATTCGTATTCATCATACAAATATCTGCCCCGACCGGGGATCGAACCCGGGACCTCAAGCTTCATAGTCAGGTTCTCTAACCACCAGGCTATTCGGTCGTCATTACTACTTTACAGTGATCGGTTATTTGGATTCTCCCTCGCGGAATATCAAGTAGAAAAGTTAGTATAGGTACGACAGTTTCTCGCGATACCGAACAATATCTCTAAGGATTTTTTTACTCTTACATGGCAACCAGTTGAGACAAAAACTTCTATTCTTTTCCTAATCTCTACACTTTATTTTAAGCAAAATATATTAAAACCTCCACAAAGTATTAGCTTATATATCTGTCATGATGGAAAAATACTTCAAAATCTTGACATTGACATTTCATTATTTTCTCTGGATTTCAGTTCTAATTATATGCTTCCAAGGATTGCATAAATAAATAGGTATTAGCTGTATAATTTATACTATAATATTAGGTCACAGGTTATCGTATAAATGCAAATATATAGATCTTATAGCTCAAAGGCGATCCAATAAATAAGTATCCACGTTAAGTTCGCACACTATGGTACAAAATGTGCCGCTTTGGAGCCAGCAAACGAGCTGTCAGTGTAAACACTTGTGCTCATTTGTTAAATTTTGACAAAATAACGGAGAGTAAGTACTCGTCTATCAGCTACTTGGATGTTTTAAAGTGTAATAAAAAAACACATTGTATTTTTTTGCCTTTTCTAAAAACATAAAGCCCGGATTCCCGGGGCATATCCATACTAACATAATGATTGAGGTCGTTCACCCCATATCGAATCCAAAAACCCGCAGTGATCGGGTTTATTACTTTAGCATTGTTACTTACTATCCTTTAGCATTGTTTAACCTAATAAAACGCCCCGGTCCCGGTAGACCTCGCTCTGCGCTTGAGCGATGTCTCCACACATACATAGTTCAGTTCCGATTGTAAATTTATGCTAGTTTTCTAACGGGTCATAGCTGCTACTCAATGTTATTGGGATTGTGAGTGGAACTGAGATGTAATGTACGGCACTACCTCATGCAGCGTCAATCGATACAATAATAATTGATATTAAAATTCATTCTTACTTATGAAACTAAAACAACAACTAGATAAAAAACCGGACAAGTGCGAGTTCTACTCGCGTGGTGAGGGTTCCGTAAAATATTGAGAATTTTCCCGTTACTTTGAATACTGAAACTTCTTATAGGTTTTCCTGTAATCTTTAGGCAAGGAACTATTTTCCATATTTCTTTCAGAATTTTAAGCTTAGTAGTTTCGGAGATAAGGGGGAGGGAATGGTCAATTTTGGTCTTTTTTCCTAAATTACTTCGAATCTGTTTTTGCTAAAATAATAAAAAATATATATCTGAGATGCTTACATAACCCCTTTCATTTGATATGTCACACAATACAGTTTGCGAAACTTTTTTTTAAACAGAATTGATCAGAATTAATTAATTTACTTTACGCGTCCATTTTTGGGTCACTAATTTACATATGTTTACCAAATTTCAACTCAATCGGTCCAGTAGTTTCGGAGCAAATCGGCTGTGACAGACGGACAGACAGATGCACGACGCACGAGTGATCCTATAAGGGTTCCGTTTTTTTCCTTTTGAGGTACGGAACCCTAAAAAATAACAATTGGCATATTTTTTGCTGTCACAGTGCTGGATCCGGATATCGATTTCTGGAGCGTCAACAAATATATTCAAATTCAAATTCAAAATATTTATTTGTCAAACATAGGTATGAATTAAGGTCTTATTCTTAAAATGAGGTCTCTATGTTTCGCTACATGACACACAAATAGCTGCAAATCTGCATGCAGCATGCATCACTATAAAATTAACTCATAATAAATAACATCATTTAAATACAACTCGTACAAATTAAAATTCAAAACAAACTAACATTCAAAATAACTACATTTTTCAGAATATACTAAAATTAAAAATTAATTAAGATTCAGCATAACCTAACATTAAAGAAATAAATGAAAAAAAAATTAAAATTGACAACACTGGAATTAAATATAAATTAAAATTGGAAATGATAAATGATTTCAAATGTCAAATTTATAAGGATTGCTATAAAAATTCTTGTATACTGTAGTATGCTTTGCCAACTAAAAATTCATGCAATTTTACTTTAAACTGTCTCAGATCATCTCAGCTTACGCTTAAAGGTGTATCTGCTAAGCGCCCCTTAGATAGGGGGAGGGATATCATTCCAGCACTTAGACGCCGCGAACTTGAAGCTACCTCGGAAAGCAGCGGTGCTAAGGCAAAGCACCTATTGTGCTTCATTTACCTACATAAATAGCCCAATTCGGATTTGAATACCTAATTATCATCCAACAAAGGTGAACGTTTGTGTCCGTACTGGGCTGAGGGCTGCGGGCCCTGTAAGCCGCCCTAAGTTACTCTTACGTCACCGGGTTAATTTATATAGGGTTAAGGGGTCTTAGTGCAAACTTTACCTCGGCGCACAAGGCTATTATTTTCGAGGGGTCCCTGACCAGTTGTGGGTGCCTTTCAGCTTAAGACTGTTTGCATATCTAAGAATTTAGTGGGCATTATGAAAGCCGTTGTTAGAATATTTACTCGTGTGAAATAATCTTTATTTCCTGAAAAGGCGTGAAAGGTTGCCACGTGCTACATATCTGCTGTGTTTGTTTTTTTGTAGTTTGTTTAGAACACAAACAATCACATAAACAAATACATTGAGTATCAACAAATATAAAGCATAAAGACCTGGAGATTCATTAATACGTTATGATACTTATGTTAACAAAACAACCTAATCATGAGACATAAACGACAAAAAGCTTAAAAGGAAAATATTTATACCGGTCCACGATGCAGTATCAGTGTATGAGTAAGACACAAGCACATGTAAATTTAGTGTTAAGTATAAGTAGGTACATGGTATGAATTTAAAAAGAATTGAAAGTAACATTTACCATAAGTAATTTTTATTATTCTCAAGGATGAGCTAAAAATAACTAACATTTAACTAACATTTTCAAACTTAACAATGCTTTGCGAAAAGGATCAATATCGATGAGATACTTACTATAAAAACTAGGGACTCGTCTGAAAAAAGAATTTTAACAACCATAAAGCATTTTATAATTACTTTATCTTCAAAGTTTTATCTTGATTCGATGACCTTAGAAACGTCTAGCAAAATATTATTTTCCTCTATCCCAAAAACCTTTAACGTGGTTTGGATGAAATCATAATGTAATCTTTGTGACAATTCGCTTCAAGCAGCTTGTAGGTACTGTATAAGTCAGAGCTCAGTTCACGCCTCGTTGTTACGAATCGCAGGGCCAAGTTATCCTAGGAACGAGTGGTGATGTGAACCGCAGCTCAACGTGAAGCGCTCATCAGGTGTTACATCAAGCGGCGCCATTACGTCTGTCCGTTTTGGCACCTAACCATGCAGAAAACATCGCTTTCCATTTTACTTTCACAATGGCACACATCGATTTCACGCAATTCCTAATATAAACCGAACGAGGATAGTATATAAGGTTGATTTTTCGAATATACGTTGAAGTCAGATAGGAGGTTGGAAGGAAATGTTTTACACACCGCTTTTATCCGAGGTTTGATCTTAATTTATTATTTTTGGACCTTTTCTTCCCTTTTTCCGTGTGCCAGTGACGTGGGGAAATAAGATTTCGCGATAACGAGACGGATCGGATGCGGATTATTTAATTTTAAAAACTAAACCTTATATTCATAATAGGTACTTAACATAATCATTGTCAGTTATAACGTATTTTATCACTTTGTTTTTCATAAACTCAAATGTGACAGAAAAATACAAACGAATCTTAAGGCCCCTCTTCGGAGTCGCGCCGCGCGAAGTTTAGGTTTTTAGCGCTACTCTCACAACGATCGAGGCTCGCGCACCGCACACGCACACATGTACGTATGCACAGTGGGTCGTCGGACTTTGACTCGCCAACAAAATTGTAACTTTGGATTTTGTTACCAAATATAAACATTGTGAGTGTAATGTAATTGTTATGTCATCTTAATGACAATATACCTACTAACTGCTGTGTACACGACTTTGTTTACGTCGACACGTTTTTCCGTAAGAATAGGTGGGAATATTTTCCCGCGGTTAAATGTGGTACATTTTATTGCACATTTGATATAACTCAAACACAATCTCCACAGGGAGATCTTTCAAAATAAATAATAATAATAAATAATCCATACTAATATTTTACCCTTTTTAGGGTTCCGTACCCAAAGGGTGAAAACGGTATTACTAAGACTTCGCTGTCCGTCCGTCCGTCCGTCCGTCCGTCCGTCCGTCCGTCTGTCTGTCACCAGGCTGTATCTCAAGAACCGTGATAGTTAGAGAGTTGAAATTTTCACAGATTATGTATTTCTGTTGCCGCTATAACAACAAATACTAAAAAACCGGCCAAGTGCGAGTCGGACTGGGGCTCCTATACAACAGACATGATTTTCTGCCATTTTTATAGATAATGGTACGGAACCCTTCGTGCGCGAGCCCGACTCGCACTTGGCCGGTTTTTTACTTAACTGTTTAGTGTCTTTGTGCGCTCATATTTTTTTTTTTTTTAATAATGGTGTTTATCTCATGTAAGTGAATTGTACAATTCTTTATGAGATTAAATAGTCTTAAACCTTAAACCTTTATATTATAAATGGGAAAGTGTATGTGTATTTTTGTTTGTTTGTTTGTCCGTCTTTCACGGCAAAACGGGGCGACGAATTGACGTGATTTTTTAAGTGGAGATAGTTGAAGAGATGGAGAGTGTCATAGGCTACTTTTTGTCTCTTTCTAACACCCCACTAACTCGTCAAAAGAAAAAAAATGAGACCAAACTCGAGGGGTATACAAGTAGCCATTGAGGAGTTCCACTACCCGCCTCCTGACTCCATCATCAGACCATCGTCACCAAGTGTAATTTATAGAACTCGTCAAAACAAAAAAATGAGACCAAACTCGAGGGGTATACAAGTAGCCATTGAGGAGTTCCACTGTCCACCTCCTGACCCCATCATCAGACCATCGTCACCAAGTGTAATTTATAGAAGTACATTCATATTCATTGAACATTATTTAAAGTAAAAAAATCATGATTAGATTTATTATTATCAGAATAAGTTAACTTTATTCAATTTTCTCACAAGAAATATTCACGGCGAAATTATTCAATAATATATAATAATATATTTTATTCTTGAATGGCAAGTGATGTAAACAAGTATTTCATCATATAACTATTTAATTTTAAGAACTATACCTACTAACTACTTTCTACTTACCTAACTATTACCACTGTGCAACGGTTTTGTGTATGTACACGGTTCGATCGCGATCTGTCAATGCGGCGCAAAGCGGCGTGCTCTCACTTCGGAGGCGCGTGGCCGAATGAACCAAGACTGATTGCCGCGAGCGGTCGCACTTGTAGTGCGCCGCTCCATAGTAAATTGTATGAAGATTTTGAGCGTAAAAATTGGGCAACTTTGTGATTCTTTTACACAAAATAAGAATATATTTATTAAGAAATGAAGATTTTAAGACCTTGTTTATAGTTTTAACTTTATTATTTCATAAAATTCATTTAATAATTATTGATACTTCCGACTCAGTTTAGTAAATACGGGAGTGCGATTTACACGTTTTTAGTGATTTTCTGATTTTTTTTTACACTGAACTATAAGCATTATCTTAAATTCGAATGTTTCAAGATATAGTAACATTCATTGGCTAGCTGTATGAATTTTTTCAAGGTTGTTGAACGTCGTTTTCTGTATAATTCTCTTACATTCCCGACCCTCGATTGCAGTAGAAGACCCTTAATGCAAATATGATTTTCTTTTCTTTAGGCTAAGTTGCTGAAAGCAAAATATAGAAAATACGTAATAATGAAATAAATAATAAATAAATAAATATTTGCGGACAATCTTACACAAATCGACCTAGTCCCAAACTAAGCAAAGATTGTACTATGGGTACTAGATGACGATAAACATACTTATATAGATAAATACATACTTAAATACATAGAAAACATCCATGACTCAGGAACAAATATTCGTGCTCATCACACAAATAAATGCCCGTACCGGGATTCGAACCCAGGACCTCTTGCTTCGTAGGGGGGGGTCACTACCAACTAGGCTAAAGCGGTCGTCTTCAAATCGTTGTTACTTTAGCCCACGTTACCTTTCAAACATAAAACAATATTTCGAACACGTACCTTACCTACTCAGCACGTGTAGTGTGATTTTATTCGTTTTCTGATAAGACGCGCTGGATCGTCAATTGTTTGAAAATTTTGCTCGATGAAAATATCTCTGCATACGCTCAGTGAATACGGTTGTGTTATTCATACCTCAGTGACGTTGATCCGAACCCGAGGGAGATTAGAAACACTTTGTTCAAACTCACTCAATATCTTATATTCGCTGAATGAAAACTGAAGTGGATTAAACCGCTTCGCCACTCTGGACTTCGTCTGCGCATAGGATACCGTATTAAGATGGCATATGCTTGTACTAACACTTTAATTAACTCTTATACCGTATGGATCTTTGTTATCTGCAATAAATGATTAATAATATTAATATAGTTCAGTTAAGTTTAATATTAAGTACCTACATATGTATAAGATGTAGGTACTACGCGCGTTCGCTTCCACGCGCGCCGAGCTTATCGAGGGTGGAGCTTATTAACACAATCACTAAGGTCATAGCCGATCCCGTGGTTTCCCCCGCATGTAGCGGACAGCGACTACGGGGTAGGCGCCCGCCAAGCGGGTTCCTGGCAGTGAAAGTGTTCAAATGAATAATAAATTTTGCAGAAAGTCGAAACGATTTGATCGCTGAAAAAATAAAAAGCCGAAACCGGCCAAGTGTGTGTCGGGCCACGCGCAGTGTAGGGTTCCGTAGTTGCCTGTCTGTCTTTCTTCCATCGACACGCACACGCGCCATTATATTGCGTTTGCGTCGGACGAATTTGTGTGAAAGTTGGCACTTTCAAGTACTTTAACTTGGTCACAGAGCTGAGCCGCAGGCGGACGGACAGACAGACGGACATGGCCAAACTATAAGGGTTGTTGACTACGGAACCCTAAAAATGGGTATCTACATATTTCGCTTCGAGGCATAAACCAAAAATATAGCATTCCTCGTGAACTAGTTGGGATAACATTGATATCCAATCGGATTGCGAAACGTAAACAAATAATTAATTATAATTAATAAATAATTACATCGCAATAAATAATTTCATTTCGTTTCATTTCAAACGTGGAGTTTTTGCGAAGTCTCATCATGTAGCGATAAGACAAGCGTCCGAATAAAGCCCTAAATGGGCCCTTAGCGGCCTTTATTGCCAGTCGGGACAAAGGTCGAGCCCGCGGGGTCGGCTAAGGGAGGAATTACACTCAAAAGAAAACCTACACAGCTGGCTTTCCTTGTGAAAGCTCAGAAGCGGTTTTTCACACGAAAAAAATGTAGACTTAAAGCAATGATGTGTCAACTAAAACACGCAAAAGGACGTATCCTCCATGACCCAAAATCCCCTTTAATTCTCCTCGTTAGTATCATCATCATCATCATCATATCAGCCGAAAGACGTCCACTGCTGGACATAGGCCTCCCCCAGAGAGTTCCAAATTGACCGGTCCTGCGCCACCCGCATCCAGCGGACTCCCGCGACCTTTACCAGGTCATCAGTCCACCTTGTGGGGGGCCTACCCACGCCGCGCCTTCTGGTACGTGGTCGCCACTCGAGAACCTTTCCGCCCCAGCGGCCATCGGTTCTACGTGCAATGTGCCCCGCCCACTGCCACTTAAGTTTAGCAATTCGGAGGGCTATATCGGTTACCTCGTTAGTATGCAATTTACTAAATCGGTTGAGCGTGAAAAGGTAACAACCAGAGGTATACTTCAAAGTCAAAGTCAAAGTCAAAGTGATTTACCCTTTTTTTCTCCTTTGTCTCTGTGTGTCTTTTGTGTAGTGAATAAATGTCTTCTTTTCTTTTTTTTTTCTTTTTATTTATTCTTCAATTTAGGCATATTACATGCACCTATGAATGTCGATAAACTACCACCGGTTCGGAAAGTAAACCTCTGCCTCGAGAAGAACCGGCGTAAAAAACTCGGCGAGGTGTCATTTTTTCAAAACAGTATACAATATATCATTTCAGTATCAGAGTATTATAAAATTTCAAAATTACATTGCTACAGTAGAAAGCCTATTTATTTTACGACAGATTTCTAGTGCAGGATTTTATCGCTGCCAAATATCCCTATCCATGATGTAGTCGTTTATCTTATAATATGCTTTTGAAATAAGTATCCGTTTTACGACAGATTTGAATTTAGAGTCAGTAAGTTCGGTAATGTGTTTTGGAATTTTATTGTAGAATTTTATACAATTTCCCAAGAACGACTTTTTCGCTTTTACTAGCCTGTAAAAAGTTGTTTTGAGCTTCCCTGCGCTTCTGGTAACCTTGGGCCTATCAGTGTTTGTTGGGTAGTTGTATAAATTCTTCCTAACATACATTATTATTTCAAATACGTATAGCGACGGCAACATCAATAATATTAGTATGGATTTAAATCCGCAATTTGTACAGTCACGAACTTTAATTTGAGACGCACTTAAGGCTGACAATCCTGTCAAATTGTAAAGGAATACAAAGAATATTTTTTAATCTAAACATATATGAACAATTTATAATAACATAAAACAAAATAATATTGGAACACCGATAATTATTTAATTTGGATAACTTAAGAACTAAGTTGAATGAAAAAATTATTAAAGTTAAACTTAAATATTAAGAAAAAAGTTACGTAGAAAAGAGTTACAAATCAATGTAAACATTGAATAAAAAATAAACATTTAATAATTAAAACATATTTGTTCCTTTAGAAATAAAAATATTTTCGCGAAAAGGGTCATAAATTAAAGAACACGAGTACAATCAAAGAGTATAATGTACGTTACATAATACCTACTCTTTAGCAATCAATACTTGATGTGATATACCTACCTATCATTATGTATATACAGGGTGTATTATTCAAACGGGGCAATGAGGGAAAATCCGAAACTACAAGAGATACGGATATTTACTCTTAGGAGTCAAGAGACCAATTTTAGAAGAAACAATTGTTTTTTTCTAAAATCGGTCTGGTGACTACTAAGCGCAAATAATACATCCTGTATATACTCGTATTTAGATCCTTTTTTCTAAATATTCATTCGTTTGGTTTTTTTGAAGCGATTCGTTATTATTACTATAACGCTTGCACTCGACTCATAACTACCTATTAAGAGTAGATCGCATGCCATCAATGGTGACTTTAATAGTTATTATACCAAAACTCATTAAATATTTGAAAGTTTTACACCTAACCATGTTCGTGTATGTAACATGTAAGAATATTTACGTCACCCTAGGCCGTAAGTGGGATTTTCCGCCCGCTACGCGAGGAGAAAATCTCACTTCCTGGCCAAGGCAAGACGTAAAACTTTAGACAAACCACGGGCGGTAATTCGTAAAGCCCCAGATCGCATATTTATGGCCCTCACCTTGGGGCATTCACGAATTCACCGCCCTAGGTATGTAATGTACTATTGTTCCTTAGCTAATACTAGTATGTAAGGCAGGGGGGAAACCAACACACTACACTTCCCTAAATTAGACCAATTACTGTAAAAAAACTGTAAAATAAGTTGGAAATTACTCGACCGACAAGCAGGCTCTTAAATATATAATGATGAGCTATATGTTAGTGGACGCCCGCCCCACACCAAGGCAGGACCCCTTAAGGAGATGATGAGTCGCGTCTGTGCGGCAGATTTTATAACGACGCGTATTGGCGCCGACCAAAGATTGATTACCATTACAGCGACGTAATTGGGAATGTTTTAAGTTTCCGTCAGAATTGGCATTTATGAGACAAGTTTTTTGCTGACTGTGTTCATTTATACGATGGTATCACGAAGTTCTATGTAGCACGAAGGATGTGTAATTTAGGAGTTCCTGTAGTTTCTTCATCAAAAGTGCATAATGGGCCCAATAATAGGGAATAAACGCGTTTTGTTGTCAAAAAAGATCTTATTGAATAGTTAACATATTACGATTCATAATGGAAAGTGTTTTGAATGAAATGGTATGTCGTCCTGGTTTATGCGCACATGCACTCTCTTGCATTGCGTTACAGCTTATACAAGTGTATGTTAGCGGGACAGACAGATAACTAGTTAAGATTGAAAATTTTGGATTGTTGAATAGTTATATTGAAATTTTCCTTCAAAACCTTATACCTACCCACCAAGAAATTATTTCTCCAAGAAAGTTATTTTACAATGTTACTAGAAGTGTAATTTTATTTCAGAGCATTTTTATTGCAATCTTCTTTCAAGTGTAATGAAGTTCTTAAATCTCGTTCTAGAATCAATATACTCACATGGTGAACTGAAAAGTGGAGCTAAGGGAGGTCGCACACGGCGACGTTTTGCAGCGAGTCGCGCGTTTCGTGAACGCGCGACTGCATCGCGTCATGAGCAGTGATCGGTTTTTTGGATTCGACATGGGGTGAACGACCTCAATCATTATGTTAGTATGGATATGCCCCGGGAATCCGGGCTTTATGTTGTTAGAAAAGTCAAAAAAATACAATGTGTTTTTTTTATTACACTTTAAAACATCTAAGTAACTGATAGACGAGTACTTACTCTCCGTTCTCTTGTCTAAATCGAACAAATGAGCACAAGTGTTTACACTGACAGCTCATTTGCTGCCTCCAAAGCGGCACATTTTGTACCGTTTGGATAAAAGTTCAGCGAGTAAGTGACCTAATATTATAGTATAAATTATACAGCTAATACCTATTTATTTATGCAGTCCTTAGAAGCAAATAATTAGAACTGAAACCCAGAGAAAATAATGAAATGTCAATGTCAAGATTTTGAAGTATTTTTTCCATCATGACAGATATATAAGCTAATACTTTGTGGAGGTTTTAATATATTTTGCTTAAAATAAAGTGTAGAGATTAGGAAAATAATAGAAGTTTTTGATTCAACTGGTTGCCATTGCCATGTAAGAGTAAAAAAATCCTTAGAGATAATTTAAATTGTTTTATTTTTGTTCGGTTTGTTCGGTATCGCGGGAAACTGTCGTATCTATATTAACTTTTCTCCTTGATATCCCGCGAGGGAGAATCCAATTGAACGCGTGACAGATGCAATGCAGTACACAAACGCGTGACTGTCACGATGCAGTCGCGCTGTTTTAATTCATCATCGCTTCTGCATCGATGCAAACGCGCGACTGAATTGATTCAGTATTGCTACTAACGTGCGGTTTGTTTCTCGCGAGCTCGCGACATAGGGTGTAGGAGGAGTGGGGGGAGGAGCCCATGACTGCATCGATGCTGCATCACGTCTGAATTATATGACCAGCGACAGCGTCGCGACTGTATTGCGGCCTTTTTGCGACTGCATCGCGACTGAATCGCTGCAAAAAGTCGCCGTGTGCGACCTCCCTAAGAGCTTAATCAAGTCCTAAGAGTCTTAGGGTCTATTTGACCAAGAGATTTGGATTGAATAGAATGAGTTTGCGCATAATAGGGGTGTAGACTCAAAATGTATTACTACTTCAAAAGAAAGAAGGCAAATAAATATGGCTAATGACGAGAATCCCATTCGAACATCTCTAAAAATTACGAAGCTACAACCGTTTTAATGTTGCTTGTTAGAGGGAGAAAATCGCTCGGGGATCCTGACGTCACGATCCTCGAACGTCATAGTCAATGACAATCGTTTCATATGAAGGTGCGTTTAGCGGAAAAGGGACCGAATATACCCCCTCTTAAAACTTTAGACGCTTATAACTTTGTAATTATTTAACCTCTTGTGTGGCTTTTTTCTCCATTTGACTATATTTTTACTTCTTTATCGTGAAAATTACAACATTATTGATTATTTTATTTAGTGTCTACACCCCTATTATAAATCTGATTTAAATCGCTGACGTTTAGTGAGGTAGAACCCTAGTATTAGCTGAAATCAACTGACCTACTTCGATAAAGCACGGTGATGAACGCTTCAGCATCGTTGAGATATTATCTCCGAAGTGTTGGTTCCGGCAAAGAATACTGGCTATTAAGTATTTCATAATATTAAATGTTGTTATTTCTCAGACGTTTTATTACTAAAACTAGGATTCTTTCGCAACACCACCCGAATATTAAAATCCTGCGTCCGTTCTTCTCACTATTCATATACTTAGTTTTAATATTTTGTCTGTCATGTTACTTTACTGACAACTATGTAGTCCTGTGTTCCGAAATAAAGATTTTATTTATTATTATTTATTACAAAATTCGTCTCACCGGCTCACCCGGCGCCGCCCGCCCTAGTACATAGTTAATAATTAATAATGCGAACGAGTTGGGGAAGTGAAAGGGTTGTGAATATGGACGAGTTGCGGATGTGTGTGAGTTGGGAATGGGCACGAGTACCTGAATGCTGCAGCAACAACCTCTAACATGAAGCACTTCAATCAATTACAATTACAAACACTGGCTGAAAACAAAATTGGAATTTCAAATCTGTCTGTGAATAATTGAACCGAAACAGAAACAGGCGGCTCTTTACAAACAACCGTCCGGTCACTCGTTTATGTGGCTCGATTCGGCAATTAACATTACATCAACGTGACAACATGACCGTTATCTGACTTAACGTATCAGTTTAATATAAATTAATACTACCTATTTGCGAATTATCTTATACAAAACGACATCTTAGACGTAAACCTAGTGACTTGGAAACATACATTCCCTATTTGAAATTGACTTTAATACATTTCGCACGCTCACTCCCAGCTCCCAGTTATGTCTGGGTCTGAGCAACTGCCAATACGAACTCGAGAAACTCATCCACTTAAATTCCATTTCAATACGAAAATGTACGTCTTAGGTTTACCTCCTTGATATTTTAAATACTTTGTAACATATTTAACCTACTAATAACATAGCTAATACAACCTTTTCCGAAACTTAGCTTAATTCACTTCCAACAAACTATATATATTTCACAGATAGGTAAAATAGATATTATCACGTTGCGATCTCTCAACACTGGCGAGGTGTCGAGAAGTCATTCAAAATATTCAAATAACCCGAATGCCGCCCTTGCTAAAACAAATACGCATCAATATTAATACAGCGCGTTCGGCACTGTTTGTTAAATATGGGCGAGTTGTTTCAAATACGTCCAATTTGACACTTTTAGCATTTTTTCGCATGTTTTGGATTGGTCAGATAACAGGTCTTCAAACATCGTTGTCGTTATTGTTTCAATCCGTTTGTACTAAGCGGTATGTTATTAGAATATTCGTACGTTATTGACGACGTAGAAATGTTGACCAAATTTCTTACGGATTTATGAACCGGGATTATCATTAACATCGTCTATTTATCTGAGTTTAGCGTCGTTTCTGTCTGTCGTTATTTACATTGTTGTAACTTTGAAGGATGTTAGACAATTTATTTACTTTTGTTAAAATAATTCGTGAAATTTGCAACCATATTTATTTATAAAACAATTAGGCTGGGAATTAATGTTACATTTTCCTTTTGCGATTAAGTCTAGCTGAGACAGTGCTAAACGGCAAATGAAAATTTATTTGTTAAAATAAAGTCTCAGGAATGCGAAATAGAAAAGTTTGTGACAAGTATTCTGTTCAATTTTAAATACTATTGCATAGTGAAATTAGTAAAATTATAGATCTCTGGATATTTAAGTTATTATTAAAAGATAAAATAAAACTTAAATATTCATTGAAATCTTTAAAATTAACTAACAAATATTATTCTTACATTCGCATCACATCGTTGCTGGCAACTGTTAAAAATATTATAGGTATTTTGTAATTGTCACGAATATGTATGTATTTGACATGTGACTTTTAGTGTAAGCCGTACGATTAAAAACGTACGGTAGCCGTTTTTTCTTGAAGTCGGTTTTTCTTTGAAATTGGGCTTGTACGGCTATTTCTAAAAGTTATATATTCAGACGCAATAATAAAGTTAATAAAACATGTTTCTAAAAAGTTAATTTAGAATAAAAGTTGTAGAAGGCATATTACCTTTTACATTTGTTGTGAACACCACAGCCTCCGGGGCTACTCGTGCGCAACAGTTAGTGAAAGTGCTCCAGTTTTTGAAAGCGGACTGTAATTTCGGTGACTTCGTTACAGCTCCGGCAGCCGTGATCGTCTAGTGGTTAGGACCCTACGTTGTGGCCGTAGTAACCCAGGTTCGAATCCTGGTCACGGCAGTGATAGCACTGTCGCGGCGGAGCATACGTTTTGTTTATTTTTATGATAAAATTCCTGGCCGCCTCGCCTGTCCAGTAGGAAATTTTTAAAAGCCCTCCTTTTTTTCCCCGTGGAGGAAACCTGCAAGTCAAGTGGGTCGTTTTTCTTTTCGACCGACAATAGCCTGTCCATCGTCTTATTACGGCATCTCATTTGAGATGCCGTAATAACGTGTTTACGGTTTTATAATGTTCGAATGAACGTCCATATTATTTTATTAATTAGTGATATTTAAAACATATTTCACTTTCTCTAACTAGCATTTTTTTAAATGTTTTTTTCTTCGTAGAATGCCGTGACAGAGTGGTAAACCAAAATGATGGTCCCCACTGAAAGAGTCCACTTTGTCACATGTTTTTTTTAGAAACCAACCGTAAATAAATATTTATATTGGCCAAAAAGGAAACTTTAATTAGTTCTAATGAAGAAACCTATGCATTTTTTTTAAATCGCACTTCAAAACCACAATTTTTGATAGTTTAAAAACCAAAAAAACAGAAAAACCTCGGTTCATTGTCGGTAAAAAAGAAGAACGACCCAAGTACCTAGCTTTCGAGGGATGTCTAGGATGTGGTATTTGTCAAAAAACTCCACGCCGACCACCATCTGCGGTATGTAGGTAATTTGTGAAACAGAACCCAGAACTCTTCCCACCACAGAACAACATCGTAAATACCCATTTTAGGTAATATCAAATAACGCTACCACCTTATAAGCGAATAATGAGAAGGAAAGGTACGTGGTACGTATCACATGTGTATACTATATATATATTCAATAAGATCCCAGCAACACTAAAGACATTACCGACGACAAAATTCAAATTTACACTGAAAAAAATGAAAAGGCCGGTCGTATTAAGGGCCAAATGTAACTATTTTATGAGATTTTTTATGTGCACCATAATATGTTCTTGTGAAATAAACTTCATTCATTCATTCATTCGCAATACTAGTTACTTGGAAAACATAGAAAGATTTCACTCCCTCATGAAGTTTTAAGGTTACTTATTGTACTGAGATGACAGTTAATAGACAGGTCTGACCGTACCTAAGAAGCATCTGTCTAGTGAAATGGTGTAGAGATAGCATGAGCTTCGGAAAAGGACATAAATGATACTTTTTATCCCGAAAATTATGCGAAATGAGACTTAAACTGTGTAAGCAGGGGAGGACGGTGAAGTCGTTCTTCACAAACAAAGTCCAGAGCAAAAGCTGGGATGAATATGAAAATACATTTAAATAATAGACACGCCACGCTGCAAACTATCCGTTCACACAATTGGAACACTTCTAACGAGTGAATGCATCGCTACCCCGTCCGGAGCGCGATGAAAACATCCAACTGTGTCACATCACATCACACCATTTATAACACGTTTTTTAGTCGGCTTTGGCTTCGTCCCCGGTGTAATTTGATTAAAATTTAAAAGTTTATTACAGCTCTTGTATTTTTTTCTATATTAGTAATTTCAAATTTAATGTCACGTGTCATCATCATCATCATCATCATATCAGCCGAAAGACGTCCACTGCTGGACATAGGCCTTCCCCAGAGAGTTCCAAATTGACCGGTCCTGCGCCACCCGCATCCGCATGTCACGAGTAGTCACGACTAAATATATCACCAGTATAAACGAACGGAATATTTGTTACAAAAGCTGAAAATTCATTAAATGGTCCAAAAGAAGAAACGAATCATCTAACCTTACCGGAGGTCAGGCGTGTACGGGAAGAATGCAGCGCGGCCGGGATGCTTTTTGAATTGCTGCCATAAAACACCAGTGCTACTTACCTTACCTTGGATTACGAATACACTGAGCTATATGTGTAGGCTTGGTTTGCAACTAACGACTTCATTTCTATTTAATTTCCACTCCATTAGACTGATAGTCACGCTCACACACACTCGACTGTGCGCTAAAGCAAAAGAAAGCATGTTTACAGACGTTTTACATAAAAATAATTTATATAGGTATCTTATCTACTTAAGAACTCCTTTTGTGGCGGCATAAATGTTGCAGCGGGCTTAGGACTGCTAAAGTAAATCACTCTTGCACAAGACTCAAGAAGGAAAGGAAGCGTTAACTGTTTCACTTATCTGTTCTTAAATCGATTTCCGTTTATCGTTCACAGTAGCTTTGGTTTTTAACTTTTTACTCCACTGTCGAGAACAGAAACATTTTTTTAGTAGGTATACAATAACCGTATTTCCATGTATTTACCTTTCAAAATAATTATAAGGTTTATCAGAATTTTTTTTTTCAAAAAAGTTACATAAATTGTGTCTCCTCTCCCCTCTAATTGTTGAACGGTGTATTTTAAAAATACGAAAAAAATCATGGACATAGGACTTATTAAATCCTTTCACCGAAAATTACTGTGAACAAGATCGGTTCAAAGGTTTTCGAGATATTGCTGAAAAACTGCCTTCCTATAGAAAAGGACGTAAGTGCCGTAACATTGCGGTGACGATACGACCTTTTTAATAGGCACGGAACCCTTCGTTTTGCGTGGTCCGACACGCACATGGCCGGTTTTTTATTAACTAATAACAAATTAATTATATTCATTGTGATAAACAAGCGGCCAACCTGCCGGATGGCAGCAGGTCGTAGATCGTAAATAATGAATGCCATCAAAAAAAGTCCCTTAATACATTTCTTACGGTTCTCTAAATCATCTCCGAAAATTTTATGTACGAATATCACATCGCAACCAATCTTTCGCATAATGTCATTTCGCCGAATGATCATGTTGCAATTGAATTTTATGGAATTGTTTCATTTCCCAACTAAATGTTTGGCAATTCTATCTTTGGGCTCGGTTTTTAATTGGAACTTTTTGAAATACATATTTTCATGTGATTTATAGTTTAGTCGGTATAATATACATTTAGTTAATTAATAATTACCAAATGTGTTTTTTGACGACGAAGACGTTTCCGCTATGTTTTTGTTTATACACCAACAAAGGCAACGTTCTTAGGATGTAATGTTTGAGTTATTGATCGAGTATGGAAATGAACATGGTATTAATCTGGTGCCAAAAGTATGCGTGTTAGACTTTGAAAAAAGTTATACAAGGATGTAACTTTCTCTTAGGGCAAATTTTATACAGGTCGGTTTTTGTTTTTTAATTACAGATTTTACATAGGTTTTTTTTATTAATATTTATGAACAATAAAAAGTCGATTCTAAGCAATAAGTGAGGTTTCATAGAACCGACTTTTGACCGATGAGGGGCCGCGATGCCGAGGGAATAAAAAAAACAGTCGGTTCTGGCGCTTCGCCGGCCGCTGCCGCGGCACGCTCGCTTCGCTCGCTCGGCTCGCGCGCTGTAGGGACACAGTTGAACCTAACACTCCTCCTCGCTTCGCTCGTCGTCGCACCTAACTGGACTCTGTGAAATGTTTTTTTTAACGATAGATTTTGTTTTTTTTTTAACAAATGAGCATCATATTTGTCTAAGACAAGTACCTACAAGAGCAGTCATAGTTTTAAAGATCCGGTTTAAGGGTGTATATTTTACTTTGTTTAAGTAAAAAGTTGCCTCATATATGAAAAGGGCACTGTTACACTGACGAAACATTATTCGTTTAGTAGTTGTTAGGCCTAGTGAAAGATTTGACAAATGATCAGTATGCCAAAAGTATTGAGTTATTACAATAATCCTATTATAATAATTCTGCCAAATGGAACGTTGTCATACAAAAATTTGCTAATAGTTGATTGTCAAAGTGAATCATCGGCGAAATGTTGGTTGGCAAATGAAATTCGGACA
Source organism: Epinotia nisella (assembly GCA_932294315.1). Lineage (NCBI taxonomy): Eukaryota > Metazoa > Arthropoda > Insecta > Lepidoptera > Tortricidae > Epinotia > Epinotia nisella. Next base: position 100,371 of record OW028676.1, on the reverse strand, counting down.
AAAAAAGTTCGGAGAAAAGGCAGAACACCATTTCTTACAGAATCCCATAGTTCCGAATGCTGCAGGCCCTCGGGGGAACCGAAGCATAAAGCTCATTCCACATCCGAAGCGGTCACGGGAAAAAACCCCTTTAATTTTCTCGTATGCTTTTTAAAAGTGTGCAACCGACGGCGCAGTTAATGTAGGTACCTAATAGCCGCGGGCGGCGGGGGCGCGTAATGAGGACCCTTCGGACTTGAATGCCGTGTTCTCAAGCAGTGCTCCTGTGACCAATTACACCAGCCGTCTCGTTAGTCTGCACATCTCTGAACATATTTACCTGTATAGTTATGTTGTGAACAAATAATGTTGTTATTATATTATTTTACTCGTCCAAACGATTCAACTGTGAGACTGTGACTCTTGAACATTGTCAGCTCATTTTCCGTTTAACATCTAAAATAAGGTAGAATTCTCATATGCTCAACTGGCATGCCATTCAATTCCAGCGTTGGTCTTATCTCGACACCATTCATGTTTTATCGAAAGGTCTATTCAGGACGTGTTGTGTCTTGTACCTACACACACACACCATCCGCTTAGTGCATACTGTCTGATACGACATGTGTGGATGTATGTAAATTCTTTATTGTACATGGAACAGAACACAACAATTGTATTATTACAAGTTCAGGTAACACATGTGCAAAGGCGAGCTTATCCCTATGAGGGATTTCTTCCAGCTAACCTTTGAGTGGAGATAGAGATTTATTTTAACGTATAAACATGTACAAAATGATTAAAAATCTAATAATAAATTGATCATTGACCATTACACATAGGTAAATACTGTTCGTATATTACTCGTACATTCGTTTCGACAAGGTAACGTTCTTGCGAGGGAGAAGTCCTTCGGGCTCAACTTTAGAATGACTGGCATCGAGTTCGTGGCTCATTAAAAGATGATTCCCCGCCAAATTTCAAGTTGTGAAAATCCAAAGTTTTTGAGAAAAAAAAAAACAGTTTCTATATCATTACCTGTATTTTGACGAGATTTTGATACACTTGGGCACACTACTCCTCCCCACCCGTCGGAGATGCTGATGGATGATGCTTTATACACATAATAATAGATAATAACAATATTATGTATTTAAACCTAATTATTTATAATTAGAGCATATCTACTGTAAAATGACCTGTAACAATTGTTATCAATAAATATTTCATTTCATTTCATTATACAATCCCGGAATCCCGGAACTTAAATAATTAAAATATTACTTTTAAGAAGCCGGCTCCATACTTTCTTAGCTATTTCCGGGAGTAGGTATAAAAGCATCCGAATTTCCGACGCCTACTCATTATGCATCGGGCACATAAACAAATATTAAAATCATTAATAATAAGATTAATAAGGTGCAGTCATCATAGTACTGAGAATTGGGAATGGATGAAAATTTTAGAAATGCCTGATTATTTTTTTGGTGATAGGAATAACCTTCCTTAGCACCAGATAAAAATTTCATATTTTTCAGCTGCGTCAAATTTTTTTGAAAAATATAAACAGTTTCCTCACTTACGTTTTGGGTCAGTTACGGCACCATCCTCGATCGGTCACATATTACAAAAAAATATATTAAATATGTGTGGTAAACTGACACTGGCAATCATATTGACACTTGCAGCAGCTATATTGATCATTACCAGTGTCATTTTACCACAGATATTTAAGATAGTTTTTTGTACTACGAGACAGATCAAGGAAAGTGTCTATTTACCGTTCTTGACCCAAAACGTAAATGAGGAAACTGTTTATATTTTTCAAAAATAATTGTCGCAGCTGAAATATCTGAAACTTTTTTCTGGTGCTAAGTAAGGTTATTCCTATCACCAAAAAAATAATCAGGCATTTCTAAAATTTTCATCCATTCCCCATTCAGTAGACATTATGAAAATTCGGGATACTGACATTAAGGCTAAAATGAATAATTAGGAAAAATGAAAATTCGGGTTAACGATTTTAGGGTTCACAACATTATGGCTAGTGAAATTAGGTACTTATGAAATTGTATGGTATGAGATATCATAGTTGTGTATGTGGTCACCATAACAGATTGATTATAAGAACTGCTTGATTTTCTATTCCTCCATCGTATCTATAGGCACGATAATCTCCTACTTACCCTCATGAATCGGCCCGGTGTGGGCCCAATTACATCGTTCCACATCACACATCACTGCCCTTTGGGTCAAAGCAATCCCTGGATCACAGGAAACACGTGGCCACCAGTAAGACAAGCCTTTTGGAAAATAATCTTAAAGTGATTTCCTTAGGTCCATCATGTTCGTATCCTTTTACGACTTTTTTGTGACGGTGAGGTGAGTGAGACGCATGAGCGCGTAAATTCAAAAATACAAAATCATTTATTTCGTGTAACAAGGACACATATTTACATAGAATAAAAAATAAATTAATTAAAAGTTAAACATTAATTAAAAATAATAATTAATATCATCTACCACCGTATAACACTGGTGGGAGTATGCAGCCCCGCACAGTGTAGCAGGATAGCGCAGTCAGGCTTATCCGCTATCATTTTAAGAATGCTATTGGGACTGTCCCGCACCCGGCGCACCAGGGATGCCGCGCGCCCGCGCATGCTCGCATAGAAACAGCTGACGCGCGCCTCCGCAAACATCCCTGTACGTCTAGCACAACTTGCTGCTCAGTCGTTTCTCGCGCGACTAAGCGTCCCCTATCTCACTCGTACCGTACAAATTAGAAAACCGGCCAAGTGCGTGTCGGACCACGCAAAACGAAGGGTTCCGTGCCTATTAAAAAGGTCGTATCGTCACATAAATTTTACGGCACTTACGTCCTTTTCTTTGAGGAAGGCAGTTTTTCAGCAATATCTCGAAAACCTCTGAACCGATCTTGTTCAAAACAATTTTCGGTGAATGAAATTAATAAGCCCTATGTCCATGAATTTTTCCATATTTTTAAAATACACCGTTCAAAAATTAGAGGGGGGGGGACAGAATTTTAGTGACTTTCGGGGCGATTATCTCCGGCTCTATTCACTTAATCAAAAAAAATGCTCACAAACCTTATATTTATTTTGAAAGGCCTATCGATTGATGTGCCACACGGGGGGTCACAATGAAAAAAAAAAATTTGACTTTTAGTTTTATGTATGGAGTGCACCCCTAAAAAATTTTTTTTTGTCATTTTAATTACAAAACTATGTAGCGGCTAACAAAATACACCTATCCTCAAAATTTTATTCAAATACACCTTATAGTTTTCGAGTAAAATGCCTGTGACATACGGACAGACGGACAGACGGACAGACGGACAGACGGATAGACGGACAGACGGACATGACGAAACTATAAGGGTTCCGTTTTTGCCATTTTGGCTACGGAACCCTAAAAAGGGAGGTAGAGCTTTCTCGACTCGCGTCGCGGTGCGCGTCAGTTGCGCTAGCCCCGCTGATGCGCTACAGAAGCGAGGCAGTCCCATTAGCACCCGGAACGCGTTATTATATTGGATCCGGAAGGCCCCATAGGCCCGTTGCGAATACTGCACCCACAGGCTGCAAGTATAGAGAGAAGTGCAGAAAGCCCTAAACAGAGTGACTTTCACCTCTTTGGAGCATTTAGCGAACCTGCGGGCTATCATATTCGCCCGCACCGATAAGGCCCTCCTCTCCCTCTCAATATCCATGTTGTCCTTGAGATCATCTGTAACGACATGGCCTAGATACTTAAAATTGTCCACTCTGTCCATCGGACTGCCATTGAGGTAGATAGCGGGAGTCTCAGATGTAAAGAACAACAGCCCTGATTACGCTTAGTTACTACGAATTTCAGTGTCAAGACATGTTGTGGGTGACAGGTGAGGTTTAAACAACTCGCGTGGTGAGGGTTCCGTATATAATCTAAATTTCATAAGTGTTTTTGAATACTCAAACTTCTTATAGGTTTTCCTGTAGTCTTTAGGCAAGGAACTATTTTCCATATTTTTTTCAGAATTTTAGTCCTAGTAGTTTCGGAGATAAGGGGGGGGGGATGGTCAATTTTTGTCTTTTTTCCTAAGTTACTTCAATTCTGTTTTTGCTAAAATTATAAAAAAAATATCTAACATGCTTACAACAACCCCTTTCATTTGATATAGCACACAATACAGTTTGCGAACCTTTTTTTTTTTTTCCAGTTTACCCCCCAAAAGTGGCCCCTTGTTTAGAATTAATTAATTTACTTTGCGCGTCCATCTTTGGGTCACCAATTTACATATGTGTACCAAATTTCAACTCAATCGGTCCAGTAGTTTCGGAGCAAATCGGCTGTGACAGACGGACAGACAGACAACCGAGTGATCCTATAAGGGTTCCGTTTTTTCCTTTTGAGGTATCGGAACCCTAAAAATGACAGTTAAATTGTCCCAACGCGCGTTTGAAACGTTACGTGATTGCCCCTCTGAGGGTTGATCACGTAACGTTTCGAACGCGCGTCGGGACAACTTAATTGTCATTTAGATCTACCTGATGCGCGTACAATGCGTTACGTGATCGACCAACTGAAATAAAACATGAACAAAAAAATGAAGCATCCTTCAGCTGTCTATTCTGGTGTAGTGGGATTAATGGTGTGTTGGTAATCCGATAAAATGAGAGTTGGATAGTCAGTAATGTAGTGTTTAGGTAACGTACGGTCACTGTTTGTTTGTTGGTACTCTGTATACTGTTCCGGCGTTCGATCCTCAAAATGTATTGAATGGCGTCGCCGACGCAATCAGCCGGCTCATTATAAGCCGGGCACTGATTACATACCTCAGTTTCACCTACAGACCAGGAGGACAGTTTGGTTCGACACATCACATGACTATATGATTTCCACGTTTTGCATGCCAATCGCTGCCTAGCTGCTTTGGCATTACATTCGTTAATTGGTCTGCAGCCGTCACCTGCCCTGCTAGCATAACTTGACTCTCTACTCTACCCGCGCGCGTGATAGACTATCTATCACTTTTTGACAGCATTAATCAGAAAGTGACGGACAGTCTATCTCGCGCGCGAGTAGAGTCGAGAGTCAGGTTATGCTAGCAGCTAGGCCAGCATGACTTGACTCTTTACTCTACTCGCGCGCGTGATAGACCAACTGTCACTTTTTGACAGCATTAATCAGAAAGTGACGGACAGTCTATCTCGCGCGCGAGTAGAGTCGAGAGTCAAGTTATGCCAGCTGGGCTGTGTTATGCCTCCTCTACACATCGACGGAAGCATCAGCAGGTGTCTCGACCGGTGGATCAGCAAACATATATGCGGATAAATTTGCGGTCTGTCCACACATCCGTGAGCTATATAGTCTTGTCAGTCTGTGTACAACCTGTAAAGACGCAACTCGTGCCGCAAAAATGGATGTGGAGATAGTAGCGGCCGCTGCTATTTATGTATTTAGCACTTATACCTACTACATGTGCGGCACCGCAGTCAAGTTGTTGAAAAAAAATGGAGAATAAGAAGGTGGTGGATGCTGGCTTTATATAGAAACAGACAGAACAAAGTAAGTGAAAATAGATTCGGAATTGACGATATTAAATTATTTATTAAGTTATGATGTTTATTTTTTTAGAAAAATGACACCTTGTCGAGTTTTTTACGCGTTCTTCTCGAGGCAGAGGTTTTCTTTCCGAATCGGTGTTAGTTTATCAACATTCATAGATGCAAGTAATATGAATAAATTGACGAATAAATCACTTTGACTTTGTTTGGAAAGAGCATGGATAACCAGCTTGCAGAACTTTACGCTGAACCATCTGGAGAATTTTCTAATTTTTTCGGCTGTCCAGCAGCGATTTTGTAATACCTATACAAAAAATATTTCCTATGGTTGCTAAACAAGATACCTATTACAGTACGGCGATACTTACATACATCGGCGGACTTGTAGACGTTTGGACGCGTTCATTCGCTCTGTCACCCTTTGATCCGTGTCTTAAAAACCGACAGCAAGCGTATAAGTGGCAGTGGCAGACGCAGAGGCCGACGTTAAATACCTATCACAGACAAGTATTTGCCCCCCTCTACACGTCGGCGGACGCATCCGCAGATACAATCTGCTGATGCGTCCGTCGCTGTGTAGAGGGGGCATAAAGGCATACATGGATGACGGCTATAATTGGCTGCAGCCACAGCCAAGTTTTGACGGCTGACGGCTGTGATTGCGATGTCAAAATTTCACGGGCAGATACAACAGCTATTCAATATGCACAGTTTCAGAGTAAACCTGAAACTATATGAAGGTCCATATTCATCTCAATTCAAGAGGTTTATTAGAGTAATCGTATTGAAATAGAATCGGTTTTATATGTATCGCTTTGGCTCGCTACGTAGCGTGCGTTTACACTTGAGTGGGGTGATGGTGTGTGCTTGTGGAAGCGGACTTAGCGGACGCACGCGATATACAAAAACCGGCCAAGTGCGTGTCGGACCACGCAAAACGAAGGGTCCCGTGCCTATTAAAAGCTTCTTATATGTTTTCCTGTAATCTTTAGGCAAGGAACTATTTTTCATATTTATTTTTTTTGAATTTTAAGTTTCGGAGATAAGGGGGGGAATGGTCAATTCTTGTCTTTTTCCTAAATTACTTCAAATCTATTTTTGTTAAAATTATAAAACATATATCTGAGATGCTTACAACAACCACTTTCATTTGATATATCACAAAATACAGATTTCGAAACTTAAAAAAAAAACCAGTTTACCCCCCAAAAGTGGCCCCCTCGTTCAGAATTCATTAATTTACTTTACGCGTCCATCTTTGGGTCACCAATTTACATATATGTCAACCAAATTACAACTCAATCGGTCCAGTAGTTTCGCAGCAAATCGGCTGTGACAGACGGACAGACAGACTCACGAGTGATCCTATAAGGGTTCCGTTTTTTTTCCTGTTGAGGTATCGGAACCCTAAAAAGTCCAGTTGGTAATCTGTGTCTTGAATTTGAAAGAGGGATGAAAGTGGGGATATGTCACCTTCTGTCAAATATTGCGGATAGGTATATAAATGGCAGGACCATTTATATACCTATCCGCAATATTTGACAGAAGGTTAATCACGTAACGTTTCGAACGCGCGTTAGGTCAATGTAACCCATTTGGATTACTCACCCATACACACCCATACCGATCACTCGTTTTTATCACAAAATCCATGTATAATAACATTCAAATGTCCACTTTATCTTACAACATACAAGGTTCCTTTTTCAAAACCAATAGGGTAAATCGTAGGCTAACGTTATCCCTCTGATAGGTCCACCATAAAGGTGTCGCCACACGACGATCCAATTTAGGCGAAGGTTACACTCCGCAAACAGGTTTTGCATACAGCGCGTGTACACTGCCCCAATTTAAATGTTGACCGAGCTCTTTGGGTAACGGGGTGGCTGTTAGATGATTGCGAAAGGGAAATATTTTGGCATCCTTCATCTATAGTTGGGCGTATGTATATTCAACAGGCTTGGAGCACATGTTGTACCTTTTTGGAAAGCTGAATAATGTAAATTTTAATTAAATAATCTCTAACGATTACGATGAAATTTGGATTATAGGGGTTTATGGGGGCGAGAAATCGATCTAGCTACGTCTCATGTCCAGGAAAATTCGTTTTCTCCGTATTTTCACCCGAGCAGAGCTCGGTTGCCCAGGGAATAGTAAAGAATGCGCAGACTAGTATAGAATGAGAGTTATAACTCTCATTCTATAGAAAATGAATTTATAACTTTTAATTTTATACGAAAATAAACCAACAAGAAAGTAATATTAGTTTGTATTGGAATCTTTTATTTTTTTGCTTTGAGAACAGGTGAGGATTTTTTCGTGCAAACAAGCCTAGTTCTAAAATATATAAACATGTTTAGGTAAGTATACCATGTTTAGCAAAATGGGGTCTGCAGCTTCCGAATTGCGTATGCACACAAGTATGCATATGCATTTTTTTTGCATGACAAATATATCGTGTGAGTCCGTGCTATTGCCCCACATTATAATTCCGTATCGCAACCATGAGTGTGCAAAGGCGTAATAGGCGGTTAGAGCTGTGTCAAAGTTTGTAGTTTTGTGTAGTGTGAATAGTTCATAAAGAAATTTAGATATTTTCGTTTTAATGTTTAAAATGTGAGTTTTCCAAGGCATTACTTTAGACAGCAATATGAATATTGCTGTCTAAAGTAATGCCTAAGAGTTTAAAGTTTCCTACTTCTTCTATTTCTCTGTTGTTTAGTTGTAGTTTGAGAAGTGGTGGTTTTTTTTGGTAAGGATGAAATTGAATTAGTTTAGTTTTGTTTGTATTTATTGAAAGATTGTGGTCATGCATCCCGTGGTTAATTAAATCGAGTGTTTGGGATAACTTGTCATTAAAATTATCATTTATGTTAAGATCAAAAAGGACGGATACGTCATCTGCAAACATTGTGCAATTGGCATCAATTTCTTTGGGGAGATCATTCATGTATAGTTAAAATAGTAGACATCCCAGAACACTTCCTTGTGGAATTGAGCCATTTACTTCTGTAATGTCAGATCGGACAAGTTCCAGCTTATTAGATATCGGGTTAAAGTATTCAACCTGGACGAACTACGTGCGCTTGTCAAGGTAAGACGTAAACCAGTCGTGCACTATCCCTCTTATTCCGCAGCCATACAATTTATTTAAAAGAATTTTATGCGATACTTTGTCGTATGCTTTGGTAAGATCGAGGAGCAGTCCGACCGCAAACCGCTTGTTATTTATTGTTTCCAGCATCTCCTGTGTACGGCAAGGGCAGTTGACCGATGTTTCCTAAAGCCATATTGATTATTATTTAATATAAGATTCTTTTCTAGGAAATAGTAAACACGATTGTGCATACTCTTTTCAAAAACTTTAGATATAGTGGCAAAAGTGCAATTGGACGATAATTATTTTTCCATATAAAAATTGACATTTAGATTTACCCGACGCGCGTACAATGCATTACGTTATCGGCCAACAGGAATACATTATTACCAATAACCCTCTTATATAAAGGCTTATATGTTAAATATCGCCCTAAATAATTTATTCAAGAGTTCACAAACCTTTTGTTATTAAGATAGACGTCGTTGAATTGGATAGTAGCTCAAACTTAAACTCAACTTTGTGTTCCAACCCTTGTCACTGGTCATAAACATTGTTTGCAAACTTTATTATGCACGCGGCTTTGTGTGTAGTTCGGTAATTGAGGCCAACACGCAGTGCCACGCGATATTGTATTGTTTGAGATAGTTTACATCGTGGATACTTTGACAAACTTGTGTTTTGAACTTGCAAACCCAATTTGAACGACTTCAACGGTTTTACTAGTATACATTTGTATAATTAACCGTGTAGGCTAAGACAAGAATAGATTTACGGTCTCCCCCACCAGTCGTAAAAGGCGACTAAGGTCGCAAGTGTTCCATGTGTCGGGCCGCGGCACTTGGTCTCCCATGAAGATCGTATCGCTCCAGGACTCCAGGACGAGCCAGACGTAGCGATATTCGAAGGGAAGTCTGATGCGTTCAGTATGATGCCGAGGGATCCATCCGCATGAGACGATGAGGTGAGATGGTGGCCGCAGTGGAGTTTATAATGGATAGATAATACCACATAACATAACTCAGTTGTCCCTTGATATAGGAGTGGTGTGGCTAAGACGAAACTGAGACAGATCTTCTTTGTAGACACATATACAGATCTATTGTAAATATATTTTGTATTTTTTTCGAAAGTATTAATAATACATTTTGCCGTTGGTCATATTGTCTTCACGCTGAATTATATAATTTCCAAATATTTTCTGAAATGAACCAAAACTCACTGTACCCGAGCGGTCCAGCGCGCGACTCTCAACCTGGAGGTCGTGGATTCAAACCACTGGGTCCCAGAAGTAGGTATACCACGTCACAGTGACACAGATAGGTAAATAGGTCAGCTCAAGAGAAACCTAATCAGCCTAACATGATCCCAGTAAAAATTGCAGGGTTTTATTACTTCTGTCCGGGAGTGGACACACACCCCGTCCGGGCGGACGCGGACGGTGCGTCAAAGCATTCCCCCAACGATAAAAAGGCTGGTTAGGTCCTCTTTAGCTAAGGTGTCACTGTGACGTGGTACTTCTGGGACACCCTGTATGTTATGTACGTGTACGAAATATCATCTGATATTTGACAGTGATTTTTCAGTGACGGAAAACATCGTGAGGAAACCGGTCTAATCCCAATAAAGTCTAGTTTTCCCTCTGGAAGATTTAATGGTAGTTGCTTTCGTAAAACTAGTGCCAGTGCCAAATCTTGGGCATAATTGCCAAACGGACCCCGGTCTCCTCTAGGGCACAACCGGGAATAAACGCTGGGAGGATGACGATTTTCTGAAATGAACCCACTGGAATTTACTTAATTAGTTTCCCATTCAATCATGAGACACAGTAGCCGCAACCTTCAGGAACTTTTATAACAAAATTGAAGTCCTGATTGCGCACAAGTGGCTGCAAATTTGAATACAATTGTGCGTAAGTTACTTAACTCAGAGGGGCTATTTGATTAAATTTGTATGAAATGAAATGTTTTGGTATTTTATCGCGCTTTAACACATTAGGCTTGGCAGGCGTGGGAGCGAGCGCGGGGGCAAATACCAAACGAATTCAGAACGTTGAGTGAAACAGACTGTTGTTCAAGTTTGAAGAACACAAACAAGCCCAAGGACCAAACACTTTGCGCTTTTGTGGCTTCGAGTTCACGGAAGATTACTCGTGAAGCATTTTAAGAAGGTCAGAACCAAAACAAACAAAATGTCCTTGGAAATAAATACTTGAATAAAATTCTGCTGAATTTGTAGGCTTCCGTATCTCGAAAGGAAAAAACGGAATCCTTATAGGTAGGCTCACTTTGTTGTCCATCCGTCCGTCCGTCTGTCTGTCGAGACCCTTTTTCTCAGGAAGGCGTGGAGGTACCAAGTTAAAGTTTATATCAAATACTCAAGTCTACTGTTCCTTGGAGCTGTGAAAAAATCAAACTTCTAAGCCAACGCAATCAAAAGATACAGCCGTTAATGCCATTTTCGAAACTCGCAAGGGAATCAAAACCTACAGGGTACTTCCCGTGAACTCAGAATCTTAAAATTTGGTACGAAGCAACGTCTTATAGCACAAAAAACCGGCCAAGTGCGTGTCGGACCACGCAAAACGAAGGGTTCCGTGCCTATTAAAAAGGTCGTATCGTCACAGAAATTTTACGGCACTTACGTCTTTTTCTTTGAGGAAGGCAGTTTTTCAGCAATATCTCGAAAACCTCTGCACCGATCTTGTTCAAAACAATTTTCGGTGAATGAAATTAATAAGCCCTATGTCCATGAAATTTTCCATATTTTTAAAATACACCGTTCAAAAATTAGAGGGGGGGGACAGAATTTTAATGACTTTCGGGGCGATTATCTCCGACCCTATTCACTTAATCAAAAAAAATGCTAAGAAACCTTATATTCATTTTGAAAGGCCTATCGATTGATGTGCCACACCTACTGCATAATCTAGTTTTATCTCTTTCTCCGATACCCAAAGGTTGTCTGGAAGAGATCGCTCTTCAGCGATAAGACCGCCTGTTGTCTACCTCTACCTCTCCTGTTGTTTCTGTCTGTTGTCTCTCTGTTGTTATTGTATTGTTTCTCTCTGTAACTGCTTTGTTTGTGTGAGGTGTGCATTATAGAGTATTTGTATTGTATTGTATTGTATATGTGGCGCTTGAGATCTGCCATCACGTGTCGTCTCGTTACTTAATTACCTACCTCATACCTACATCTTGTCTATGCATATATTATAGGTACCATCGTTGATGTCAACCAGCCTATACCCCTTCTCTGTAGCCGTAGCATGGTTGGCCTTGTCACGCGATAGGTGATAGGATAGAGCGTGCGTCACTGGCTGACACCGTTCGATACAACGAGACGACGCTCTTATATTGTTACTTGTCGCGTGATAGGCCAACCATGCTACGGCTCCTGTATGTGTTCGTACCCAGCGGCCACTCCTCACGAGACTTCCATCCACCTCATCGCATTTGGCATCAAATATCCATACCACTAGTCAGTCAGACTTACTCTTAACTTACTACGTAACCCAATATTAAAAACAAATTCTGTGTAAACAAGCCCTTGTTTTATCCACTTTTTGCTTACTTAGGGTCAGTTGTACAACTTACTCGTCGTCTTTAGTCAATAAAGCAATTTGTGGGACATCGGAAACTCCACGAAAAACTAGTCAATAAATGAGTTAGTGAATCTTACTCCGTAGACACAAAGGCTAAATTGGTTGCGCCGGGTCTCTCTGGACAGGACAGGAATTGATTTGGCGGAGGCTTTTATACATTATTAGTTGTTAGCCGAGTTTACGGGCGCCGAAATTCCAGATAAAGTTTATTGGAGTAATAAGATGGCGGTCCTTTTATTTTACGCACAACTTTAATGAGTCCCTTCTACGACATTGTTTGAACGTAAGTTCGGGACAGCACTCCAAAATAAATGCTACTTTTAGGGTTCCGTACATCAAAAGGAAAAAACGGAACCCTTATAGGATCACTCGGTTGTCTGTCTGTCCGTCTGTCACAGCCGATTTGCTCCGAAACTACTGGACCGATTGAGTTGAAATTTGGTACACTTATGTAAATTGGTGACCCAAAGATGAACGCGTAAAGTAAATTAATTAATTCTGAACAGGGGGGCCACTTTTGGGGGGTAAACTGGAAAATTTAAAAAAAAAGGTTTCGCAAACTGTATTGTGTGACATCTCAAATGAAAGGGGCTGTTGTAAGTATCTCAGATATTTTTTTTATAATTTTAGCAAATACAGATTTGAAATAATTTAGGAAAAAAGACGAAAATGGACCATTCCGTCCCTTATCTCCAAAACTACTCGGCCTAAAATTCTAAAAAAATGGGGAAAATAGTTCTTTGCCTAGAGATTACAGAAAAACCTATAAGAAGTTTGAGTATTCAAAGTTAGAGCATAGCAATTTTACGGAACCCTCACCACGCGAGTTGAACTCGCACTTGTCCGGTTTTTTTCCTTCGTGTAATAGATCTTTTGATATTTCCCGGTTTTCAATAGTCATCCTTTAAATGAACTATAAATGGACTTCTAGGCAGAATTTGAATATGACAAGCCAGGCTCACACACTAAAGTACACTGAACTGAAATACCTAACTAAACAATTTTACCTAATACAGTGTGTATAATTTATATTTTATATTTGACCAATGATAGGGGATAATGTAACACCAATCGCAGCAGCCCCACGTGTCCTTACACTGTGTAACGGAATAGAGAAGTATTGTGTCACTATCGTATCTGATAGTAAAGATTTTTCAACCAAAGTCAATTAACCAAATACCTCGACTAAATCCTAAAATGAAACAAAGCAATTTGACAGCCGGCCGTTTCCCGGGCAGCAGGCCAGGCCACCGCCACCGTTGACACCAAATTCACTGAATTCGCGAGCGATAGGATTTGCCAGCTCATCTGTCTCGTACCTACGGTCGCGGGAGTCCCGGGGGCCGCGCTACGGCCGGGACTTTCGCGCCGCACTGGTCAACATTTATTTCGTGGAAGCAATGATAATAAAATGAAGGTCGAGATATGTGTTATTCACTGTGTGTCTGCGTATCCGAAATTGGTGTTGTCAGAACGACCCTTTCTTGGTCTTCTTATTTTATCCCGCCGAGATAGCGGGGTGAGTGCACAATGCTAGAGAAACATTTTGTTTCAGTTTATGCTCCACTGACAATTATTTAGCTAACTTTGTAATATTTTTATTAAATTGACGGTTTTAACTGTTAACGCAATTGGCTATGTGTATATAATTTACCAGATTATAATTGCTGATGGGTACCTACCACCCGAACGTATTATATTTTCATGGTCCTTGGGGGCCTACCGCGAATCGAAAACGAACTTTGTTCGTGTATCTCTGTCTCTGTCGCATTTGCTAGTTCGAGCGTTCGTTTTACGCGTAGTAAAACTAAAAAAATCTCATTGCTAAACCAAGCTAAAACCAATTTCCCCTTGCATTAATGAAATGGGGGGGATTAGGATGCGAAAAACGATGAATTATAATTTAAAGCTTTATTATCTATAACATGTCAAAAAATTACATCGTTCCGAATATTAATATCGGAGATAATCGAATTTGAAGCAAAAAAACGTTTTTTCGCTCTCCTGTAAAATTTGCTAAAATAGACTTTGACTATCCGGGGGGCGTCGTGGTGACCATGCTCGCGATCCCATGGCGCTCCCATTAACGGCAGAGACGGAAACGCCGGAGTGGTTTTAGTGGGTAGACGCCCTCCCCCTTCTCTTTCAATAGAGTTGGCCGGAGGGTGAGAGTCCCACATACCCCCCTATATAGCTTCCCCAGGCTGGGGGGGGGATGCGTAAGTGCATTTCCACTCCGTCAAAAAAAAAGGCCCTTTGACTATCAATCTCATCAAACAACATCACCTACTGAACCTAATACAGAATCCAGGACTCACGTGCGGGTCACATTGGGCCATGTTATTGACGGAGCCTATTAAAGGTGCTGACATACCTGAGCATGCACTTGTAATGTATGGTTATAACCCGCTATCTGCCCGTCTCAAGAGCCGCAGGAGTTTCATGCGGAACACTAGCCCCCCCGCTAAGCGACCCCTCAGATGCTCGCTGCCTGTTGTGGCCGACTCGATGCCCTCCACCCGACGTCTACGTGCCAGCTTCGGAGCAACTGCCACCCGCTCACAAAGAGCCATGGCCCATTTGGAGGGCGCTAAATAGGCTCAGATCGCAAGTTGGCCGCTGCAACATGGCCAGATAGGGACTGCATCGTGGCTAATCAACACAATGTGTTTGCGATGCAGCACCGCAAACCATGATGCACCTGATGGCGTGCCCCACATGCTCGCACTCTTGCTCGGAACACGACCTGAGACACGCGACTAACAGAGCTGTCCACACCGCTGTCCATTGGGCAGCTCTTATTTGAGGAACCTCGACACGAAGAAGACTGGTAATGAGTATTCTAGCGAGCATTCTAGCGAAACGACAGTAAATTTGCTTCAAGCTTTTTGCCGAGCCGAGCTATTTTGTTACGCGGCCATCATGTCGGACATCTTTGTGAAGAATACATTATTTGACGAGCATTTAGACCGTTCGTTTAGAATGATCGTGAAAATGTTCGTAGCGATGTTTGGCTCTATGCTTGGCTCTATTCGTTGTTCAGTTCGACAAATTTGAAAAAGAATGCTCGTTGCTCTATTACATGTAAATGGTCAAGTCTATCAGCACATTTACAGATAGGAACACAAAGTCGCAAGGTTGATCGCTCGAGGGCGTCGCGCCTGGACGAACTCTACCCCTCGCTAACAACAATGTCTGAGATGAACAAAACTCGTGTTTGTTGGTTAAATATTTCAGTTTATATAAGAAATAATTGCAGAGAACGTTATTAAAACATTACAATATTCTAAATCATTGTCGTTACGTGACAAATTATTTACAATACTTGGCTAAAGATTTAATTAATTAAAAATACTAACTATTCGTGATTCCAACGTGCTTAATTAAATGTTTATATTAAATTACGTTGAATTAAACATCGCTAAAATCCACTATCGGATCGTGTTTGTTTGTGATTAGTATATACACGGCCTCGGGGTTAATTGGTATTTTCCCCTCGAAGGGAAAACAGAGTTGGAACCACGCCGGCAACACAGCGGCTCGCGTCGCCACATAATACAACGACGTCCATCGATAACATTCAGTTAAATAGTATAGAGCAGACACCCCCTAGCATAAGTTTGCGCATGTCGCCTACTCTTGTGGGAGTACCTTTGCATGGTCTCCGGCGGGCTCTAGACTGGCATTCCATGATGGCGACCCCATGGAAGACGTCAAGAACAATGTTGTAGGTGGCCACTCTACACGTAGTTGAATGAGCGAGCGAAGTGAACAAAGCTCTTCGTTGGAGCTCGGGCAAAAACTCTTTCGTATGTCCGGCTATTCTCCTCTACAGGTCGCGCATTCTCGTGAAATTTTGTGAGCGGGTTTAATAATTGTTTTTTAAATCGATCCAGTTTTTCAAAATATTAAAAAAATACAGGTTTGCGAGTTTTACAGCTCACAGAGTCTCTAGGAATACTTAGTAAGTCAAATCAACAATAACAACTGTCGCTCTGGCGTATTTTTTTTAAATCCACAAGCGGTAAAGAAAGAGAATTGATGGCGTAGTATTATCGCCCGTGTTGCGGAAAACATGCGATTTGCTTACTTTTATTTAACCGCCCTAAATAGGTAATATACCCTACTGCTGTGTTGCGTGCTGTATGAGAACAGCGGGCCTTACTGATGTTCTATTGGCTTCTTTCCATTTCCCAACAATATTGTCGTCAATTGCCGTTGAGAAAATAACAACTAAGCAAGTATGGTTTTCATCACCAAATATTATACGGAATTGCAAAGGTCCTAACCTAACCTAATGCAAAGTTTTTTTCAAACTCTGTCACCTCTCTCTCTTCTTGGCCACTTAAATAATAATTTTCTCAAATATGCTCCGAAATGTATGCGTTAATATCTCGAAATGAAGACATGAATTTTCTTGTTTAAGGCTCCCTACATTACTTCTTGGCCTTACGCCAAGAAGTAATGTATGAAAACCCTAAGTAAAACCATTATTGTCCGCTACTCTAACTTTTTAAATTTGTTTACTAATAATAAAACCGACAAAGGAAAAATTACATATGTAGTACAACCACCACTAGACTCTGTAAGCATACTTGCAAGATTAAAAAAAAATACAAAACCTATGGTACTATACTTATGTGCGGTTAAACATGGTGCTCGAACGGCTTGTTCAAAATGCATGTTTAAAAAATAAAAAAGGCGACAAATTACACAATTGTTTTCTGATCTTTCGTACCCATTGTAATTTCAACAAATAATTAATTGTATTTATTTTAATTTTAATATTTCCTCACATCGTTTGAGAAAAGCACTATACAATCCTCGGCCGGAACAGGGATCGCTGGACTCGTTGTATCCGGCCTCTTCTACGACTCGGCCGTCTACGCCGAACTCGTCCACCAATCCCTTACTTCGCGGCCTCCGCAGTAATGTACTATTCTTGTAGAATTGATAAGCGGTAGTCAGATCTAAAGTTGCGGCAGTGTTGGATTACTGCCAGGAACATCGACAGCCGTCGCCACCCGACGCCACCACTTTCCTAATGTCCTCGCCAACACTGGCTAGTCTGATCGCTCCCCTAATCAAGTAATCACTCCAGCAATAACTTAGTTTCCGTCCCTGGAAGACGTAAAGTGTCCCAGTCATCTGACTTAGCAAGAGCTAAAATAAAGAACATTATAAATATTCTTTATATGAGTGAAATTATTTTCTAGTAAAATCTCAAGCTTATGGATTGTTTTCAGCTTCAGTCAACATTGCACAATGTTTCAGGTAATCTTCCTTTTCAATTTACTGCCACACAAAGCTATTGTGCAGTAAAGCTTAACAGAATTACAGAATTGTAAAGCCTGTAATCGGGCGACCTTTAGCCTTTTTTCATTTTCGCCGGGGATCTTAGCTCGAACCGTACCTACTTCCTTTATTAAATCCCGGGAGATACTACGAGCCAAAATTAAAACGAGTAGCGTGATCATTTTGACAAAACTTGTGTGGGAATGATTTCTTTGTTTATGAAAAGGCAAATTTTATCTTTTAATAATATATCTGGCATTAAGCTCGCCATTTGTACATATATTTTTTTTTGTATTTTGTGCAATAAAGTTTAAATAAATAAATAAATATATGAATTTTTATACTTTTGTCAATTACATTTTTAACATTACTACTTGCGAAGAAATATAGAATTAGAAAGTTACAATTATTATGATTTAAATTATAATTTATTTTATTTCATTGCTGTGCCCTTACATGGTTCATATACTAACATGAGTGCAATAAATGATTTAATTTGAAACCCTATTTTTTACCCGACTTCAAAAAAGGAGGAGGTTGTATGTTCCACTGTATGTATATATTTTTATAGGTATTCCGATATTCAATTTTTTATTTTATTATTGTCACCAAGTCAGGATCTGATAATGGGATCCCAGGGAAATTGAGGCCGACCCTTATATTTTATAGGCACGCGTGTAGTGATTTTGGTATTTTCTATTATAACTTGTGTATTTACTCTCGGAAATCGCAATTTTGGTGAAGTGGAACTGATGATGTAGACAACAGATGACATATATGAAACTCCCCAAGGATGTAACATGATTCCGTTAAAGTAACAATTCACTTTATTAAGTGTCAATTCGGAGATCCTTGAGAAATCGGCGGAAATCCTGAACTATTATCAACCCACGCGACTTAGTTTTTTTCTGTAATAATCAACGCATTTGCTCTCAAAAAGCAGTTCATGTGGTAAATTGAAATGGAAAAAATTGACATTTTCATGTACCTATCAGTGCGGCGCGGGCGTCCCGGTGGTCTATCATAAAAGTCAGGACAACTCAAAAATACCGGACAGGGCTTTATTAGTAGAGACAGATTTATTTTTGAATGCTTTGTTAACTAGCAACGACTCATATCATGACGTTTAAGAACACTCATGCTGTTGTGGAGATATGCTGACATTTTGTTGAAACTAGGTATGAAATTCATTTTATGTCCACACTCTATGGAGAGGGCTATGTTGGGAGTTTCTCTGCGTGAGCGCATCAGAAATGAGGCTATCTGCAGCAGAACCAAGGTAACCGATATAGCCCTCCGAATCGCTAAACTTAAGTGGCAGTGGGCGGGGCACATTGCACGTAGCACCGATGGCCGTTGGGGAGGAAAGGTTGTCGAGTGGCGACCACGTACCGGAAGGTGCGGCGTGGGAGGCCTATGTCCAGCAGTGGTCTTTCGGCTGATATGATGATGCTGATGACTCTACTTTATGTAGCTACTAGTTTCCGCAGGATCCTGCCGTTTTACCAAATTTATTTTGGTCAAATTTCATTTCCCAAACAAATTTTAGCAACTGTTTTGTTTGCCAATGCAAACTTTGGTCTAATTTTAATACGAATATTTTCATTACGTCTTCATTCTGCAAAATATTATTACGAAAAATGACATTATGGCATTTGGTCTTTTAGCAAATGCTTTAACAAGGCAAAAAAACATTAGACAATAAACATTTAGTCAATTTAATGTTATGGCAAACCATAAATAGACAAAACTCACATTTGTTTGGGTTATGAAATTTTATTCTTAACTCTAAGGCAGGGTGGTGTAGGTTACGACGACGAGCGAAGCGAGGAGGAGTGTTAGGTGTACCGCGACCCTAAGCGCGCGAGCCGAGCGAGCGAAGCGAGCGTGCCGCGGTAGCGGCCGGCGAAGCGCCAGAACCGACTTTTTTTTGAATTTAAAGTTTTCCGAATATTAAAAAAAAAATGTTTTCCTAAAATATGTATACGCCCATCATTCCAAAATCGCGTGCTGATTAACCGACGGAATAGAAATGGTAAATTGAATATTGACGATACAAATAATTTGCCTTATTTTGTTTTGGTTAAAACATATTATGCCAACTAACGTATTTGACTGAATGAAATTTGGTCAAAGTAATAGTTGGTAAACGAGATACTGCTTAAACATGAACATGCCAAACATCAGGTTTGCATAAGAATTATTTGTCAAGTGTTCATTTGGCAAACGATTATTTGGCAAATGAAATTCTACGAATAATTTTTTGGGAAGTGATAATTTGTCAATTTTTTTGACAAAACAAAATGCACTCAAATAGCAATGCAGTAGCAGATCCATAACTTTCGTATGTCTCGTTCTTGCAGATTCGTTTACATTTCGTCATGAATAGTGCACTAAATAGAGATCTTTCCTGCCTTTGGGGCTTGGACACGATCAAGTTTGATGTTTTGAGTGCCGTACCTACTTAGAAAGAGGTCCTCTTCATGTAGAAGGTTTATATAAGTAATGTGTAAATACGTTAAGAGTGCTATCGTAAAATGCGCTCGCTCAGAATTCGGCAGTTTGAAGCACGTAGTGCGTTTGTGTGTGTAGATACTACACTATCATGCACACATACTTACCTCCCCCCACACTCACAGCGAGATCGCCCGAGTCACGCGTGCCGTCCCTTTCTAGCTATGAAAGTGCGACCGGGGTAGAACTAACGGCTCGGCAATGTTCGGAGCTATTCGATGCGAATAGCAGTATAGTGCACCTTTGGAGCGTTAGCGTGACCGATATTGATACTTGCACTTAAAAATTGTAAGTATTACTTCGTTAACATGTTGCGCTAACTTAAACAAAGAACTATTTGCTTTTTGTGCACATGTTTTCTATTTATATTAAAATTCTATGACAAAGTATATTAAGAGTTTTTTTAAAGCTTTATATTAACTTGACCTGTATGTAGTAAATAACATGTAGGGATATTCGAAACTAAATAATGTGCCTAAGTTGTATAATGTGCTAACCATTTTTCGGAAGACTCTTTATAATTAATGTAAGTGTACGGTGGGTTGGGCGTAAGGCGCGCGCGGGATGTGAGTCTGCCAGCTTTTCTGGCATCGGCGGAGGGGGTTTTGGACCTTGTCACTCAGATTATTTCCATAGATGGTGGCAGGGCAACCATACCTTATGCTGTCGATGCTTTGGCGGCCTGGACGACTCTCAATTCGGGTGCGCCTGTGCCTGAGAAGCCGGAACGCCAGCGGTTGTGGGATGACGTTGGGGGAAAGCGGACACTGGATGACCTGGTGGAGCGTGCGGTGGGTGTGGATAGGGCAAGACTCTTAGCGGTATCGAGGCCAGAGTCCGGGGCATGGCTACACGCTCTCCCTTCTCCACATTTGGGTACTCTTCTGGACAATGACTCGTTGCGGGTGGCCGTGGCTCTTCGCCTGGGCTGCGATGTTTGTGAACCTCATGTATGCATCTGCGGCGCTATGGTGGAGAGCAACGGTCATCATGCACTGAGTTGTTGTCGGTGCGCAGGAAGGTTCCCACGTCACCATGCCCTAAATGACATTGTTCGGAGGGCACTTGTGTCGGCGAATGTGCCTTGTGTGCTGGAGCCTCCAGGCCTTAACCGTTCTGACGGTAAACGGCCGGATGGTTTGACCTTGGTGCCCTGGCACAAAGGTAAGAGCCTGCTCTGGGACGCCACATGTGTAAGTACTTTTGCTGCTTCGCACATTAGTCGCACCATGCGGGCGCCTGGAGCTGCGGCTGAGCTGGCGGCGGTGCGGAAGCGGGACAAGTACTCAGTACTTTCAAATTACTTGTTTTTCCGCTTGCCGTGGAGACGACTGGGTGTTGGTGCGCAGAGGCCAAAACCTTTTTTTGTGAAGTGGGTCGTCGTCTGCAGGAAAGAGGGCTAGATCCCCGCTCTGGGTCCTTTCTGGTGCAAAGGTTAGCCATAGCTGTTCAGCGCGGCAATGCGGCTAGCGTAATGGGCACCTTTGCACCAGGAGGGACGCGGGGCGGGTTATTTGATACTTAGTTTTAAGTTTAGTTTAATTAGTTGTAATTATTGTTAATTGGATTTTTGTACAAATAAAAATTGATCATAGGTTTAGATTAAATACATTTTACATATTAATGTAATGAATATTAGCAAGTGGTTTTAAAAGGGCTTTATTAATTTTGAACAACCTTTTATTATTTTGTTACAATCATCCCAATCTTGATGGATGTACAATAAAGCATATATTACAATTAAATTATGTTTTTACATATCACTAGCCTTTATCAAAAAAAAATCTTATCTTTGACAGTTGTGTGGCATAAAGTGTCTTATACAAAATACCTCTTGCTTCGTGCTTTATCCTTCTTTCTAATGCTTAAAAAACGCACTATCGTAAGTATAATGTAAATACGAACGGGACGAAAACTTCTTGTCCGACATAAACACGATAATGCTAGGCAGTAAATGTTGTAAAATGTCTAGAAAGAACAATTTCATATAAATACTCGATGTGATTTACATACTTTTTTATGTTAAGTGGTGATCAAAATAGTCAATGAATGAAACATAATAATAATATAACAGTGACACAGCCGTTCAAAAATTTAAACCATGTTAACAGGTACGGTCAAGGATTTTAATTGTTGAGCGATTTAGGTGTCAACTAATGTTGGTTTTCTATGAATCTATGAAAAGTCCAGTATAAAATGAGCTGTAAATGGCTTACCAATTATAATATAATAAAAAAAAACATTGTTTCTTACAGACTTACAAATAAAACGTAAAAATTCGTTTGGTCGTTTATTTCGAAATAAAGAGCGAGACTCGGAAACGTGGAAAAATCACGTAGGACCCCTTTCTTTTCTTTCCAGTGTAAACCCCTACTATAGTCAAGAGCAAGAAAAAACGTGCCCGTACATTTTGTATTGAAATTCTTTTCAATACACCTTCCACCTCACCTTCCAGCTCCATCATCCGCCTCTGAAAATCATCCAGAACCAGTGTTTGAAAGGGCAAATCAAATGAGCCCAAACTCGATGTGTTTATCTTGTTTACTTTAGTAGTTCCCATGGCCACCTTCCAGCTCCGTCACCAGACTCTGGAAATCATCCAGCACTAGAGTATTTGCCAAGACCAAATAAATGAGCCCAAACTCGATGGCTTTACCTTGTTTTGTTTAGGAGTTCCTATGGCCACCTTCCAACGTCATCATCAGACCAGCTCTATGATATTATTGCATTGTCACCGAAGATACGCAAATGTACCTAATTTGAAGATTTGGTCCAAACTAACATACATACATACATACTAACTAATCATGATGGCTGTTGGGGCGGGAAGGTTCTCGAGAGGCGACCACGTTCCGGAAGGCGCAGCGGACACCCCACAAGATAGACTGATACTAACTAATAAATAAATTAAATCAACCAAGTATCATGATCACTCGTAAAATAATTGACTATTTCATGGCAGCGCTATGCGATTCATAACTTGTCTCGACTCGCCTCACGAATGTATCCCCAGTATAGCTTGACCCCGAAGTTGGTAACAACTATACCCAGTCGGAGATCAAAATTATATTTGTTTTGCTGACACGTTGTCGGTTAGCTTCGTGAATAGCCTCAAATAAACACGGTACACGACTGGCTCGGAGGCCGGCTCAGCCGGTACTGAGAAGTGTTCCCGCGCGGAGGTGAATTTAAACGAATTTTGAATAATTATTAAAACATATTATTTTTAAGAAAAGTTTTTATTTTTTTACTGGATTGTGTTGGTCGAAGTATGAACTTTAATGTTATGTAAGATTCAATATACTAATAATTCAACAATAATGAGAAAATCCTCGTGTTTTCAGTACGATTTTGTTGAAAAATATGGTGTAATTGAGTACGATTTACGTATACATACCTGCAAAATAAGAAAAAATAGAGGCGGGTAGTGTCAATAAGGACATATTACAATTGTGAAAAGAAAAAAAAACAATTGGGTTTTCTTTTGACATCATTGAGTATTGAGAGATCAAACTTATGCCTCTGCGCTCTCTTCTGAAAACGACTGTCGGTAATCAGGTATATTAGGTTTAAAAATTCAGTTTTTCTTAAATTCCTGGCGGGTAGTGTCAATATGAGGAATTGACCTATGTAAATAAGTAATCAGAATCTAGAAAAACCTTTCTGTTTCTTAGAAATACAACGTAAAAAATCCGGTTTTTCGCTTATTCCTGACGAATTTCAGTAACGCCCTCTTAAGTATGGTTAGTGACAATATTTTGTATTAGTTAGAGTTTTGAATGTTATCATTTACGTTTTTGTAAAACTTTGCGGTACTCTATTAAGGTTTACATATATTGGAAGTCATTTACTTACTTTAGAATAATTTATAACCATGTAATGAAATATTTAAATTATGATTATGAAATTGTAATTATTGTATGTAGCAGTTGTAAGCACCATGTCACCTTAAGACAATTATGGTTTTCTAACAAAAAACGCTGCACTCGCGGTTTAACAATTGAAAGCGACAGGGTCCTACGCTGGCCATTATGTGCGGACGCAGCGGTGACGAGTGAAAGTGCTCTAGTTTACGCATACCATAGCAAAAATGCAAACGATGCAATTTGTACGCTAAATCTTTTAGATTACAGAAGAATTTCAATTGACAAGTTCGTCTTAAGTCGGAAAGCAGTTGGGTTTTTGGAAGGTGCTAACACAGCTCCGGCAGCCGTGATCGTCTAGTGGTTAGGACCCTACGTTGTGGCCGTAGTAACCCAGGTTCGAATCCTGGTCACGGCAGTGATGGCACTGTCGCGGCGGAGCGTATATTTTAATTATTTTTGATTGGTACTAACACGTATATTGAGGAAATAAGCGCGGTATATATCAATTTGACCACAATCCTATGATGACTTGATGAGATACCATAAAAATCAGCGTTTCTCCTCAAAAAAATAGTAAGTAAACTTATAATAGGTAACTTAAAGCAAGTTTTAGCATTTCATGATGAGTTCATGCATTTACTCTCGGTAAGTTTTTTAGTTTCTCTAGACTAACTACATTACGTACTTTATTTTTATTTCCAACGTGTCGACACGGATTGCAACTGTAGGTAAAGTATTACTTCAATAAAGTGGAATTTTGTATTTTTACTTCGTTATAAGTTGAAAGGGAAAGAAATGTTGGCTACAAACAAAGCAATAAGATAAAACGAAGCTATTTAAAACTTTTTTGCACCAACTGAGCCTTCTCAATGAAACGTGTATAAATACAAAAAGAAAATTCTTAGTCAGGAAAAGCTGAAGAAGGAAAAGAATTCACCGCGTTACATCGGCACGAACTTAACATATTTCGTAAAAATCCAGAGATTGGTAATAAGCGGCCTGACGGGATTCCTTTTGCGGGCGGCCAACTAACTATAAGGTGTATTTGAATTACATTTTGAGGATAGGTGTATTTTGTTAGCCGCTACATAGTTCTGTAATGAAATGTCTAAAAACATTTTTTTAAAGGGTGCAATCCATACATGTAACTGCAAGTCAAAAGTTATTACTTTCTTTCACAGAAAATTATTTTGAGCAAGATCGGTTTAAAGGTTTTCAGATATTGCTGAAAAACTGCCTTCCCTATAGAAAAGGACGTAAGTGCCATAAGATTTCTGTGACGTCGACGTGGTCCAACACGCACTTGGCCGGTTTTTTATATATTTATTTGCACTGTACTATATTTCAAAATGTAAACAACGTAACTGATGGTCACAACAAAAGTGAAGTAAGCAAATTGTGCCGAGCAATTACGATAAACAAATATGGCGGTGAACCTCTACTCGACTAGGTTTTGCTCGTAAAAAGTGTTTGAAACTGTCTTTAGAAAAAGCTAATCCATTTGAGTGAACATTCAGTACTGAAATAAATTAGATATTGTTAAGTAAGTAATTCCATTAACAAAGGCTCATCTGTTATAATTTGACTCTTGTCTCAAACGTATAGCTTTTTAAATTCGCTTCCCGGCAGAGCATATGTTTTTGATGAGTCTCTCGACGAGTCTTTTTTAGGGTTCCGTAGCCAAAATGGCAAAAACGGAACCCTTATAGTTTCGTCATGTCCGTCTGTCCGTCTGTCCGTCTGTCCGTCTGTCCGTCTGTCCGTCTGTCCGTCTGTCCGTATGTCACAGGCATTTTACTCGAAAACTATAAGGTGTATTTGAATAAAATTTTGAGGATAGGTGTATTTTGTTAGCCGCTACATAGTTTTGTAATTAAAATGACAAAAAAAATTTTTTTAGGGGTGCACTCCATACATAAAACTAAAAGTCAAAATTTTTTTTTTCATTGTGACCCCCCGTGTGGCACATCAATCGATAGGCCTTTCAAAATAAATATAAGGTTTCTTTGCATTTTTTTTGATTAAGTGAATAGGGTCGGAGATAATCGCCCCGAAAGTCACTAAAATTCTGTCCCCCCCCCCTCTAAGTTTTGAACGGTGTATTTTAAAAATATGGAAAAATTCATGGACGTAGAACTTATTAATTTCATTCACCGAAAATTGTTTTGAACAAGATCGGTTCAGAGGTCTTCGAGATATTGCTGAAAAACTGCCTTCCTCAAAGAGAAGGACGTAAGTGCCGTGAAATTTCTGTGACGATACGACCTTTTTAATAGGCACGGAACCCTTCGTTTTGCGTGGTCCGACACGCACTTGGCCGGTTTTTTAATATACTTACATATACTTAGCTACTACAGCTTTCATCGTACTACCTACTGTTGGACTGTTCTCTCTCTTCGCGATGTTTTCCTTGACGTAGATGCAAATCCCGGCTCGGCGGCAAGTTCCCAACAACTCATTAGCCGCGTTTTTGAACCCTAGGCTACCGAAGCGTTCATAAGTCATAACATAATATGTTCGCTGTGCATAAGCATGTTTATAATTATTAGTTAGTAAAGATTAAGGTAAATGCACCTAATTATAATAGAATAGAAACATTTTCTTGCTTTTTCTATTCCTTAATGACGACAAATAGAGCGACCGTGTAAAGGTGAATTGAATTAGTCGGAGTAAAGCACGGACCAAGTGGTCTGTGCAGTAAAGTGAAATTTACTTCGCAGATACCTACGGAAACATCAAGTATGATTTTAGTTGAAGAAATAAAGGGTGTCCAAAAAGAACGCAAGATTTTCCATACATTACGTATGGAAAATCTTGCGTTCTTTTTGGGACACCCTATACTCAGGTTTATCAATAAAAGTGATCAAATGTCAGTGTTCCCTCTATATACTATATGTAGAAACAGGAACGGTGGGTCATGGTCGGTGATCGGAGGGCGAAGAGCGGATAACTGGGCGTTTTCTTGTGTACCGGACATAGCGATAAGCTACCGATCACGTTGTGGAATTAAATACGTTGAAATACGATCACTCAACTTTATTTGCCATTACACTTTTAGTTAGTCTTCAAATACACACTTTAAGAAGTTAAACACTGGCTATAATCTACCGTAAACAGAATATTGCTCTGGCTATATGAAATGGCTTCATGGAAACAGACAAGTCGCCTGGCAAGAACGATGAAGAATGTTGACCCGACCACGACTCCAAGCAAAGTGTGACCAAACTGTGACTGTGTACTGTACTGTGTCTAAACTGTAGTGTGTCATGTCCGGGCAAATCCTCCAACTTATAGACCGATTCCCACCAAGAGCCATGTCCAAGCGAGGAGGAAAGTTGCTTAGCCAATCAGAGCAGAGCCATCACCCCATCGCTTGCGTTTCCAGTTAACCAACGTTACAATATTAATCAACAATCAATCAGATTAAAGAATCAACGGAACTGCCATACAGGTTAGCCAACTTTAATCAAAATAAAGTTGCCATTAAAATAAAGATTCGATTATAAGAATAAGAAGCAAAAACCCGTTTTATAGACCTAGAGCGAAGTCAACGTGCAATTATAAAGGTCATGTACTTCAAAAAAACTAGGTTTCCAACAGAGGAGTTATACCGTATTGCTGATCTATTAACTGTTCGTAAATTATACATTCTGCATTGTGTCCTAAAATAACACAAAATCCTACCTTTTAATCCAGAGTATAACAACAGAAGGAAGATAGGCAGCGTAGCTTTCTCAGACAGAACCAGAACCAAGTTCGCCCAAAGGCAGTCGAATGCGATGTCAGTAGGTACACCTCTACAACAAAACCAATAGAGAACTTAACTTCTACCCTAAAACTTACCACGAATGCAAATAGCTTCTCAAGAACTGGTTAAAAGCTACGTATGATGAGACTGAGTTTTTACTAAACTATATAAAATAATAAAAACAAAACTGGATATGACGATGCACACACTCACTCACTCGTACATACACACACACACACACAAAAAAACACACACACACACACACACACACACACACACACACACACACACACACAAACACACAAAAAAAACACACACACACACACAAACACACACACACACCAACAAACAAACACACACACACACACACACACACACACACACACACACAACGTATTATTGTAATTTATGGTACCTACTTACCTGACACTTAGCTTTTAAATCTAAATGTGTATACAAGTTTAATAGTTAATCTCTTCTTTATTTACTTATTTAAATACCTACTGTATAACTGTGTACCTTCTAATATGTATTACTTTTTACCACAACGAAGAGCGGCGCCTTCCGACACAGGAATTATCATGCTTAATGGGAGGCACCATCCCTTGTATAATGTAAATGAAGTGTTTTTTTACCAATAAAGAATTTTGTATTGTATTTGTATTTGTAAGAAATTGCCAGTAACAAAATTGAACGAATGGCGACAAATGTCAAGTGGTGTCACTACCTGTTGACAATTATTGAAATTAAACTAATTGTTGACATACGGATAACCGCCTATGAATAAGAAGGAAGATAAATCATTTTGAACTGATGGCGTTCCCATCACACTCCGACATATATATATATATACTATAAGCAATGGGTGGTTTAGGATAGGAAACGATGTTAATGTATACCACGTCTTTATAACGTTGTGAATTGTGATTGTCCCTAACAAAATTTTACTTGCAAGTTTTGAAACAATGATAATATTAAAATATAAGGTATAAGTATTATAAGAGAGTAGATTTTTTGATTGTTTTCACTTAACAAAAGGTTCTATCTGGGTGTAAACAATGCGCGTATTCAGCGCGGGAAATCATTCCCAGCGTCGACGTTGCGCTATTTGTCTTGCAGGTATCGGTTTCGAAGAAAAATACTCGCTGAGCTCTCAACTACAACGAGATAAACGTCTGTTCTAGTCACATGTCTAGTTACATGAATTGTGAAACTTTATTTCTATGACTACGTTGCATTATTTCGCATTCTCTGACGACATAATCTTTCTTTTTACTTTTACTTACCTATTGCTAAAAGAGAAATAAAAAATAATATATTACCGATATAAAACAACAATCATTTGCTAGACAATTATGTAGATATAAATAGTATTAATTTGTTTATGCCTACAGTTGTCCGTGTCCGACGCACATGTGATAATGTTGCGGCTGCAGACAAGCTTGTGTGTAACATGAAACATTACCTACCTCTACTCGACTAGCACCTAGTACACTTCTGAAGACGACTATCGGAATCAGAATAGTTCAACAAATAATGGATAAGTCCAAATAGTACTAATTTTAGGTTATGAAATTTGGGTTATGAAATTTTATTCTTAACTCTAAGGCAGGGTGGTGTAGGTTACGACGACGAGCGAAGCGAGGAGGAGTGTTAGGTGTACCGCGACCCTAAGCGCGCGAGCCGAGCGAGCGAAGCGAGCGTGCCGCGGTAGCGGCCGGCGAAGCGCCAGAACCGACTTTTTTTTGAATTTATAGTTTTCCGAATATTAAAAAAAAATGTTTTCCTAAAATATGTATACGCCCATCATTCCAAAATCGCGTGCTGATTAACCGACGGAATAGAAATGGTAAATTGAATATTGACGATACAAATAATTTGCCTTATTTTGTTTTGGTTAAAACATATTATGCCAACTAACGTATTTGACTGAATGAAATTTGGTCAAAGTAATAGTTGGTAAACGAGATACTGCTTAAACATGAACATGCCAAACATCAGGTTTGCATAAGAATTATTTGTCAAGTGTTCATTTGGCAAACGATTATTTGGCAAATGAAATTCTACGAATAATTTTTTGGGAAGTGATAATTTGTCAATTTTTTTGACAAAACAAAATGCACTCAAATAGCAATGCAGTAGCAGATCCATAACTTTCGTATGTCTCGTTCTTGCAGATTCGTTTACATTTCGTCATGAATAGTGCACTAAATAGAGATCTTTCCTGCCTTTGGGGCTTGGACACGATCAAGTTTGATGTTTTGAGTGCCGTACCTACTTAGAAAGAGGTCCTCTTCATGTAGAAGGTTTATATAAGTAATGTGTAAATACGTTAAGTATGGTTAGTGACAATATTTTGTATTAGTTAGAGTTTTGAATGTTATCATTTACGTTTTTGTAAAACTTTGCGGTACTCTATTAAGGTTTACATATATTGGAAGTCATTTACTTACTTTAGAATAATTTATAACCATGTAATGAAATATTTAAATTATGATTATGAAATTGTAATTATTGTATGTAGCAGTTGTAAGCACCATGTCACCTTAAGACAATTATGGTTTTCTAACAAAAAACGCTGCACTCGCGGTTTAACAATTGAAAGCGACAGGGTCCTACGCTGGCCATTATGTGCGGACGCAGCGGTGACGAGTGAAAGTGCTCTAGTTTACGCATACCATAGCAAAAATGCAAACGATGCAATTTGTACGCTAAATCTTTTAGATTACAGAAGAATTTCAATTGACAAGTTCGTCTTAAGTCGGAAAGCAGTTGGGTTTTTGGAAGGTGCTAACACAGCTCCGGCAGCCGTGATCGTCTAGTGGTTAGGACCCTACGTTGTGGCCGTAGTAACCCAGGTTCGAATCCTGGTCACGGCAGTGATGGCACTGTCGCGGCGGAGCGTATATTTTAATTATTTTTGATTGGTACTAACACGTATATTGAGGAAATAAGCGCGGTATATATCAATTTGACCACAATCCTATGATGACTTGATGAGATACCATAAAAATCAGCGTTTCTCCTCAAAAAAATAGTAAGTAAACTTATAATAGGTAACTTAAAGCAAGTTTTAGCATTTCATGATGAGTTCATGCATTTACTCTCGGTAAGTTTTTTAGTTTCTCTAGACTAACTACATTACGTACTTTATTTTTATTTCCAACGTGTCGACACGGATTGCAACTGTAGGTAAAGTATTACTTCAATAAAGTGGAATTTTGTATTTTTACTTCGTTATAAGTTGAAAGGGAAAGAAATGTTGGCTACAAACAAAGCAATAAGATAAAACGAAGCTATTTAAAACTTTTTTGCACCAACTGAGCCTTCTCAATGAAACGTGTATAAATACAAAAAGAAAATTCTTAGTCAGGAAAAGCTGAAGAAGGAAAAGAATTCACCGCGTTACATCGGCGCGAACTTAACATATTTCGTAAAAGTCCAGAGACTGGTAATAAGCGGCCTGACGGGATTCCTTTTGCGGGCGGCCAACTAACTATAAGGTGTATTTGAATTACATTTTGAGGATAGGTGTATTTTGTTAGCCGCTACATAGTTCTGTATTGAAATGTCTAAAAACATTTTTTTAAAGGGTGCAATCCATACATATAACTGCAAGTCAAAAGTTATTACTTTCTTTCACAGAAAATTATTTTGAGCAAGATCGGTTTAAAGGTTTTCAGATATTGCTGAAAAACTGCCTTCCCTATAGAAAAGGACGTAAGTGCCATAAGATTTCTCTGACGTCGACGTGGTACAACACGCACTTGGCCGGTTTTTTATATATTTATTTGCACTGTACAATATTTCAAAATGTATACAACGTAATTGATGGTCACAACAAAAGTGAAGTAAGGTAAAAATTGTGCCGAGCAATTACGATAAACAAATATGGCGGTGAACCTCTACTCGACTAGGTTTTGCTCGTAAAAAGTGTTTGAAACTGTCTTTAGAAAAAGCTAATCCATTTGAGTGAATATTCAGTACTGAAATAAATTAGATATTGTTAAGTAAGTAATTTATTTATTTATTTATTTATTTAAACTTTATTGCACAAAATACAAAAAATATATGTACAAATGGCGAGCTTAATGCCAGATGGCATTCTCTACCAGCTAACCATTGGGCTAAACAGAGACTTATAACAGGTGCAAAGAAAAAAGTATGATAATTTCTGTTACGAATATACTTGAGGAGAGAGGAAAAAAATACAAATGTATTATACACTACATATAGACATACATAAATAAAAATATATAAGATACATACAAAAAGATATACTACTACATATTCAATATATACTACCATTATGTGGATGGATTTTAGTCGAATTCTTGTTTAAGCAGATGCTTACGCAGCATCCGCTTGAAAGCAAACTTGCTTGGGGCTTGTCTGATGTTGAGAGGGAGTGAATTCCAGAGACGGCTTGCCTGTACGGCGAAGGAGTGAGTCATAAAACTAGTGCGGTGCGAAGGTATGGATAGTTTGAGGACACGGGAGGTACGCAGCTCACAGCCTGGGCGAGGGGTATCGAAAATAAATTTACTTTTGAGGTATCCTGGAGCAGAAGGCTCAGACAAGATTGAAAAAAGGGTAAAGGAGTAATATCCATTAACAAAGGCTCATCTGTTATAATTTGACTCTTGTCTCAAACGTATAGCTTTTTAAATTCGCTTCCCGGCAGAGCATATGTTTTTGATGAGTCTCTCGTCTCTCGACGAGTCTTTTTTTTAGTATATAGCTACTACAGCTTTCATCGTACGACCTACTGCTGGACTGTTCTCTCTCCTCGCGATGTTTTCCTTGACGTAGATGCAAATCCCGGCTCGGCGGCAAGTTCCCAACAACTCATTAGCCGCGTTTTTGAACCCTAGGCTACCGAAGCGTTCATAAGTCATAACATAATATGTTCGCTGTGCATAAGCATGTTTATAATTATTAGTTAGTAAAGATTAAGGTAAATGCACCTAATTATAATAGAATAGAAACATTTTCTTGCTTTTTCTATTCCTTAATGACGACAAATAGAGCGACCGTGTAAAGTTGAATTGAATTAGTCGGAGTAAAGCACGGACCAAGTGGTCTGTGCAGTAAAGTGAAATTTACTTCGCAGATACCTACGGAAACATCAAGTATGATTTTAGTTTTACATTACGTATGGAAAATCTTGCGTTCTTTTTGGGACACCCTATACTTAGGTTTTATCAATAAAAGTGATCAAATGTCAGGGTTCCCTCTATATACTATATGTAGAAACAGGAACGGTGGGTCATGGTCGGTGATCGGAGGGCGAAGAGCGGATAACTGGGCGTTTTCTTGTGTACCGGACATAGCGATAAGCTACCGATCACGTTGTGGAATTAAATACG
This sequence comes from Epinotia nisella, assembly GCA_932294315.1. Taxonomy (NCBI): domain Eukaryota; kingdom Metazoa; phylum Arthropoda; class Insecta; order Lepidoptera; family Tortricidae; genus Epinotia; species Epinotia nisella. The sequence goes on along the minus strand of OW028676.1, from coordinate 67,332 downwards.
TTGAAATACGATCACTCAACTTTATTTGCCATTACACTTTTAGTTAGTCTTCAAATACACACTTTAAGAAGTTAAACACTGGCTATAATCTACCGTACACAGAATATTGCTCTGGCTATATGAAATGGCTTCATGGAAACAGACAAGTCGCCTGGCAAGAACGATTAAGAATGTTGACCCGACCACGACTCCAAGCAAAGTGTGACCAAACTGTGACTGTGTACTGTACTGTGTCTAAACTGTAGTGTGTCATGCCCGGGCAAATCCTCCAACTTATAGACCGATTCCCACCAAGAGCCATGTCCAAGCGAGGAGGAAAGTTGCTTAGCCAATCAGAGCAGAGCCATCACCCCATCGCTTGCGTTTCCAGTTAACCATCATTACAATATTAATCAACAATCAATCAGATTAAAGAATCAACGGAACTGCCATACAGGTTAGCCAACTTTAATCAAAATAAAGTTGCCATTAAAATAAAGATTCGATTATAAGAATAAGAAGCAAAAACCCGTTTTATAGACCTAGAGCGAAGTCAACGTGCAATTATAAAGGTCATGTACTTCAAAAAAACTAGGTTTCCAACAGAGGAGTTATACCGTATTGCTGATCTATTAACTGTTCGTAAATTATACATTCTGCATTGTGTCCTAAATAAACACAAAATCCTACCTTTTAATCCAGAGTATAACAACAGAAGGAAGATAGGCAGCGTAGCTTTCTCAGACAGAACCAGAACCAAGTTCGCCCAAAGGCAGTCGAATGCGATGTCAGTACACCTCTACAACAAAACCAATAGAGAACTTAACTTCTACCCTAAAACTTACCACGAATGCAAAAAGCTTCTCAAGAACTGGTTAAAAGCTAGAACGTATGATGAGACTGAGTTTTCACTAAACTATATAAAATAATAAAAACAAAACTGGATATGACGATGCACACACTCACTCACTCGTACATACACACTCACTCACTCGTACATACACACACACACACACACAAAAAACACACACACACACACACACACACAAAAACACACACAAACACACAAACACACAACGTATTATTGTAATTTATGGTACCTACTTACCTGACACTTAGCTTTTAAATCTAAATGTGTATACAAGTTTAATAGTTAATCTCTTCTTTATTTACTTATTTAAATACCTACTGTATAACTGTGTACCTTCTAATATTACTTTTTGTGTCGGAAGGCGCCGCCTTCCGACACAGGAATTATCATGCTTAATGGGAGGCACCATCCCTTGTATAATGTAAATGAAGTGTTTTTTTACCAATAAAGAATTTTGTATTGTATTTGTATTTGTAAGAAATTGCCAGTAACAAAATTGAACGAATGGCGACAAATGTCAAGTGGTGTCACTACCTGTTGACAATTATTGAAATTAAACTAATTGTTGACATACGGATAACCGCCTATGAATAAGAAGGAAGATAAATCATTTTGAACTGATGGCGTTCCCATCACACTCCGACATATATATATATATACTATAAGCAATGGGTGGTTTAGGATAGGAAACGATGTTAATGTATACCACGTCTTTATAACGTTGTGAATTGTGATTGTCCCTAACAAAATTTTACTTGCAAGTTTTGAAACAATGATAATATTAAAATATAAGGTATAAGTATTATAAGAGAGTAGATTTTTTGATTGTTTTCACTTAACAAAAGGTTCTATCTGGGTGTAAACAATGCGCGTATTCAGCGCGGGAAATCATTCCCAGCGTCGACGTTGCGCTATTTGTCTTGCAGGTATCGGTTTCGAAGAAAAATACTCGCTGAGCTCTCAACTACAACGAGATAAACGTCTGTTCTAGTCACATGTCTAGTTACATGAATTGTGAAACTTTATTTCTATGACTACGTTGCATTATTTCGCATTCTCTGACGACATAATCTTTCTTTTTACTTTTACTTACCTATTGCTAAAAGAGAAATAAAAAATAATATATTACCGATATAAAACAACAATCATTTGCTAGACAATTATGTAGATATAAATAGTATTAATTTGTTTATGCCTACAGTTGTCCGTGTCCGACGCACATGTGATAATGTTGCGGCTGCAGACAAGCTTGTGTGTAACATGAAACATTACCTACCTCTACTCGACTAGCACCTAGTACACTTCTGAAGACGACTATCGGAATCAGAATAGTTCAACAAATAATGGATAAGTCCAAATAGTACTAATTTTAAGTCTCTTTTATAGGTCGATAGCGACCACCGCCGTTTATTAGAGCCAATATAAAAGCGTCTGCCACATAATGGAAGTGGTTGTTGGGTCGCGTCGCCGCTGCGGTGGCGGTGGCGGTGGCGGGCGACCGAGATGACTGGCTAGTCAGTGGCTGAACTGTCTCGGCGCTCCTCACCGCGCCACTTAACGGAAATAATACTTTAAAAAATAAAACAAATCGAATGGAACCGTCTACAGTCTAGACATGGCTCGATGCAATAATGCCAACGTTTTACTTTTTAAACTCCAGCTTCAAACACCCGGCGAAGACGCTGTAAAAAGAATAAAGATTGGCAAAAAACTTCTTTTGAAAACTTGTAACAAAATGAGAGTTTAATTTAAAAGTAAAAACCAAGTATCAGGTAGGGCTTATATTTTCTTTTATATACTTAATGGTATTAAAAAGGTATCAAGATTTGAAAAATATCACACTTTTTAGAGTTCCATAGCCAAAAATGGCAAAAACCCTTATCGTTTCGTCATGTCAGTATGTCCATCTGTCCGTCTGTCACAGGCATTTTACTCGAAAGTATAAGGTGTATTTGAATAAAATCTTGAGGATAGGTGTATTTTGTTAGCCGCTATATAGTTTTGTAATTCAATGACTAAAACAATTTTTTTTAGGGGTGCACTTCATACACAAAACTGAAAGTCAACATTTTTTTTCAATGTAAGCCCACGTGTGGCACATCAATCGACAGGCCTTTCAAAATATATATAAGGTTTCTCAGCATTTTTTTTCATTAAGTGAATAGAGTCGGAGATAATCGCCCCGAAAGTCACTAAAATTGTGTCCCTCCCCTCTAATTTTTGAACAGTGCATTTGAAAAATATGAAAAAAATCATGAACATAGGGCTTATTAAATTCTTTCACCGAAAATTATTTTGAATAAGATCGGTTCAAAGGTTTTCGAGATATTGCTGAAAAACTGCCTTTCTTAAAGAAAAGTATGTAACTGCTTTGTTTGTGTGAGGTGTGCAATAAAGAGTATTTGTATTGTATTGTATTGTATGTAAGTGCCGTAAGATTTCTGTAACGATACGATACGACCTTTTTAATAGGCACGGAACCCTACGTTGTGCGTGGTATGACACGCACTAGGCCGGTTTTTAGTATTTGTTTCGGTTTTCGGCAACAGAAATACATCATCTGTAAAAATTTCAACTGTCTAACTATCACGGTTCACGAGATACCGCCCGGTGCCAGACGAACAGACAGACAGACAGACGGACAGCAGAGTCTTAGTAATAGGGTCCTGTTTTTACCCTTTGGGTAAGGAACCCTAAAAACTGGTTCTTAGTGCAATATTTATTAATTTCACATTGCTGCCAAAATCCAAAGTTAGATAGGTACAATATTTCAGTTTCGTTGATCACTCCCGTATATTAATATTCAATGGGCATCCTTTTCAACATTACATTAGGTACAGTCTTTTTACTTTTTATGTCACTAATGGATGTCTAATAATCAGATTACGCATTGAGCACTCTACACCGGGATTTCGCAGAAAAATCAGAGTTAATTGTTTGAGGCTGAGTTAGGCAGAACTCAATTTCCCTAGCTGACATGAATAATTGAACATTGATCGAAATTTCATTGAAGTTTATGCTTTTTATACTGTCATTTTAATATTTCGACTTGAATTTGAGTCCAAAAAAAAAGATAAGCGCAGATAATACATACTCTCTGTCAATATTAAACCCTCTGTTTCAACAATGGCACTAGGGCTTCCAATCCCGGGATTTATTACTACCACAATACCGCGGATCCCGGTATTGTAGTAGTAATAAATCCCGCGATTGGAATCCCTGAATGGCACCAAGCTACAATTTAAGTTACAATTTTACAAGTCTAAACTTATTAACTTATTCAATAAATATATTTTACGTCACTATAGGCCGTAAGTGGGATTTTCTCCCCGCTTCGTAGACTTACGTAAGACGTAAAACTTTAAACAAACCACGGGCGGTAATTTGTAAAGCCCCAGATCGCATATTTATGGCCCTCACCTTCGGTTCGGGCCACAAACATCTGCGATCTGGGGCATTCACGAATTCACCGCCTAGGTATGTAATGTACTAATTTCACTTCTTATGCTCGAAAAGTGTGTCATATTAGGCTTAGCAAGCGGGGCTAAAGTAGTTCAGTCACGAACTTTAATTTGGGACTCATTTCCTTCAAATGTTGTAAGAACATTCACAATGCAAATAAGGTCGAAAACTTCTGTTCAATAATAGTGGTGAAGGGTCAAGATAAGACAATTAAGTGTCTTATCGAATGCGCCCTTGAATTGATAACCTCTTTGCCAAATAAGCTATCATTACGGTCATGGTCGGAAAGAAAACAGGGCCACAAACACGAGTGACAATTAGTCGGAATCAATGATGTAATATAAACAAGAGGTAGATAGGTTACACGCGCTCGAAAAATTTTACACTAAAATGGAGTCAATTGGCACAACTAGCCTCAGTTTCGAGTCGTCAATGGAAACGTTAGCTGTCAGCTTTGGTGGCCATTTTTAACACGGAATCTCGTATACACCAACATATCTACCTTTTTTATATTACATCATTGGTCGGAATCATGGACCTATGATTCTCAGGACAGGAGCCGTAGCATGGTTGGCCTTATCACGCGACAAGTGACAAAATAAGAGCATCGTCTCGTTCTATCGAACGGTGTCAGCCAGTGACGCACGCTCTATCCTATCACCTATCGCGTGACAAGGCCAACCATGCTACGGCTCCAGGTTATACGTGATGCCACAATGAGGGACAGAAAGGCTTCTATGCAGCTAAATTAATAACTGCTCTTAAAATGGCTGATCGAACCATAAACAACCTACTTAATTTGGGTGGGTAGTAGTTTATTGGTCACAACTTCATACTAAATCAGTTGTGACAAACAGAAAAAAGTGGAACTATGACAAGGACAACGAATTATATTTCCGTTTCTGTCACACTTATCGAGATTTGTATGCTACCACCTCGCTCGGACGTGGTATTATTATTACCATAGCTTGTCCTGAGTATCTAGGACCATGGTCGGAATAAACCGGAAATGATCGTTTGACTCTTTGCGCCCGGTTGACGTTGCCGAGCGGTTGCCCCTAGACACGTGTAAACGTAAAACAGCGTGGCAAACTTCATGACACTCCTTTAAAATATTACTACACTTGTAGTCAGTTTGCTATACGATATTCCACCGTAGGTGGATCCCAAATTAAAGTTCGTTACTGTACATTTAGCCCCTAGGGAAAATATTTATACATATTTATGATTTTTAAAACATTTAATTTGATCAATAAAAACAGTTCACCGTATTAAATCCACCAATCACAACTGCAGTCTATCTCGCTTTATCTCATGCCCCGTATGCAGTCCGCTGCGCTCGGCCGTTTGGACGCGGCTATTGACGGGCGGCGTTTATTCGTAGTGTCAAAATTTTGTATCTGTGGCAAAGCAGTTAGTTAAAAAAAGGCCTCCTTTAACAATATTTTCGCTGTGGAATTTATTATTTATTGGTTATGGATGGATAATCTTTGTTTTTACTATTTTCTCGCTGTCGAAATGAAAAGTAGAGTGTATAATTCTGATCTAAAAGCCATATGACACTTCGGACAATTTTCCCTCACTTCGCTCGGGAAAATAACCATCTCTTGATAATATGGCTTATTTTAGCCCCTTGTCATACAATCTACAATTTTTATTGTTAGTTTAATAACCTGCAACATAATAATATCTCACACTTAACCCCTCGTATGCGATGTGGATGTCAAAATGGTCCAATCAAATTATGACTGTATAACAATTGGTTCAAAATGTTTGGCACTGATCCGTGTTTAAGCATTCGAGGGGTTAAAGTTCTCCTATCATATGTAACATCATGTGAGGCTACTCCGTCCTGCGTCAACCCTGCCGCCTGATGCGTCGTCGGCATGGGGGCGACTGCAACTCATACTAAGCTAAGAATGACGACACTCCTATATAAAGTCACAGTGTGTGCTCTTCGATATGCCATAGGCTTACCCCAAACATGGTTAATTCGTATTCAGGGTATAACATGTATACCCTGATTTTTATACCCTTTTAATGTCAATCTGTTCCATAAGGCCATGAGGGACTGCCAAACGCGCCTGTCAGCTCGCGTGTCGTGTCACCTGGCGAGTCACTTGCCCATAAACAAGGCCTAAGTGTGTTCATATGTAATGTAAGGTTGTGTGGTGTTGTTGCAGGCGGAGATGCGATGTTCGGCAACGCGAGCGAGGCGTGGGAGCCGGCGCGCTCGCAGCTCGCGCCGCTGCTAGCGCTCTACGTGCTCGTCTGTCTACTAGGAGTTATCGGTAATAGTAACAACTGCATTCGCTGTCAACAGCACTTCAGATGCGATGTTCGGCAACGCGAGCGAGGCGTGGGAGCCGGCGCGCTCGCAGCTCGCGCCGCTGCTAGCGCTCTACGTGCTCGTCTGTCTACTAGGAGTTATCGGTAATAGTAACAACTGCATTCGCTGTCAACAGCACTTCAGATGCGATGTTCGGCAACGCGAGCGAGGCGTGGGAGCCGGCGCGCTCGCAGCTCGCGCCGCTGCTAGCGCTCTACGTGCTCGTCTGTCTACTAGGAGTTATCGGTAATAGTAACAACTGCATTCGCTGTCAACAGCACTTCAGATGCGATGTTCGGCAACGCGAGCGAGGCGTGGGAGCCGGCGCGCTCGCAGCTCGCGCCGCTGCTAGCGCTCTACGTGCTCGTCTGTCTACTAGGAGTTATCGGTAATAGTAACAACTGCATTCGCTGTCAACAGCACTTCAGATGCGATGTTCGGCAACGCGAGCGAGGCGTGGGAGCCGGCGCGCTCGCAGCTCGCGCCGCTGCTAGCGCTCTACGTGCTCGTCTGTCTACTAGGAGTTATCGGTAATAGTAACAACTGCATTCGCTGTCAACAGCACTTCAGATGCGATGTTCGGCAACGCGAGCGAGGCGTGGGAGCCGGCGCGCTCGCAGCTCGCGCCGCTGCTAGCGCTCTACGTGCTCGTCTGTCTACTAGGAGTTATCGGTAATAGTAACAACTGCATTCGCTGTCAACAGCACTTCAGATGCGATGTTCGGCAACGCGAGCGAGGCGTGGGAGCCGGCGCGCTCGCAGCTCGCGCCGCTGCTAGCGCTCTACGTGCTCGTCTGTCTACTAGGAGTTATCGGTAATAGTAACAACTGCATTCGCTGTCAACAGCACTTCAGATGCGATGTTCGGCAACGCGAGCGAGGCGTGGGAGCCGGCGCGCTCGCAGCTCGCGCCGCTGCTAGCGCTCTACGTGCTCGTCTGTCTACTAGGAGTTATCGGTAATAGTAACAACTGCACTTATTGTCAAAATCTATTCAGAAAATCTACGATAACTGGCCTGGCATCGCAGACGCGATATTTTACAAAAAAAACGGCATCTATTACACCCAGGCGGTTGTATCATTCAGGAATTATCACTTATCCACCTCGAGGTGTTCCGTTCGGCCGCCCTTCATACTTATAGGTCATCAAGATTAATCTCATAATTGTGTTTCACGAGACGAATCTTTAAAGTATAATAATATTATTCTATTCGGTCACTATGAAGCACTGCAGAGCATCGTATTATTCGTATTATATTCAATCTCTTCTTGTCTGTCCGTCAATGCATACATTATAAGCAACGATGATGACGATAAAGGGAATATTTCAAGTAATATTTGAAAGGTTGTACTGTGTGATTGTTATAATACTCTAATGTTGCAGGTAACATAAGCCTGATGGCGGCGCTGGCGTCGGGCGGCGCGGCGCGGCTGCGCACGCCGCAGCTGCTGAGCGCATGCGCGGCGGACCTGCTCGTGTGCGCCGCCTCCGCGCCGCTGGCCGCTGCGCGCGCCGCCCGGTTGCACACGACCACCTGCCACGTAGGGTATTACGTTGAGGTGAGACTTGGAACACTTTCACTACCACAACCGGACTGAGGTACTGCGCGTACACGCGCGCACCGCCATGCATCGCGCGCAAGATCTTGACACGCGCGTCACCGCGCGGTGACGTGCGGTTTGAGATCTACACTCCGGTATCAACATGTTCAGTGTTCGCGTGGTTTAAGATCTACAATCCTGTATAGAGCTGTTCAGTTAACCCGCGCGGTTTGACGCGGACGAAGCCGCCGCCATCTGAACAGCTGAATCGCGGAGCAGCGCGCGTCGCCGCGCGGTCATCTGAACTTAGCCTTTCACTTCAGTAATAATATATTTGATCACGAGTTGTGACTAAACTTGATGAAAGTATTGTATTTTGTGTGCGCAGTCGTTCCCTGTAGCGGCCAGCACGCTGTCGCTGGTGGCGATGGCGGCGGAGCGGTGCGGCGCGGTGCGGCGCGGGCGCGGCGCCTCGGCGCGCGCGCGCCCCTGCCTCGCCGTGTCCGCCGTCTGGCTCAGCGCACTCTTGCTCAGTGAGTCAATATCCATGCGCGAAGCAAAGTTACCTTGGCGTAACGTGTCCTACGTCCGTTATAAACATGAACTGTACTTAATAAAATGTGACGGATGGGCAGTAGGGCCCACTCATGGGCGGCATACAGGGTAACCTCCGTTCATCGCAGACGCAAGACCACGTGCCTCGTCGATTTAGCATTACACTTTCTAGATAACTGGTTAAGCTGAATTACAAATTAACCAGAAATATCGTTGCTGTATCAGAAAGTAAAGAACTGTAGGTACTGTAGGTACAAATTAGGAGCCTACACATAACACTCTCAACACGAATTACCTATACCAAGTTTTAAACAAGCAGGAATAGGAAACACAAATTAAAATCTAACTAAATTAGTGTGCTTGTGTCAAAGTCAATCCACATCTCACTGCAAGAAAGAGCACATTAATGACACCGTATACTGACCTTTTTAGAGAAAGCTTCCATTAGATCCAGTTTTATTGGTTATGGAGTGAAATTTATTTCCAAACATTGTCAATTTTAATTTGAGTTCTCTTAAGTAAAATCGATTTTCTTTCACAAATTTCCTGCGACAAAATACATTATTAAGAAGACATTACAGTTACAGGTAGGTAGGCACGAACACAAGGTTAATACAAAATTCAGGGAGTCTCGGTACATACTGCCTTTTTACTTGGGCAGCCGAATTAAACCGCCTCGGGGCTCGGCTTAACCTCTCCACTCTGCCGGCGACCTGTTGAATTGGCCCAACTTCTCGGGCTATTAACAAGTTTCAAATGAGTCTCCAACTTTTATTTTACGTCGGAGAATAATTTGAGACAATTCCTCAAAAACAGGCGAGTTTCGGACGAGCGCGGGTCGGATTAAAGACGAAGTTTCGCGAACGAGATATTTTGACAAAATTAAGGTCACTTGGAAATAATAAGTTTAGTAAAAGTATTTATTTTACAGAAAAAAAGTTAAATAGGACACTTGATGATGATAATCATGATGACATAATATGTCGTACTTATTGATCGATGAAGGTATGTAGATACAGCAGAAGTTGATAAGATAACGCAAAATAACACGCTCAAAATGATTATAGACAGTCCTTATCCTCTTGACATTAGAGTCGTGCTTAGGTCGTTTCGAACACTTGACCCGAGTAGCTACTTTTACCTATGCTGCTGCTGCTGACTGTACCTATGTTTATTATTGTTTCTCTTCTCCCGCAGGTGTGGCAGCAGTGACTTCGAGCTGCGTGTCGTGGCCGCCGCTGGGCGCGGCGCACGCGCTCGTCACCTACTGCTTCCCCGTGCTGGCCGTGGCGCGCTGCCACTGGGCGGTGCGCGTCAAGCTCACCGCGCTCTCGCTCACGGCGCGCGCCGCGCACGGCGAGCTGCCGCTGCCGGTCCCGCTCATGCGGCGCCCGACGCACGTCATCATCGTCGCCGGCGTGGGCCCGCGGGAACGCCGCGACGCCGTCGACGTGGGGGACGTCAGGTCCAAGAAGCTGCAGCCGAGTCTTCTCGGTCCTCAACCCTTGACTTCGACGCTGCACGCTCGCCGGCGGCTCGGGAACGTCCTCGTCGCCATAGCGGCCATTTTCGCCGCGTGTTGGTGCCCGCACGCGGCTATAGTGATCTGTGGAGCGTTTGGACTGCAAGCGCCGCTGCTCCTGCAGCAGTACGCGCTCCTGTTCGGGCACGCGCACTCGGCTCTGAACGCGGCGGCCTACTGGCTGCTGAACCGACACGCGCTGACGGCGGCGTGCGCGGCGTGGCGCCTGCCGCAGCTGCGCGTGCGCGAGGAGCGGCCCTCGTCCACGAACGAGGCCGCGCTGGGCGCCTTCCACCCGCGCCTCGCGCGCCCCGCACCCTCGCCGCGCCCGCCGCCATCCAGTTTTTTATATTAATGTCCATCTCCGGCCTTGCCAACGCGATTATACTTTGAATTCATTGATAGATTAAGTGGTATAATGTGTGTTGTTTCTAACGCTATGCTTACACTGAGGCAACATCCTTGTCAGATTTTTTGGTTGGCATTTTATAATAGGTACAAAGGATAATTTATTACAAAGGGTTTATCAATAACTGACTACTTAAATGAAACTGTTCTACTGAGAAAAATAATCATGTGGGAGTAGACGTTGCAAAGTTGGACCTGTTTTTGTCACTCATCGGAGGAACAATATAATAACATGAAACATCCATTTTAATCGATTTGTATGTGGATAAGAGTTGTGGTATGCGAAGTGGCTCCTTTTGGAATCATACTTGTAGTTTGAAGCTATAATAACGCTCACTGATATTAAGTAAAAAGATTCAGTACTTTTATAGTTGAAGAAGACTCAAGTCCTTTTCTTACCCTCTGTTAACCAAACACCGCACAAACTTTCAACTCGGTAAACCCAGCGGCTTAAAAGATTTCCTGGTCTGCAAAGCTAAAGTGAAGTTTACCAAGAACTTAATTGCAAAAAAAGCCGAGTCCGTTTTAAAACCTCTATTCAATTTTCTGAGTACTGTGTCTTAGAGCCGACTTTGGAGCGACGGAGACGTCGAAGGCAAACTCAATCGGTCAAAGAATAGAGCTCCCAGCGTCTGGCCTTACGTCGGGGAAGGAAGGATAATCTGACGATTACAGAACGCTTTTCTTAAATCTCTCTACTCATGATGATGTTATATAATAATCGGTACCTATTTTAGTTAATTGACGATAAGGGTTTATTAATGGGAACCAATGAAAAGAGAGTTGTTTGAGAAACATTTTAGACATAGAAGACATAGAAAATCTTTATTTAACATCACATGTTAGACATATAGAATTGAGAAAACTCTTTGAGATCAAGGTTTCGTATAAACCTACTTAGCTTTTTTCAGATTAGAAGAAACATAATTATGTCGGCGACTCTTCCGATCGACTCTCTTTAAATGTTGTTTGTTGGTTGACGTTGCTGCACCAATGGAAACGGGTAAGTTAGTATAGATATGTACTTATTGTAACTGTAGACCGATCTCGGGTGTGGTTGTCTCGGTGTATGCGAGCCCTAATCGATGTGCGTGCGCGCGGCCCTACGAGTATCTTCTAAGTTCTGTCGATCTGTGATTCCTGTCTCTCAGTGCCTCGTTAGTGCCCTCGCGGGGGTAGACCAGGCGGCGAGGAGTCGGCCCCGGCAGCAATCCTCCTCAGGGAGTGAAAATCTATCCTGGGTAACATTTTCAGTGTTACGTAAACAAAGGCGATGTATGTGTTCATTGTTCAACTCGATAACGCTGAATATTCGTCCATCCGTCAATTCATTATAAGACTTAATAATTGTCCAGTCCAGTTCTCAGATCCATCGTAAGGTCATGGGGTCTTAGTTTTGGACATTAAGGGCTTATGTCATGCTCATGTTATATAAGCTAACTAGAAACTAGAAGCTCGTAGCACCGTTTTCTCGTGGTACCATTAATAAAATTTCACTTCCTGTAAGTATATATATAATATTGGCCATATTTGAGATGCTGGAAAGGCAAAGAGACCAGAAATAGAAACCCCGCGGAGCAGGGCTCCGTCAAAATTTTCGAAATACCAGGAGACCATACATTAACAGGAGAACCTTGACTTTTTTCCATTTTCATAATCCGAACCTCGTATTAATGTATGGTCTTCTGCCCCCCTATTCTGTAACTTGTTTTAAGCTCACCTCAACGCTCACTCATAAATATACCTTGTCGCCGTGATTCGTAGTAACTAAGCATAGGTAGAGGCCTAGTTTCGTTAGGCGTGATGCGAGGGGTGAGGCGTATGAGCGCGTAGCGAATAACAGTCCTGGTATTTCGACAGTTTTGACAGAGCCCCGCTTCATTTTCGTGTTCACTTTTATGCCGAAATTCCTGTAGATGTTAAGGGGATATCAAACTATTATGTCAAAATATTATTGAAATTTGTTTGTTGACACGGCGTTACTTCACTATGACAGGGTTGTATGATGGCTCAACAATTAAAGTCCGTGAGTATACATACATACATATACAGGATGTTTATTGGTTAAGTTCATTTCAATAAAACTGAATGGGACTACGACAAACAAGTCCCCCTCGTGGTCCCGTTGGTGGGACGAATCAATGGGACCACGAGAAAACGGCGGCTCGGAGTCCGCTTGGATGTGGATTGGATATATCTGGAATTACAGAGAAACTTAGCAAAAAGAAACATATTGTGATTTTACTGATAAATCAATTTGTTTATTTTCTGGTTTCTACCGTTAAATTATATCGTCAGCCTTAACTATCGGTACAATAGATAGAGATCTCTATTTTAAGAATGTCAACATGCCCATTGCAGTATATTTGTCGGTTTTTATAATAATACAAATATTGATACCTACCTGTCGACAGTTATACCACAGAGAAGATACGATTACTGTCGGGGTTGTTGTACGAAAATACTCCTCGTTGCTTGGGTTAAGATTTCTTCGTTATAAACGTGGTTGTTTGAGAATTTTATGGAGAATAATATCCGTGAAGCAATAAAGTGTATGAAACACTTACTCTCGTTTTATTGTACACCCTGTTCTGACAAAACATCACACCACGGTGAGCCAATCCTGCCACTTATGTCCTTTTGAAAGAACGCGGAATAATGAGTCATTATTTCCTGTCATATCTTCACAAAGGACGTGATTTATGCGACGATTATGAACGCCGAGATGGAACATAAGGGAAGCGACACAGCATGTGTAAACAAATGTGCCTCCGAGATTTATTGTAGGTTCGCGTCGCTAATATTCAAATAAACAGAATTTTAAGGCTAATGCCTGAAAGAAGAGGTGTCAGCAATATCAAAATAATTGAAATTATATCTAATTATTTACATGGTCTCGGAATCGGAAAAAAGAGCCTTCCCTTATATTACCGGTATTAACACGACGCGAGTCAGTAACGTAACCACCTACAGGACTGAGCTTAGGGAGGCTCATTTGACTAGAACTCGAATAGAATCAATAACATGGTAACACTCCTTTCAGGACAGTAGCTATATCCGATCCAGTGAAGATATTCATCTATCCTATCTCGTGCGACTACAGTGACGTAGTGAGTAGTCCAAGTATTCATTGTCGAAGTGTCAACACATCATTTACTGGTGCGGAGCGCGCCATCCATCATGTTGCTACCTAATGAACGACCTTCACTCGCGAACTGTCCTCCCCCACCCCCCACCCCCCACGCGTGGAATGAACCAACCCCTAACTTTCCCTCTTTTTCACTCCTTTGAAGAGTAATTTTGCCAATTTCATCAAATCATCATCACCAGTATCTTGACTTCGATCGAGACACGCATCATCTACGTGTATGATTAGTGCCTATATGAAGATACTAAAAGTAATTATTTCAAAGAACTTGGTTTATTAAAATAGTGTATCCGTGACATCAAATAACTGCACAGCATATTTTATTATGAATTCTAGGTTAAACTTCCATTTTTTATGGTTCCGTAGTCAACAAGAAGTTCCGTAGTCGGCTTAGCTCAGTGACCCTTATTAGTAGCAAGCTGTAAATTGGTATGGTAGATAAATCAATCACGCCGACAAAATGGTAGAATAACATCTTGAAAAAAAAATTTAGGGTACCTACCCTACACGTAAAGTAGGAATTTATTTTTTATCTCTTTAAACCCATGGTGTGGGATATCATTAAATTGCTTGTTCAAAAATATTATGGGTTTTCAAAAGCCATTTTTCAACTCAGTGATCCGTTTGCGTGATATTGGGCTTTAAAGCTCTAATTTTTGTTCGAGTCAAGTTTCTCCCCCCCCTTCTGGCTAAAAGGCTCCTACTGGGAAAGTGGTAGGAGTACATATAATGAACCGATTTCCGAACCGAACCGGTTACCGAGTAATAGTCGACCAATTTAATGTGTACTTGGAAATACCAACTTTCGCACAACATTGGCACTCCTGTGTGATACTAAAGACAGACAAGACAGGCAACTACGGAACCCTATACTGCGCGTTATGGCCCGACACGCACTTGGCCGGTTATTTGCTCTAGAATCAGAAATAGGGACGCCAATTCAACACGAAACTCGGATTATATAATGCTACAGTGTAACATCTGCACGCCCAGCACAACTTGTGCCTAGTCAGGAAGCGCGCGACAATGCATATACAAAAGGTAGCGGCTGCGACGGCAATACGCCTAAAAGCCATACCTATGGACGAAACTAAACACATCCCACACGAAGATCCATAACAGACTGATCACAAGCCTACCTATGATGGAGGCTTCAATCGACAAAATACCAAAAACTGCAGTCTTCAGGAAAGACCTTAGAATTTTTACAGACGGGTCAAAAACAAATACGGGAACGGGATGTGGCGTGTTCTCAGAGGATTTAAACACACACGTGCATATCCAAACTACTTACTGGGTGAACAAAACACGGTATTCCAGGCGGAATGCGCAGGGATAATTGGAGCCTGCAATGCCATAAAGAGACGACAAGTCGAGAACACAAATATACGGATACTCTCAGACAGTAAATCGGTTACAAGCACTGTGTAGTGACAACATCACATCTAGCTTGATATACGAATGCCACCAAAAACTCACAGATGTGTGCGCAGATAAAAAAAGTTACTATGCAATGGATGAAGAATGGATTCCGGAGTCTCGGCCAAGTGCGGAAACAACTCCACGCCTCGTGAAGAAGGGAACGAGAGTGTGTATGTACGGCACTTGAGTCTTTTTGCACTAGGCTTTTTAAAACTAAGTGGCTATTTTAGTACTGAAATGGAGACGTTTAATTAATTATTCACGCCACTGCTCGGAAATGTGGCAAAAGATAGTCAGAATTCAGGCGTCAAAGCTGGGGTTAGTTGGACGTTGCACGAACTATCTATGACTTCAAACTGTCCAACAATGTTGGTAATTGGTAAAATAATACTAATAATTACACGGTTAAACCCCCGGTTTGTTTTGAAAAGATCTATCATAACCTACTACTTTTACGAGTGATCGCTCACCTAAAAAAATACAAAATTTTTACCCAATTTTTATGGGTGTTGTTTTTCTTGGATATCTCTACAGTAGCGGAGTGAGGCGGGAATGAGCTTATTTATTTATTTATATATAATATTATGTAATGGTACACTTATTGTTGAAGGTCCTAATAAATAAATAAATACCTATATGATTATTACCTTTAAGCACTCCAAGGACAGCGAGTGTCGTGTGAACAGCTACGCGACTCACAATGTCTGGCTGGATTCACTTCACAACTCATCGTTGGCATAATTTGATCTGGAAGTTAGTAACAACCAAACGTACTTGTAGGTCAGACTTATACCAGTCGGCTTGTTGATTATTATTATTGTTTTGTTCCTGTAAATTGATGTTCCGTTTCAGTGTATTAGACTTAAGTAAATCTGTAATGCTGTGTAAATATATTTAAGTAAATAAATAAATAAATGGGCGAGTTGTGTGTTACATACACGTTATATTACTTACCCTTGCTAGACTTGCTAGGTTCAGTGTGCCGACACGCCGACACCATTGTCGTGGTTAAGTGTGTGCTTTGCCCACCGCCAACGGCGCGTTCAAGTGGCCCGCACTCCGCATTCCGCACTCCGCAGCGCGCAGCGCACTTGCTGCTCGATACGAGGGCTGCTGTTCGGAACGCTCACCAACAACTCGGGTACCTAAGTAATATAACGTGTAACAATTTATAATGTACCACTCACAAGGTAAAAGCCCACTTTATATAAATTAATTTGGTATATCATTCAAAACGTATAGTAAACGAAACGCATAATATTAAAATATCAAATTTCTTCGTATATAATATATGTAGGTAGTGAACGTTAGTAACATGAAATTATATCATGAGTTGTATTGTACATATGTTATTATTGGCGATCTAAATATGTTACTAACATGTAAACATACAGTTGATTTTTGCAAGAGCTGCCTTGAAGATTTTAACACCTAATTAACAAAACCAGTAGTTCTCACCAATGATTATCAAATAAATACTGGGAAAAATCTCAATATTTACCAGTGGTAGAAATAGAGGAAAAAATACCCTAGCATATAAATAAGTAACATCTCATACGACAAAGTTAGCGAGTCTACATGACAATGTGTGTAAAAACAAGCCTCTTGCAAGATCGATCGTTTTGATTTTGCATATTGGCCATGTTTTAATATAGCCACAACCCTGAGATATTCGTTAGGTGTCGATAAAGCAGTTTAGCTTCTAGCAGTCACCAGTCAGTCTTGCAGAACCCAGAACATGCTCCGGCGTGCTAACTTGCTGAAGGCCTCAAGGGAGCACTACCCGGCTGCCACACAAATAATAGGCAGGTCTTCTACGTGGACATAAGTACTTGGCATTGATGCAAGCGATGAAAATCGTGAGCGTTTATATTCAATCGTAGCGTGCGCGTGTTTACAGGTAAGTATACGGTCAACGCGTTGAACAAACCTGGTAACGGATATTTCATTGTCTTTAGCAGTGCGCGACAAACAAACAAACAATTAGAGTTCTATTCGTTTCACCAATACCCCTACGAGTCTATAACATGAAGATATCCCTATTAACCTTTAATTATGGGACTACACTATATTTTTAAGGTCACGGGAGTCCGCTGGATGCGGGTGGCGCAGGACCGGTCACTTTGGCACTGTTTGGGAGAGGCCTATGTCCAGCAGTGGACGTCAGGGATCGGATACCGGTATTTTCTCCATACAAACTAAACCGGTATTATTTCGTTCTTTGGTTATGATATCATTTTTGATAAGGCAGTCTAATAATACGAATATGTTACCTAAATACACGATAGGGTCCTACATTAAGAGCCTAAAATAATTCAAAATATTACACTCATTCGGGGATTTTTGAAAAAACCGGTTCCGATCCCTGGTGGACGTCTTTCGTCTGATATGATGGTGAAGATGACTATATATAATTTATGTATATGGTAGTTTCATTAAGTTCCGCAAATATTCAGGCCCGTAGGTATTAGTTTCTCTGCTGCGCCCCAACTCCCCAAGCCACGATAAGCCCGGTTTATCGCCGCGCGCGCAGGGACGGAGCCGGACGGAGCCTGACGGAGCACACGGCATTATCGACAGCATGAGGACCGATTAACGAATTACCTACTAATGGCGTAAACATCGGAGTGACCTGAACTGCGCTTCGTGGCATTCATGTTACATCAAATTAGTTATATGGCTTTACAGTAATATATAGACTGATGAAATATCTGTACATCAGTACAGTAAGGGAAATATATTCACGTACCTTTTTATGCCTTATTTTCATAGTAAGCGAAAAAGGTACGTGAATACATTTCCCTTACCTTATTTCCCCTACACGTACCTACAACAAAAAATATGTTTTTGTAATTTAGTGCAAAATAATCGACCTTTTATCATTGCTACATAATAGGTACTTATGACGATGATAACAGAACAAATTCTGGAACTTATTTAAACGTGAGTACCTACATTTTGGAGTCAAACGTTAATCGTGTTTATTTAACTTAGGTAGTGTACCTACTTACGTGTTTTGCGTGGCCGCATAACCGAATGTGTTAGAGTGCGAAAGAATTGGTGTCAGATTGAAATTAATTGTGCAACTGTACAATAATAATTAGTTGGGACCTTGGTCAATTGTTGCCCAATAAATCTCGTTGTTGCTCTTGTTTAATCTCTCCGGGGCGCGTGCCTCAGTAATGCGCGGTGAAAGTGTTCTCGTTGCGAATGCGACGGTTGTTTTCGTCAGCTTCGCCACAGCTCCGGCAGCCGTGATCGTCTAGTGGTTAGGACCCTACGTTGTGGCCGTAGTAACCCAGGTTCGAATCCTGGTCACGGCAGTGATGGCACTATCGCGGCGGAGCATCATTTTTGAAGCATTAAACCTAGTACAGTCGAGTTCTCCAATATCTATACAGACATCTTTTCAAAAATATCTACACATGCGTCTTATGTCAGTAACCATAAAAACTGTGTATAGATATTTTTGAAAGGTTGTCTGTATAGATATTAGAGAACTCGACTGTACAACGTGTTATATTTTTTCTTGATTTTACATAAATTCGAGAAATAAATACTTACTAACATAAAAAAATATTTCATTAGGATAAATCCTGTCTATAAAATAAACGACAAGTTTCAGAATGCTGAAATATTGGATGACAACCCAATGAACGAACAAAACAAAGCTTGATATTAATTAATTAACTTCGGCGTGAGCTTGTTTTAATTTACATATTAGGTTGGTACCATCTTTTTTTTACGTTCATTCACATTAATTTTTATTAGTACTG
This sequence comes from Epinotia nisella, assembly GCA_932294315.1. Lineage (NCBI taxonomy): Eukaryota > Metazoa > Arthropoda > Insecta > Lepidoptera > Tortricidae > Epinotia > Epinotia nisella. The sequence goes on along the minus strand of OW028676.1, from coordinate 48,319 downwards.
ACAATTACTTATTGATTCTGCAAGATACAAAGTGACAGTATTACAGTAATTTAATAAGCATCCGAACAACATGACACAGCTTCGGCCTAGCATGAAAGCGCTCCTATCAAGACGAAGCAGCAGGCTGAAAACTCAATCTAAGTTCAGGCATCTTGCGCAAGTGCAATTAGTGTGCCAGCCGCCGCGAACCAAGCGAGCAACTACACTAACACAAACACGACACTAGACACGTGCACTAATGAAGGCACGGTAATGCGTTCCCCGATACCGTACATCTATGCTCATTCACGTAGACGGGTCACCTCCTTGTCGTTCAACAATGTAACGTACTGTCGTAATGAATGAACAACTTCTTCGTCGGAGCCGTAGCCGTTATGAGCGTGAGGGTGTGTTGTGTGGTTTCATTCACGAATGAAGAGAGAGAGAGAATGCGGCTCCGGTGCATCAACCGTGCTGACCTCCGTCCAATTTAGTAAAACCAACTAAGCAAAGTGCTAGTTCAGTCAAATGTTTTGCAGCTAAATTGTTAGCGTGTGCACCATCCAATGTATGCGAATTGAGTAGATAACTAGTTACCAAAACGTCGGCCTACAATCGTGTTGGTCTTGACACGGTAGTTACTGTGTAATTTCATGTCAAACTACATTAATAAATGGTCTCCACTTAATATTCGGAAATGATTATTATAAGTTTATAAGCCTGCCTGACAGTCAGTCCAGATTGTTGTAATGATATGATTGTAAAGCTAAACTCTCTGCTATTGTATTGTAGGGCAAAACTCATTCAAAGTTGGCAACCACGTAATTGTCTGAGCCAAGTTCCGGGCGAGATCTTATATTTACTGAGATGAAACCGCACGTATCTAAGACGTCGGCGATGGAGTTAACGTAACTGATGTAACACAAGAGTACTTTTCAGGGATTTTTACATCTTATACATATTTTTATTTGTTTATGTTTAGGTATTTCGAATGTATAACAGCATTTTTAGATACAGCATATTGCCAAAGCGCTGGTAAACTTAAATTAACTTATATTAAACTATCTAACATACCTACGTAATAAATAACTCAGCAATAAATCAAGTAAACTAGTGTATGACATGGGCACTTTATGTCAAAGCAATATGGGTTAAATTCGAACTAAGAGAATTTTTCTTCATTCGAATTTAAGCCACTGATATAAATTGCCCATGTCATACACAAGTGCACCGTCGAGGGCAGGGACGTTTACCTTATTTATTGTTGAGTTATTTATTACGGTCGGCGAATAGGAAGTATACCTTGATAATCACAGTTGTCACGTGCAGCCTGTTACCACGAAATTTAGAATACTTATACAATAGAATAGAATAGAATAGTTTTATCTGTCAGAATACTTATAAACGTAGTACAGGGTGTTGAGGTACAGCAGTAAGTACAGTATTCAGTCGGTGAACGACATGCGAAAGTTACACATGACTTACCTGACATCGACTTTATTTCACTATGATCGGGGTCGGGGCTACTTGATTTTTTAGTTTAATGTATGTAAGGATTAGATATTCGAAAAACAATTAAGAATATATAGCGGAGGATAAGAGAGTGAGCAAATATTGTTCCATACTAAGGGGGTAAGGGGTGGACGCCCATGAAAAAGTTGAAAAACAATGATTTAGAGGTAACGAACAGTCAAAACTGACAGAACGCCGTGCACCACTTTTCATTAAGTAAACTGGTTTATGTCACTAGAATCATTGAAAAAGTTTAATACTGTTCAAATGCTGTGGTGAACCTTTCGTGGCGTTATCTCGTTGAAACAAATAAATAGTCGGCCGTCACTGTCACTAACCGGCAGTTAGGAGGGGATTCCGGAGCCGAGCCGTGAGCCTATTGGGTACCTCTGTAGGTAAGTAAATTATTATTCAGATGCCTGATTTATGAACTTGTGTTACTAATTGATAAACCGTCTTCATTGTCATCAAGTTTATATTGGTTTATAGAGCGTTGATCTGTCACTTTGACGTTTGTTTGTAATGGTAATCTTCAAACTATAGCTAATAAGTTTATTAAGTCCCCTAAGTCCGGGTAGACGCATCATAACTTGAAATTTGAAATTTTAGGCACGTTAAGTATAAAGTTTAAAGATATTGCGCAGTGTCATCACTACTCGTATCTTATCAAAATGCGAGTAATACAATACATATAAAACACATTGTAGTTATATCTGTACATGTAGTGGTCGTGATAGCGCGCGGCGCGGCGGGCTCCGAGTGCTCCGGCGCCGGTCACACACAATCCGCATCATGTCAAAGGTTGCGCGAGTTATCTCGCTGCTGGCCGCGGCCGCAGCGCTGCGCTGCGCGTGCGCGTGCGCGGAGGCCACAGGCAAGTAAAACACATCTCGCGTGCTAAACATTAAATACTTAAATAACAATTATTTGTCACTGACGCTGCGGTCAACATACATGTTTGTATTGTACTTTCCATTATTTATTTACGAGAACTTATAAACTGTGAAAATACGGTCAACCTCACAAGGGGTGGAACACCTTTGTACGTGTCGCTTTAACGTCATTCGTCGTTGTCTGTAACGTCGTTTTAACATCCCAACCGTGTCGCGTTTTATGCTTTGTGTTTTTTATCCCGTCGTGCTACTGTTCTATATATATATATATTTTTTTTCTTCAATATTTTGCATTATTTATTTATTTATTATGTGTCTACTTACTTTTTTCTAATGCTGTGTTGCGTTGCGTTCCGTGGGCCACTTGCGGTGCTGTCTGAAAACCAGCGCTGCAGGTGTCTGTCTGACACCTCGGCACAATGCTGAGACAGCGACCGTTTCACTGCCGCGAAGACACACAATATGTGTCAATTGTATTGTATGTCTACTCCTTTGTCTCTGTGTGTCTTTTGTGTAGTGAATAAATGTCTTCTTTTCTTTTTTTTTTTTTCTTTTCATGTTTAAACTGTCATAGGAAGTTGTCAAACGGGTAAAAAGCGACAAGGTATCGAGGTGTTCAGCTCCTCATGAGTTCGACTGTACCTACATTTTGAGGTTAGATTAAAACGTTGCTTATCAATGACAGATTTGTATGAATGAGCTTTGTTTTATCTCTAGTGACGGAGGCGCAGTGCAGACAATTGCCTACGAAAAACAAACACTGTCATTTGGAATACGGGACCTGGCAACGCGAGTCCGACCAGGTTGTGAGGTAGGGCATCATATCATCTACGATATAACACCCTGTACATTCATGGAGTATTTTTGTAGTATAACAAAAAATACTCCATGAATGTACATCACGTTTTACATCGTCGATCTAATGAATGAGTCATTCAGCATGACAAGTGCTTCCCTGATCCTTATGTTGGAATGTTCTTAAATGAATAATACTATACTACAAATACTTAGGGGACTATCTTACACAAACCGAACTAGCCCCCTAGTAAACTCAACAATAAGGCTTGTGTTATGGGTAATAATACTAATAATAGACGACGGTACTTAATAGTTCATAATTCATAGTTCATTTATTCCAGACCAACTTCTGCAGTTCAGATTTTTTTCTTTCGATACAATGAAATAATCCTTACATGAAACAGAGTCGACCCGCGTCAAAAAAAAAAATGACCAACTTTATAATTTTTTAAGAACAACTCACGCTTGACCAAAAATTTTAATGAGCCAAATTTGTTTACATAAAAAAATACCTAATGTCTCCTTGGAAACTTTTCCTCTATCTCCTTTAGATTCGGATTTCCCCATACTGTCCCATTTAAAAAAAACACTCTGTATACATATGCGAGCTATGTTCAACTACGTGAAGACATATTTAATAGATATAAATACTTAAATACACAGAAAACACCCATGACTCTTATCAGGTATTTGTCCTTACGTGGATTTGATCCCAGCAGAACCTTCAGCGTCATAGGCAGTGCCACTACCCACTAGGCTAACCGGTCGTCAAAACCGGTCGTTGAATAAATATAATGACTATAAGATAAATAAATGAACGCCGGTAATTTTTTGTTGAATGAACTCTCGTGCAGGTATGTGTTCGACTGGGGCGCGCAGCGGTGCGTGGTGTGGCACTGGTGGACGGACCCCGCGCGCTGCTCGCTGCCCGTCGACGAGAACAACTTCCCCTCCGAGCACGCTTGCCTCGCCGCCTGCGCCGGCTGGGCTTAGCCGACCTCGCGGTGACAACTGCCTCGGTGCCTGTGCTGCCTAGGCCTAGCCGACCTCGCGGTGACAACTGCCTCGGTGCCTGTGCTGCCTAGGCCTAGCCGACCTCGCGGTGTCAACTGCCTCGCCGCCTGCGCCTGCTGGGCTTAGCTGACCTCGCGGTGACAACTGCCTCGGCGCCTGCGCTGCCTAGGCCTAGCCGACCTCGCGGTGACATCTGCCTCGCCGCCTGCGCCAGCTGGGCTTAGCCGACCTCGCGGTGACAACTGCCTCGGTGCCTGTGCTGCCTAGGCCTAGCCGACCTCGCGGTGTCAACTGCCTCGCCGCCTGCGCCTGCTGGGCTTAGCTGACCTCGCGGTGACAACTGCCTCGGCGCCTGCGCTGCCTAGGCCTAGCCGACCTCGCGGTGACATCTGCCTCGCCGCCTGCGCCAGCTGGGCTTAGCCGACCTCGCGGTGACAACTGCCTCGGCGCCTGCGCTGCCTAGGCCTAGCCGACCTCGCGGTGACATCTGCCTCGCCGCCTGCGCCAGCTGGGCTTAGCCGACCTCGCGGTGACAACTGCCTCGGCGCCTGCGCTGCCTAGGCCTAGCCGACCTAGCGGTGACAACTGCCTCGCCGCCTGCGCCAGCAGGGCCTAGCTGACCTCGCGGTGACAACGGCCGCCAACTAGACATGTCAACAACATTGCTGAGACACAACGTTCAATAATAGATGCTTGAGCATTAGGCGAAACAGTAACTCGGTTACACGACTTACACGTGAACTAACTGGCGGTTAGGGCAGTTGGCTTGAAGCGCCGGCCCTCTATGGCTGGAGCTAAGCGCAACTTAGATTGAGTTTGAGGCGCTACTTTATCTTAATTACTGTATGTTTGATGCGAACATGCGAACAGCAATTATCTGAGTGCCGACCATTAGGGTATGTAGGAGTTTAAGTAAGTAGTAGAGTAGTTATAAACGAGGCCACTTGTGGTTGAACTGTTCGGTGCTAGTTGAACAATACCGCAAGAGCACCGCCTGGCCTGGCCTGCTGTTCCTGTATCTTTTTGTGTCTGTATTAAAGGTTGGTTGTACTTTTATACTTTTTTTTTTGCTTTACATTTGGGCTTATTTATTCTTATTACATATTTACTTAAACTAATGATACTTTACATCCTAGTATATGCCAGTTAAAAACATCACACAGTTTTAAAATGTCATATAGTTGGTCTAAGGGACTCCAAGTAATTTTATGTTTTCATACAAATTAAACGAACCTTAATTCTGTCTCTTATTGTTCACTCTTCCCTCTGTCCTCTCTCCTCTTTAAAAAAGCGCCGTCGTCACCGGCGATCTGTCGGCTATTGAAGTGCAAGCAGCATCACACGAGTGTAACGGACGAGCCGGAAAATCTTATTATCATCGGGACGCGGGACGTCACAACAATCTGCATTCCCAAGCTAACGGCGTCGCCGTGGGGGAGGCTGTTCAAGTAGCTCGAGATATACATACTTACTTAATACTATAAATGGGAAAGTGTATGTGTGTGTTTATTTGTTTGTTTGTCCGTCTTTCACGGCAAAACGGGGCGACGAATTGACGTGATTTTTTAAGTGGAGATAGTTGAAGGGATGGAGAGTGACATAGTCTACTTTTTGTCTCTTTCTAACCCCCCCACTTCCCCAAAATGGGGGGTAGAAGTTTGTATGGAGCATTCCGCAATTTTCAAGGTAGAAAACTAAAAACTGGTATGCGGACTATTTGTGACTAACAAAAAAATCGTGCATCTTTTTTTTTTGGAAATCTGCACCCAACCTTGTAAAAGAGGGGGTGAAATTTTATATGGGGATCCACATATGTAGAGTCGATATGTAGAGTCGATATGTAGAGTCGATATGTAGAGTCGATATGTAGTCGATATGTAGCGTCGACACCTATCTAAGTACACAGTGGACATCTATCTAAATATGTAGAGTCGGTATGTATTCGATATGTAGAGTTGATATGTAGAGTCGATATGTATAGTCGATATGTAGAGTCGATATGTAGAGTCGATATGTAGAGTCTATGTAGAGTCGATCCAAATATATAAAAGAAGAAACTGGCTGACTGACATCACCGCACAGCCCAAACCGCTGGATCTAGAGATTCCAAATTTGGCACGAAGGTTTCTTATAAGGTCTAAGAGTGCACTAAGAACGGATTTTTCAAAATTCTCCGCGTAAGCGGGTGATATGTGGGTCCAAAGTGTGTATGGGGAAACAAAATAAGTAAGACTATTTCATTCGAAACTTCACAGGAGTATTCCTAGCAATAAATGAGTAAATAGGTTTTTTGGAAATTCAACCCCTAAAAGGGTGAAATGTGACAATGTCTGAAAATCAACATGGGTATTGTTTCTATGGTTTATCGGGTTGCTGGTCACTGATTACGAAAACAACAACAACGATTTTAAAATCCAACGTGGCGGACGTGAAATACCAACTCCCCTGTTGGGGTGCGTAGGGGTTGTATCTAAATATCAATATGGCTGTCGTTTTTATGGTTTTCTAGGGACGTTAATTACGAAAATGGCATCAATTTTGAAATTTAACATTGTGGACATGAAGTTTCTTGAAAGTATTTGTGCCAAATTGCAATTAAATTGGAACATACGGGTCAAACTGAGATGTCAGTACCTTTTTTTAGACAGTTAAAATTACTTTTAGTACGCGAGCGAAGCCGCGGACAAAAGCTAGTTGTATATAAATCCAACACCAGTGAGGTAACGAATAAACAATTAATTAGCCAATCATATAAAAAAACGCTCCGCCGCGACAGTGCTATCACTGCCGTGACCAGGATTCGAACCTGGGTTACTACGGCCACAACGTAGGGTCCTAACCACTTGACGATCACGGCTGCCGGAGCTGTGGCGAAGCTGACGAAAACAACCGTCGCATTCGCTGCGAGAGCACTTTCGCCGCACGTAATGGAGTGACGCGCCGCGCCGCGCCGCGCCGCGAGGTAAAAACTGCAACAACACCCGGTTTTAATTCAGAAATACGACAACTACAATTGTTACTCATTACACTAGTATATAATGGCGATAATCTCTGATATTGAAAACAAACGCTCTACCACCGCGTAGTTATTTACGATTTAGGTATGAGTACCTACCTATATTATTTTGTTAAACCATTATATTATTTATTCGTGTGATGAGCACGAATATTTGTTTCAGGGTCATGGATGTTTTCTATGTATTTGAGTACCTATCTATTTATCTATATAAGTATGTTTATCATCATCTAGTCATTGTATAGTATTGGGGCTTATTTTATGTTTATCTGGGGGCACGGTAATGCCCCCGCCAAATCGAGCAAAACAAACAGGCATTTTCAACATCCTGTAATTTTGTGCTGGTTAGTTGGTTTCAATTACAGCTAGAACGCTGAACTTTTAGTAACCTATAGGACAGGGGTCGGCAAACCGCGGCGCGCGAGCCGCATGCGGCTCTTTGAAGGGTCATTTGCGGCTCTTCGAGGATCCCTCATAAAGATAGGTTCAAGAAAATGTGCGATCAAACATTGTGTAAATGGCTCGGTTCTTATTTTTTTTTACTGAAATTGGCTCTTTGGTTAGAAAGTTTGCCGACCCCTGCTATAGGGCATAATATGGCTTAGATATTTTCTCAATAGCATTCAGTTTTGTCACTGACATACCTACTCACTGACACACTCACTGAGTTATGATGATCAACATAATTCTACGGTACTTTTAGCACACCCACAAGCTCCAAATTTTAAACATAATTATCTTTTAGCCTATCAATTCATAAAAAACCTAAAAATATCGCAATTTCAGTCACTTTTCAGATATATGCATGAGTAAGTTTGTAATCCTATACAAAGACATGTGATTACAAAGTTACTTTTGCAGTTCCTGCAAATAGTAATAACAAGGTAGGTATAGTGCACTATACGATGTCTTTGCAAGCGGTTAGTGTTAGATGGACAATGCACTAGAAAACTATTACAAACGTTATTTGCAGTCTATGCAAATGTTCATGCAAAAATAGTATTCCCAGCTGCATTCACAAATTTGTATGTATTGATAACACAATAACCTGAAAAAAGATGTGAGATCCCATAAAAAACAGTCCATATAAAAAATAGGCCAAGTCTCGAAACTTCCACCGTAAAAAGTTGAGAGATATTTCGTAGAGCGAAATCAGGCATTCTTATTAATCTTTATATTTGCTTATCAAATAAAATGTTGTGACTTGGCAATCACACAATACTACATAGTTTTAGGTACGCAAAAAATAATAAATGCAGTAAAGTTGTGTGATTCCCAAGTTGCAGAATTTTATTTAGCAAGCAAATATAGATTAATATGAATGCCTGACTTGGCTCTACGAAATATCTCACAACTTTTTACGGTGGAAGATTTTCGAGACTTGGCCTATTTTTTACATGGATTGTTTATCATGGGATTATTTGTACCTGCAAAATCCTATAACGTATTAAAGAAAAATGACCTTTAATGTGTACCTACGCTTTAAGTTTATTTTTTTTATTAAATGACTACGTTTGCAAACTACTAAATGTTGGAGCTACGAGCGTAGCAAAATGGCTGAACTTCACGGAGTTTGATTTTAATTAACTAAGTAGTTTGAAAAGGTAATAGAAAACCACTAGCGAACCACTAACCGCGCGAGGCTCTTAGATATTCAGGCCCCGGCACACCCCGGCCGGGCTCGTCCTCCTCACTTCATTATATTATGCGGTCAAAACATAATTACAGAGACTTGCGAGTTGCTGAACATTATAGCGCTGCATGGAGTCCGGCCGCAGCCAGTGAACAACGTGACATGTGAGCTCCGGGAGGCGTCAACTTAAGTATATGTATTCAATTGCATTACAGTACACATTTATATACAAGGCTACCATTCTGAGATAAAAAAATCATATTCAACCTTTATAGGTGATCTCCCCCTATTAAGCAATTTATCGCGTCAGCGAAACAAAAAATGTTCTTATCTTTTTGTTAGTTTTAGGCTGTGCGAAAATTCATTGTTTAATTTTTTTTTTGCTGGCTAAAAGTGAATTGTGAAAAGCGCGCAAAATGTGTCGATGTCTAGAGAGTGTAATGAATGACTGACGTCGCCGTCGCTCGGCTCAGTTGATATTTATGTATTTGCGCTGTTATTTCCCGGTGCTACTGCTATCGGAGGCAATCGGAAAAACATGGAGTAACGACTGGGCGCGGCGCGACTAATAGAGGCTCGCCCACACCCACAGCGGGCCGCGGCGGCGGCGCGCAGAGCACGAGCACGCAGAGGGACCCTTGTTGTAGCGTGTTACTTTAGTACAAGCTTTCTGTTAACTTGCAATGTATTCACCCAACTATGTAACTATGTTCGTTCGGGTGGAATCTTGCAACACAATTTTGAAGCAGATGTCTTCATCCGATTGAGCTGAAATTTTGGGTATAAGTATAGTTTGGATGACAATTCAGTATTATAGTACCTACCATCGAGCTGATCTGATAATGGAGACAGAAGGTGGCCATCTGGCCGTTGAGTTTGGGCTCGTTAGAATCGTCTCAACTCAACGAGTAGTTGATGACAGTATACAGAAAAGTTACAATACCATACAGTACATACATACAATAAAAGCTTGAGTACCAAAAATTATTGTCATTAGTCATTTATTCCCATAACAATAAACATTGTGTTTGAATACTATAATAATATAAAACAATAATGTCAAATATATAAAAACATTATTATTGTTTTATAGATACTTATTATTTTGCCAACTAAATAACTACCCGCGCGGCGCGGCTTCTGTCGCGTATTACAAAGAAGGTAAGCAAAGCCGCGGGCTAAAATAAGTCCATCCGGAAGGTCTATCCTACATATTGCTGGTCATGGAATTTTTGAAATGGAATGAGTATATACCTATTTCCGAATGCTACCCCCTACAGGCCTACATACAAACTTACACAGAAACATCAACCTCACAGACCTTTCCTTTTTTAAGTAGGTATTATAAAGAACCCAAGAAAACAAATGTCACCGATGCATTATCTTATGCTCAAAAGTTAAAATGGCGATGGGCAGGCCACGTAGCCCGATTGGCCGATGATCGCTGGACAGCACGGATAACCTCATGGCCGGGACCTGCAGGGACTAGAGAGCGAGGCAGACCTGTAACAAGATGGCTGACGACATCACCCAAATAGGAGGAAAAGACTGGACGAAAACTGCAAAAGATAGAGAGAAATGGTCATCACTGGAGGAGGCCTTTACCTTCACAGGAGGGGTTCTCACAATAACTTGACAAAAATTGAGTTATTCAAAACAATATAATGTATTTAAATAATGAAGAAATAAATAATAAATAATTACCTAATTAATAATTAAATAATACATAATTAAAAAGAAATTAACTGAACTTAGGACATAAATACTTAAATTAAATTAAATTATTATTGCATTGAATGTTACTAATTATAAGTTTTTTCTTCTTTAATCATTGTATTGTTCACATTTATAATATTAAAGAATAACAGTTATGATTGAAAAAGAAATAATAAGATATTAAATTAATGTATTTTATGTAAATCAAATTATCATTGCATGTAAAATAATTACAGAGAAATAATAAGATAGAATAAGAAAAAAAAGTAATGTAATTTTTTGTAATGCGTGAGAAAGAAAAAGGCTTTTTATTTTATTTTATTTTTTATTTTATTTTATTTATTTTATTCAGATTGCATGTGGGGGGTTATCTCCGGAACTACCAATGCGATTTCAAACGTTATGACACCAGGAGCCGTAGCATGGTTGGCCTTATCACGCGACAAGTGACAAGATAAGAGCGTCGTCTCGTTCTATCGAACGGTGTCAGCTAGTGACGCACGCTCTATCCTATCACCTATCGCGTGACAAGGCCAACCATACTACGGCTCCAGAGCGTAGAATGGGTTATATTTTAATCTTGCGGCTCCACCTGGGCTCCTTGTCACACGTGCGGGAGGGGACCCGCACGGCACTTTACTATTTAGTAAAGTGAAAAACCGGCACAGAGTGAAGCAACCCTCTGGCCCGTGCTCTGTGCCGGGGCGGGCGCACCCTAATCCCCGCGCTAATGCCGCTAGTTTGATGGCGGCCCCAGCGGCAACAGGCGGCCCGCGCGCCACTCACCGCCCGCCACCGCTCCGCCGCCGCTAGGCACCTACCCGGTCAGTGGCAGCCAGCCAGACCAGCGACATGGGGAACAAAGTGGTCACATTCACGGAACAACAGTTGGAGGACTACCAGGTATTCTTTTGTTTTACACTACGCACTCATCAAAACGTTATTTAGACGTGCCACTTTTGCTGTGAATAAATCAGACCCAGTTGTACTTTCATATAATTAATTAGAAAATTAACCGTCTTTCTTAGACAGACTTTAAATTAGGTACCTACGTAAGTTGGAAACATGGAACGGGAACATGAATTACGTAAGGTGTCATTAACTACGGATGTTACAACAGAATATTAAATGTTATTGAATTGTAAGCATGTTTATAGAATAGGCACCACTTTTGGTCTGTTTTGTACAAAAATATACCACTTTAAAATTTTAGTCAAAAGGAGAATGGTATAAAAAAATATTTATTTCAATTTAATGCCAATATTTTACTAGTTTTATTTTTTAAAAATCTTCACAAAGATTTTTCTGATTACTATCTTCAATTATTTTATATAAACGAGTGGAAATAGAAGTAAATATTTGAAATAATCGATTTAATTAATATATAACATTTCAGTCCTGCTATCAATGGAATAAACTATACTAAATAAATGGATCATTCACCAAAACGTTAAATATGATCATTACCCTGCTGAAAAAGCCAAGGGAATGAGAGCAGGGAAATTATAAAAAGTAAGTTTTTTGTCGATTATGCCGAAACTATTTTGAATATAGGAATAACGATATTCCTTGCCAAATTTCATAGTTCTAGGTCAACGGAAAGTACCCCATAAATCAAAATTTACAGGGTACTTTCCGTTGACCCCTGAGAGTGTCGAAATATACGTTTTTTGCGACATAAACGGCCGTATCTTTTACTTGTTGGATTTTTTCACAGCTTTAAGGGACTGTAGACTTGAGTATAATGGTTTTAATTTCAACTCGATACCTCCACGCCTTTTTGAGATAAAGGGTCTTGACAGACAGACGGACAACAAAGTGATCCTATAAGGGTTCCGTTTTTTTCCTTTTGAGGTACGGAACCCTAAAAAATCGTGCCCCAGTTACGTTATCTGTTCATGTAATGAAAAAAAAATAAGGTTAATTATTTCAATTCTTTTATAAGGGTACTTTTATTTTACCCTCTGGACGGTGAAAAATTACCCTTCCAAGAATCACACACGTCCGAAATAAAGATTTTGAATTTCAATTATCTGATTATCTACTGGATCGGGGTGGCTGGACCGGTCATTGTGGCACTCTTTGGGGGAGGCCTATGTCCAGCAGTGGACGTCTTTCGGCTTATATGATGATGATGATAATGATGATGATTATCTACTATTCGCACCGGAACTAGATACATATTTTGATTTTTTGATTCAGGACTGTACATTTTTTACAAGGAAAGAAATTTTAAGGTAAGTCTTCTTGACGTCTTATAAAACGGCTTAAGTATATTATGTACACATAATATATGATAAAGAAGGTCACGACAATATTACAGATGCAATTAACAAACCACCCGTATACGTATCAGGCCGTTGATAATGTGTAGACGGCAAACAACTTGAGCAAAATACTTTTTATTACATTACAAAGCGAGTAGTTATTACTGTAGTTAGTACACATTATTACACAAATAAATGTAATTCCATAAAAGCGGGGTCCCTTTTTACCCGACTGCGCGACGCAAAGGAGGGTAATGTGTTTATCAGCCTATATATGTATGTATGTATGTATGTTTGTTCCTATGTGGCCAGAGACCAAACGCGTGAACCGATTTTGATAATTCTTACGTCAATCGAACCATCTTACTCTTGCGTGTGTCACTAAAGACATGACAGTAATCAAAATTCAATATGGCGACAACCAGATGCCAAAATTGAAAAAAAAAAAGTTAACGAAATATGTCGAGTGGGGTATCACTGAATAGGTATTTAAAAATCAAATATATGTTTGTTTTACAGTTTTTCATTTAGAGTGACTATTTAAAATCTATAACGATATAAAGTTATAGTAATTCTGTTCAGTATTAATACTGCACTGCGCGACGCAAAGGAGGCCAATGTGACTAATGACTATCCTATAATATAAATAAAAATATTATAATTAAGCCTATATGTACGTACGTATTTATTTAAGTATGTATGTATGCAAGTATTAAAAGTTGACATACAATATGTCAAGTGGTGTCATATCGTTATGTAAGTACCTATTTAAATTAGATTTAAACTAAAAAGTGTTAAATAAAAAAAAGATAATTTAGAAAAAAAAAATATATAAAAAGAAAAAAACAAGTTCAGTAGTCGAGAACATTGAATCAGTTTCATGATTAACATTTCGTATGTCAATTTGGACCTTGGAGTTTAAAAATAATGTCCAAATCGCTTGTGACGGATCCGGAACGAGGCATACGAATCGTTATGACTCTTTGTACAGCAAATATGTTAGCAAAGTTGTATCAAAAAGGTCCGTAAAATAATGACATTCGCTGGCACATGACGAGCCGTGTGCCGCGGGCAGCCTGTATTTAGGTATTGACATTTAATTTAACGGACCGGGCTTCAGTACTATGATCTATTGTGGCACGCTTCTATTCAGACATTTCAACTCTCGCCAAATGTTTTGTAGCTGAAGAAAAAAATCGCAGACATAAAAAGCGCCCTATATTGGCCCCTCGTGAATCACTGAAAACGGCGTCAAGTTGACTGCTTTGCATTTTGTTGTATAGTTCAATTTACTCGAGAGCTTTACGTTTTCCTTCCTATTTAGGTTCCCAGTGATACTTAGATTATGAAATAAACTAATGACTATCGAATAGTAAAGTGTAATTGGGGTTGCAGGGTGTTCAAGCGGTTCCGCGAGGTGAACCCCGAGCTGGTGCCGCGCAGCCTAACGGAGAGCCAGGCGCACTCCATCCTCGTGCCCGTCGCCCAGATCGAGACCCTGCCTGAGCTCAGGGTCGGTACATCACACTACTCACCACCCTACTTATTACTTGAGGTGAACCCCGAGCTGGTGCCGCGCAGCCTGACGGAGAGCCAGGCGCACTCCATCCTCGTGCCCGTCGCCCAGATCGAGACCCTGCCTGAGCTCAGGGTCGGTACATCACACTACTCACCACCCTACTTATTACTTGAGGTGAACCCCGAGCTGGTGCCGCGCAGCCTGACGGAGAGCCAGGCGCACTCCATCCTCGTGCCCGTCGCCCAGATCGAGACCCTGCCTGAGCTCAGGGTCGGTACATCACACTACTCACCACCCTACTTATTACTTGAGGTGAACCCCGAGCTGGTGCCGCGCAGCCTGACGGAGAGCCAGGCGCACTCCATCCTCGTGCCCGTCGCCCAGATCGAGACCCTGCCTGAGCTCAGGGTCGGTACATCACACTACTCACCACCCTACTTATTACTTGAGGTGAACCCCGAGCTGGTGCCGCGCAGCCTGACGGAGAGCCAGGCGCACTCCATCCTCGTGCCCGTCGCCCAGATCGAGACCCTGCCTGAGCTCAGGGTCGGTACATCACACTACTCACCACCCTACTTATTACTTGAGGTGAACCCCGAGCTGGTGCCGCGCAGCCTGACGGAGAGCCAGGCGCACTCCATCCTCGTGCCCATCGCCCAGATCGAGACCCTGCCTGAGCTCAGGGTCGGTACATCACACTACTCACCACCCTACTTATTACTTGAGGTGAACCCCGAGCTGGTGCCGCGCAGCCTGACGGAGAGCCAGGCGCACTCCATCCTCGTGCCCGTCGCCCAGATCGAGACCCTGCCTGAGCTCAGGGTCGGTACATCACACTACTCACCACCCTACTTATTACTTGAGGTGAACCCCGAGCTGGTGCCGCGCAGCCTGACGGAGAGCCAGGGGCACTCCATCCTCGTGCCCGTCGCCCAGATCGAGACCCTGCCTGAGCTCAGGGTCGGTACATCACACTACTCACCACCCTACTTATTACTTGAGGTGAACCCCGAGCTGGTGCCGCGCAGCATGACGGAGAGCCAGGTGCACTCCATCCTCGTGCCCGTCGCCCAGATCGAGACCCGGCCTGAGCTCAGGGTCGGTACATCACACTACTCACCACCCTACTTATTACTTGAGGTGAACCCCGAGCTGGTGCCGCGCAGCCTGACGTAGAGCCAGGCGCACTCCATCCTCGTGCCCGTCGCCCAGATCGAGACCCTGCCTGAGCTCAGGGTCGGTACATCACACTACTCACCACCCTACTTATTACTTGAGGTGAACCCCGAGCTGGTGCCGCGCAGCCTAACGGAGAGCCAGGCGCACTCCATCCTCGTGCCCGTCGCCCAGATCGAGACCCTGCCTGAGCTCAGGGTCGGTACATCACACTACTCACCACCCTACTTATTACTTGAGGTGAACCCCGAGCTGGTGCCGCGCAGCCTGACGGAGAGCCAGGGGCACTCCATCCTCGTGCCCGTCGCCCAGATCGAGACCCTGCCTGAGCTCAGGGTCGGTACATCACACTACTCACCACCCTACTTATTACTTGAGGTGAACCCCGAGCTGGTGCCGCGCAGCATGACGGAGAGCCAGGTGCACTCCATCCTCGTGCCCGTCGCCCAGATCGAGACCCGGCCTGAGCTCAGGGTCGGTACATCACACTACTCACCACCCTACTTATTACTTGAGGTGAACCCCGAGCTGGTGCCGCGCAGCCTGACGTAGAGCCAGGCGCACTCCATCCTCGTGCCCGTCGCCCAGATCGAGACCCTGCCTGAGCTCAGGGTCGGTACATCACACTACTCACCACCCTACTTATTACTTGAGGTGAACCCCGAGCTGGTGCCGCGCAGCCTGACGTAGAGCCAGGCGCACTCCATCCTCGTGCCCGTCGCCCAGATCGAGACCCTGCCTGAGCTCAGGGTCGGTACATCACACTACTCACCACCCTACTTATTACTTGAGGTGAACCCCGAGCTGGTGCCGCGCAGCCTAACGGAGAGCCAGGCGCACTCCATCCTCGTGCCCGTCGCCCAGATCGAGACCCTGCCTGAGCTCAGGGTCGGTACATCACACTACTCACCACCCTACTTATTACTTGAGGTGAACCCCGAGCTGGTGCCGCGCAGCATGACGGAGAGCCAGGTGCACTCCATCCTCGTGCCCGTCGCCCAGATCGAGACCCTGCCTGAGCTCAGGGTCGGTACATCACACTACTCACCACCCTACTTATTACTTGAGGTGAACCCCGAGCTGGTGCCGCGCAGCATGACGGAGAGCCAGGTGCACTCCATCCTCGTGCCCGTCGCCCAGATCGAGACCCTGCCTGAGCTCAGGGTCGGTACATCACACTACTCACCACCCTACTTATTACTTGAGGTGAACCCCGAGCTGGTGCCGCGCAGCCTGACGGAGAGCCAGGTGCACTCCATCCTCGTGCCCGTCGCCCAGATCGAGACCCTGCCTGAGCTCAGGGTCGGTACATCACACTACTCACCACCCTACTTATTACTTGAGGTGAACCCCGAGCTGGTGCCGCGCAGCCTGACGGAGAGCCAGGTGCACTCCATCCTCGTGCCCGTCGCCCAGATCGAGACCCTGCCTGAGCTCAGGGTCGGTACATCACACTACTCACCACCCTACTTATTACTTGAGGTGAACCCCGAGCTGGTGCCGCGCAGCCTGACGGAGAGCCAGGTGCACTCCATCCTCGTGCCCGTCGCCCAGATCGAGACCCTGCCTGAGCTCAGGGTCGGTACATCACACTACTCACCACCCTACTTATTACTTGAGGTGAACCCCGAGCTGGTGCCGCGCAGCATGACGGAGAGCCAGGCGCACTCCATCCTCGTGCCCGTCGCCCAGATCGAGACCCTGCCTGAGCTCAGGGTCGGTACATCACACTACTCACCACCCTACTTATTACTTGTGGTGAACCCCGAGCTGGTGCCGCGCAGCCTAACGGAGAGCCAGGCGCACTCCATCCTCGTGCCCGTCGCCCAGATCGAGACCCTGCCTGAGCTCAGGGTCGGTACATCACACTACTCACCACCCTACTTATTACTTGAGGTGAACCCCGAGCTGGTGCCGCGCAGCATGACGGAGAGCCAGGTGCACTCCATCCTCGTGCCTGTCGCCCAGATCGAGACCCTGCCTGAGCTCAGGGTCGGTACATCACACTACTCACCACCCTACTTATTACTTGAGGTGAACCCCGAGCTGGTGCCGCGCAGCATGACGGAGAGCCAGGTGCACTCCATCCTCGTGCCTGTCGCCCAGATCGAGACCCTGCCTGAGCTCAGGGTCGGTACATCACACTACTCACCACCCTACTTATTACTTGAGGTGAACCCCGAGCTGGTGCCGCGCAGCCTGACGGAGAGCCAGGTGCACTCCATCCTCGTGCCCGTCGCCCAGATCGAGACCCTGCCTGAGCTCAGGGTCGGTACATCACACTACTCACCACCCTACTTATTACTTGAGGTGAACCCCGAGCTGGTGCCGCGCAGCCTGACGGAGAGCCAGGCGCACTCCATCCTCGTGCCCGTCGCCCAGATCGAGACCCTGCCTGAGCTCAGGGTCGGTACATCACACTACTCACCACCCTACTTATTACTTGAGGTGAACCCCGAGCTGGTGCCGCGCAGCATGACGGAGAGCCAGGTGCACTCCATCCTCGTGCCCGTCGCCCAGATCGAGACCCTGCCTGAGCTCAGGGTCGGTACATCACACTACTCACCACCCTACTTATTACTTGAGGTGAACCCCGAGCTGGTGCCGCGCAGCATGACGGAGAGCCAGGTGCACTCCATCCTCGTGCCTGTCGCCCAGATCGAGACCCTGCCTGAGCTCAGGGTCGGTACATCACACTACTCACCACCCTACTTATTACTTGAGGTGAACCCCGAGCTGGTGCCGCGCAGCATGACGGAGAGCCAGGTGCACTCCATCCTCGTGCCCGTCGCCCAGATCGAGACCCTGCCTGAGCTCAGGGTCGGTACATCACACTACTCACCACCCTACTTATTACTTGAGGTGAACCCCGAGCTGGTGCCGCGCAGCATGACGGAGAGCCAGGTGCACTCCATCCTCGTGCCCGTCGCCCAGATCGAGACCCTGCCTGAGCTCAGGGTCGGTACATCACACTACTCACCACCCTACTTATTACTTGAGGTGAACCCCGAGCTGGTGCCGCGCAGCATGACGGAGAGCCAGGTGCACTCCATCCTCGTGCCCGTCGCCCAGATCGAGACCCTGCCTGAGCTCAGGGTCGGTACATCACACTACTCACCACCCTACTTATTACTTGAGGTGAACCCCGAGCTGGTGCCGCGCAGCATGACGGAGAGCCAGGTGCACTCCATCCTCGTGCCCGTCGCCCAGATCGAGACCCTGCCTGAGCTCAGGGTCGGTACATCACACTACTCACCACCCTACTTATTACTTGAGGTGAACCCCGAGCTGGTGCCGCGCAGCATGACGGAGAGCCAGGTGCACTCCATCCTCGTGCCCGTCGCCCAGATCGAGACCCTGCCTGAGCTCAGGGTCGGTACATCACACTACTCACCACCCTACTTATTACTTGAGGTGAACCCCGAGCTGGTGCCGCGCAGCATGACGGAGAGCCAGGTGCACTCCATCCTCGTGCCCGTCGCCCAGATCGAGACCCTGCCTGAGCTCAGGGTCGGTACATCACACTACTCACCACCCTACTTATTACTTGAGGTGAACCCCGAGCTGGTGCCGCGCAGCATGACGGAGAGCCAGGTGCACTCCATCCTCGTGCCCGTCGCCCAGATCGAGACCCTGCCTGAGCTCAGGGTCGGTACATCACACTACTCACCACCCTACTTATTACTTGAGGTGAACCCCGAGCTGGTGCCGCGCAGCATGACGGAGAGCCAGGTGCACTCCATCCTCGTGCCCGTCGCCCAGATCGAGACCCTGCCTGAGCTCAGGGTCGGTACATCACACTACTCACCACCTACTTATTACTTGCCTACATAATTTCAATTTATTCCACCGTCAATATTCCCATTCCCAGGAATTGCTACTGGAAATGTTACCGCACATAAAATATTAATGTGATATTTTTTGATTAAATCACAAAATACCGTAAAGCAAAGTGTGTGCATTCGTTAAATACACCTATTGTAGGCATTTTACAAGGATCAATTACTAAAATATAATCAGTTTTAAAAATATATTAGGCGCCGCTTGGTGGTTTTCAATCTCAATGTTGCCCGGAACTCTCTTATGTTGCCGGCGACGGCACAGCACTACTAACCAAAGCCTTGAAAGTAACTTTTATTATCATTGTGTTCAGATAAAGGTGAAGCCGTCAACGAATGATCGGTGCTGGAACGGCTATCGCGCCGAACATAACGCCGGCACGTGCCGCGCCCGCCCGCGCATACTAATTACTAGGAATATCTCATTTGCAAGAGCTCCACTCTTAACTCGGGACGTGAACAACTCAAGTCACTAATTTTAGGCTCTCAGTGAAGCCTATATAGTAACTTGATTAGTCGACTCCATTTTAAAATAACACTTCTTTCCAGATTATAAGGTTCACAGTATAAAAACCGTGGCCGCTTTAAGAGAAAATGATTCGCCCTTTGATTAATTTGGCGTAACTGCCTTGTCTGTTTATTTTTGAGAACGTTTACATTTCTAAAACTACAATTTATACAGACATTTAATTATCGAAGCAGTAGATGGTGGCTCGACAACAACACTAATTTGAAATAAATTCTGTCCAAGGGCAACCACCACATCATCATGATCGGTCTGTTATGCTAATTAATGAGGAGATGAAAAATACAGCGTAAGAAAAGTTTAATATTTACTCGGACATGCATGATTTTGTTAATGTGACATGTCATTTGCCAGAAACCGAACTCGGGGCCACTCGGCCCTTAAACGGGGTCCCTTTGATGCAACGAGCACAGGCTTACGATGGCAACTGGTGTTGCAGGAGAACCCGTTCAAGCGGCGCATCTGCCAGGTGTTCTCGCACGACGGCTCCGGGAACCTCAGCTTCGAGGACTTCCTCGACATGATGTCCGTCTTCAGCGAGGCCGCCCCGCGCGACATCAAGGCTTGGTAACACATACATCTGCCAGGTGTTCTCGCATGACGGCTCCGGGAACCTCAGCTTCGAGGACTTCCTCGACATGATGTCCGTCTTCAGCGAGGCCGCCCCGCGCGACATCAAGGCTTGGTAACACATACATCTGCCAGGTGTTCTCGCATGACGGCTTTAGGAACCTCAGCTTCGAAGACTTCCTCGACATTATGTCCGTCTTCAGCGAGGCCGCCCCGCACGACATCAAGGCTTGGTAACACATACATCTGCCAGGTGTTCTCGCATGACGGCTCTGGGAACCTCAGCTTCGAGGACTTGACGCCCCGTGCGACATCAAGGCTTGGTAACACATACCTTATTCATTACAAGTCAAAGTTTATACGGATAAAAATATTAGGCGGCACACGTTCCGTCTATGTGTTACAAAACAATCAAGCTCCAAGCGAACTAGCAAGACAATAAAATCTATCTACCTAAGATAATTATGGTCCCTTGCTGCACTGCTTACTGCATGGTATTTGGCTTGTCTAAGCGCGTCAAATATCCAACACACTGTAACGGCTCAAATAGAAACGTATACCTAATAGGATTGTGTGAGATATTTTTTCTCGTCATAAGGCGATAACGCGTAAATAAAACGTTTGCGACCTGTGGTTGAAGCCTAGCTGTAATCAATGCGCCACGTATTTTGTATAAATGTGTACAACATGCTCCAACCACACATTCTCATTAAGCAATACCGTCCACGTCCAACGCTTCCTTTTATTTATTTATTCAATGATATGTAATATATAGTGATAAATGATATATAGTGAAGTTAATCGAGATGACGTGTGACAACGCGTCGCGTGTCAAGTCACGTTCAAAGGGACTTCAGATGTAGGAGTAACCCACTTTATTTGGAGACTGACACCGACGGAGGACCCTCGATCGTCTGGTTTAAAATACCGTCGCGGCGAGATCAGTGATCGTTTGACATTAGCGACCTTAAAACGCGTGACTATTTTTACTTTAGCCCCGAGTTTTACAGTAGACTGATGGTAAACTGTCACGTAGCTTCATTAGAGTTGATTCATCGCATCCGTCGGTCCGGCATACGAAAGCAAGTCCCACAGTTTCATAGCTTCAATTAAACAGACACGTATGAAGTGGTTATTAAGTACCTACCACAATTTATTGTCTGTACAATTTATTTCTCTGGGAACTTCGAAGTAATCAAAATTGGCTGAAAACCTCTACGCGACCTCGTTACACAATGGTTTCATTTGTTAAATACACATAAAAGTACTTACCGTCGAGTTCTCCAATATCTATACAGACAACCTTTCAAAAATATCTGTACACAGGCTTTATTATTACTGACATATGACACTTGTATAGATATTGGAGAACTCGACTGTACCCTATCCTATGATCAATCCAAAAACATATATTAAAAGTCCTCATCTCCACTTATAATAAATCTCTAAATTAAAAAAAGAATCAGCCAGTATCATTTTATACATTGTTCTGTCACGAATGATCTCAGTTTCCCATGAACGGAAAAACATGAAACATTTTTTATAAGTACATTATTATTCTGGCTTCCGCTTAGGATAGTTTTTACGCGACTTCGACAGTTAATTAATTTTCCGAAATATTTGACCTCTTTAAATTTTTCATTTCTTTTTCTAATATATATATCTGTCAGTAACGTCAAAATGGCAGAATTGCTTTGTCTTTTAACTATTAATAATTTATAACCGGACTAAAAGTACGACTTGTATACCAAAAGAACAAGCATAAAAAATAAATATATTCTAATATGAGAACTTATATGCGCAAATTTCGTATTCAGGCGTAATTTCAATAAATCTATCAACAAATTTGAACAATATGAGTAACACGAATTTGTTTTTTTTAATAGCATGGCGCTCTGTGCGTTCAGCAAAAGTATGAGGAACGGGATTAAAATTACGGATAGATCGAAAATGTAGAAGATAAGCGAAAGACCAGCACGGCTATCACAAGACGGCGCGCGAGCTCTCTCGATTTTTCTCGCACTATCCGTCTCTCTCTTATTAGTAAACTTAGAAAGAGAGGTATAGTGCGAGAAAAATCGAGAGAGCTCGCGCGCCGTCTTGTGATAGCTGTGCTGGAGTGAAGGAACTTTTTTACCTTTTAACCATATGTTTTGACTAAGACAAATTACTACAAACAGCCAAGTGCTCACTTTCAAAGGCCTAGCAATTTGTCACAACAACTTGCTATAGTTAGACTGGTTAAGAGTGAATGGCTGTCTCTTTCCAACTATTGCAAGTTGGCGTGACAAATTGCGCCCGTTTGTAGTGTGCCACACTGGAGCAGCCTACGGTGGCGGTAAATAGTAAATTTGACAGCTAATGACAAGTGGGAAGCTTGAGGCCCGGACCACACTGGCGCGGCCTGCTGTGGCGATCAATAGTATAGTAAATTTGACAGCTATTAACAAGTTTACTATTGACCGCCGCGCCAGTCTGTGAGAGGCTTAATGCCTGCAACACACTGGCGCGGCCTGCGGCGGCGGTCAATAGTAAACTTGTCATTAGACAAGTTTACTATTGACCGCCGAGGCCAGGCCACAGAAACACCAAGTTGGCGGCGGAGTCTATGTTTGTAAAAAAACCGGTCAAGTGCGAGTCTGATTCGCGCACCGAGGGTTCCGTCTTGCCCCACCCATTAATTTTGGAAAAAGCTTATCTATAAAATCATGTAACTCAGCCATAAGGAAGCCCTTCTCGTTTCAAACAATCCATACTAATATTATAAATGCGAAAGTAAAACTGTTTGTCTGTTACCTTTTCACGTTAAAACCGCTGAACTGATTGAGATGAAATTTGGTGCAGAGATACTTTGAATTCCGGAGAAGGACAAAGGATGGTTTTTATCCCAAAATTAATTACCTAAGGGAGTGAAACTCTCTAGGGGATGCCTATGTCCAGCAGTGGACGACTTTCGGCTGATATGATGATGATGATGATGATGAAGGGAGTAAAAAGGGGGGGGGGAGTTTGTATGGAGTTACGATATAAACGAGTTCCGCGCGGACGAAGTCGCGGGCAAAAGCTAGTCTAAGAATATGAGTAACTGAAAAATAATGAATGTGTGTAATTGGAACCTATATATACTATAAATGGGGTTATTAAAAATGAGAGCGACACGATTGTCCAACTTCCAATTCTGAAGACTACTGACCCCGCTGATTGAAGCGTGCGGCTGCGGCTGGTGAGTGAAGCTAACACGGTGTCGTGCGTTGTGTGACGCAGGTACGCGTTCCGCATCTACGACCTGGACGACGACATGTACGTGGGGCGCGGCGACCTGCTGCAGGCGGCGCGGCTGCTCACGCGCGGACAGCTCTCTGCGCGCGAGCTGCAGGACGTGGTGGCCAGCGTGCTGGACGAGGCCGACCTCGACGCCGACCAGCGCCTCTCCTTCATGGACTTCGAGCACGTCGTCGTGCGCGCGCCCGACTTCCTCTCCACCTTCCACATCCGCGTCTAGGGCGCGCTGGCCAGCGTGCTGGACGAGGCTGGCCTCGATGGCGACCAGCGCCGCGCCTTTATGCTGAGGCATAGCAGTTAAATATTGGAGACAAACCAACAACGTTCTGCTTATCACTGTAGAAAACCGTAAAAAGTAGATTAGTGTTTCCATGGAACATGATCATGATATACAATGTGGAATTATTGTGTTGTTTAATTGTCCCGATAGCTCAATATAATATTTGATATGTACATGTACGAGTAGGTACATCTATCATATACTTTATCATCGCCACCCCGTTCTGCTCTTTCTACATGAAGCGGCTATATAGGTACCTGATTAATACCTACTTCATTACCGATTGACATCTAGCAATGACCTAGTCTTCTCCGAGTGTGTGTGTAGGGATGCCTGTATGTTAGTTACTGTACTACAATCCAAGCATACTGTCAAATATAATTACTAGTGGATCTGTGAGCTGAACAACTCACGCGCCTGACTTTTAATCTTTATTTTGAAAACTGAATTAACAATACGTTACTATACGTGACTAGGGGAAACCGCTCAGTGACGTCAACCGGGCGAAACGAGTCAAACGATCATTTCCGATTTTTCCGACTAATTGTCACCCGTGTTAGAGGCCCTGTCTTCTCTCCGGCCATATTTGTTATTTGAAAATAGTATTTTGTGAAAATGACAGTTTTCAATAAATTTTCTTGTCTGACACTGACACACAATGACACATGTTCGTAATTAGAAAACTGTAATGATAGCTTTTGGCAAAGGGCCCATTCAATAAGACATTTAATTGTGTCATCTTGACACTTCACAATTATTAATGAACTGAAGTTTTCGACCTTATTGCATTGTAAATGTTCTAACAACATTTGAAGGAAATGGGTCCCAAATTAACGCTCGTGACTGTACTATATATTTATATCATTAATCCCTTTCTTTCTAGCAAATAAGAAAGTGCGATAGAGACAAATGCCAATTAATTCCAACCAATTTTTATTATTATTATTTTGCATAGTAAAATTATTAGTTTGATTCCAAACACAATAATTATGATTACCTAGACTTTTTAAATATCGATATTAAGAGCACTAGCTAAACTGTGGCAACATTAGTGTACTTACAATGAACTGTCAAGTTAGTTCGCCTAATTCTGGACTCGACTTTACTCTGCATTACACAAATAGTTCCTGTTTAATAAAAGCGGGAATAGGTAAATAAACCGTACAATGTAACAGCAGGTAAGTAACGTTTAATATGAATATACCTCGGCTCGGCGCACGTATTTTAATCTCTTGTCTTTTCGGAGCTGCGCTTCGGGGATTCATCATTTTGCAGGTATTTCAGTCACACAGTTATTATAAGAAGTAGGGCAAATATTTGACAAAGACGCGAAGGAAACAGTTCATAAAGATACACACAAGCCAACAGTGTTGTGTAAATATTATATTATTAACCCTAAAGGTATTATTAATTTGAATATTTGTTGCTTCAAGATATGGGAATGTTTTATATTTATTGTTTTTAATTTGAATGTAACCGTGTAAGCGTTTTGGTACAATACTGTAAGCTTATATGTGTCTTAAATAAATAAATAAAAGAATAAAGAAACTAAAAAAGCTTTTTGATTCATCACCCGAGAAACAGAATGGTGTAACCTAGCTAGATGAAGGTGATCAATATTTCGTATAATTGGCTGCTCCGAGGCCAGGATAGCCTATTACGTCGGTAATCCGCCGAGTAACGCTTGCACACTTGACGTAATAACTAACTTAATATAATGTATGTAAAGTAGAGTGACACATTTACATACGTATAAGTTCTGATTCAGTTTTGTATTTGGTACTATTTAGACGCTCCAGACTTAATGTTTCATTGAAAATTACAAAAGAACAATCTTAGTTTTAGATGACGTAGGTTGCTGTACTATCTTTACTGTTAAATTAACTTTATATTTATCGTGGTAAGTTATATTTTACAAAGTCATTGGTGTAAGTAAGCCAGTGAAATAAGACGGTAGGTACAATCATTTATGTTGACAAACAAGGTTTGCCAAACCTTGGATTTTGGTAAAGCGTGAGTGAGGAATTAGTAGTTTTTTTTTAACTTCAACCAACTAAATAGGTACTATATATTATTTGACCATTTCGGCTTAGAACGGTACATTTCTTAGCAAACTCTCTCAACATTTCAATTTGATAAAAAATGCCAACTTAAATCTCCTTTCTGTAAGAGCTGAAAAGTGACAACAGCACAATTAGGAGTCAGTCTGGCGTGATCAATAGAAAAGGGAAATGGTAATTGCAATGTTCTTGGTTTATTTTAGTTTTCGTATATCGTTCAGAATATTTGCACGTGCTTATAAATGTTTTATGAATAAAAACACTTGGACCGGTCTCAGACCGTTATAGGATATAGACAATACTCGTAACCTTAAATGCATATTTTACAGGTTTATATTTATCACTAGGTTTTTGTCTAATTACGATGAAAAAAAAAATGTTTTCACACATTTTTTCAAAAACACCATAAATACTATGTATGTAGTATGGTGGTGGTCAAAAATGAGGTCCATTTTTCGATAGCTCGCACAGTTTCGGCTATTTATGCTTTTTTGGCAAGGACGCGTTATGAAATCTTTAAAAATAAAGGAGGTTATAGGTAGTCACATCGGTAGATTTTCTTAAAATTTGGCACAAGGCTCTCTTTTTGCACCCCCTTTGTGTGGTCTTTTTGTCTTGGGGTCAAATCGCCCTAGTTTAGGTACCTCCCATACATTTTTTTTTAATTTACACAGTTTTTCGTTTTTCATGGAAAAACTGTACATCTCACGGGGCCGAGACCCCCCACTTTGCATGATCATTTTTAAATACGCACCGATTGGTATTTTTTTTATCACCCTAAGTCCGTAAACAAAACTTTTACACCCGGGTCAGGTTGAAGAATGGGTTCGGTTTTTGTCTAATTTTGATAAAAAAAAATGTTTTCACACATTTTATTAAAAACACCATACATACTAACGTAGTATGGTGGTGGTCAAAAATGATGTCCGTTTTTCGATATCTCTTACCGTTTCCGAGATAAAAATATACCAAATATAATGCAATTACAAAATATTATTAGGCTTATATAAAGCGCGCGCGCCGGTGCGACGGCGTGGCGTCGCGTCGACCCGCTCGTTATTCAACAAAATATTATATTTTATTTTGCCATATGCGTATATTCTATATGCGATTTAAAACCATTTTTATGTTGTTCACACTTGCGCCTATATGTACATATTCTATTCTATGTGTATATTCTATAAGTACCTACATAATACATTTCTTTGTACTGTTGATTGTCTGTCATTCAGCATCCTGCAGCATCTACTTCATTATTAGTCACATCCATAGAAGATAAGGTTAGGGCATGTAAGAAAAAGGGAGGGGGGAGGGGAGGGGGAGGGGGGGGGGGTAAAAAAACTAATCGTAACCATTTATATTTTTGGTAAGTGGGTTAGGTTATGGTTATCTTGTGTCCCTTAGAGCGGAAATAGGCACCCCGCGAAGCGGGGTGACGTCGACACGCTGGCGGTTTATTTTTTATTTCAAAAAGTATCTCTATTATGGCGTTGATACTGTTGATACTCTCGTGCAGGAAAATTATTGTAATTCCGCGTCGAATGGTATTTTTTTTTGGACTTTCTAGGTCAATAAACAAACATTTTAAACCCGGGTTAGATTATTATTTTTTTTTTTTTGTCCAATTTTGACAAAAAATAATGTTTTTATATAGATTAGATATAACTATACTACTGATGTAGTATAAACGTCCAAAAATGAAGTCCATTTTGCTCTAGCTCTTACGGTTTCGGAGATAAAAAATGTAAAGGGGCGTTGGGACGGAAAGGTTCTCTAGGTTAAGTTAGTATCGGGTGTTATAGGGTTAAATTGTCGTTAGATCTTGATGAAATTTGGCACATCGCGTTTTTTCAGCACGCTCTACCCATCATTTCTCACGTTTGGTGTGAAAACCCACCCATTTGGGTAGTGGCCATACAATATTTTCGCAAATTTACAAAATTTTGTCCAAATTCAAGAAAAAAAAATTATTTCTTACAGATTTCATTGAAACCATACTTTAGTATGGTAACTCAAAAATGAGGTCCGTTTTTCGATAGGTAGCACCGTTACGGGTAGAAATGGCTATTTGTGCTTTTTTGGTTTTGAAATCTTTAAAAATAAAGTAGGTTATAGGTAGTCACATCGGTAGATTTTGTTAAAATTTAGCACAAGGCTCTCTTTTTGCACCCCCTTTGTGTGGTCTTTTTGTCTTGGGGTCAAATCACCCTAGTTTAGGTACCTCCCATACATTTTTTTT